>OX465176.1:25535000-26135000 GCA_949987655.1 Polymixis flavicincta | reverse complement strand
TGCACAACATCAAAAAGGGCTTCATAAATTTCATTAGGATTCTCATGTTGTGCTATGGATGGTGTAATTCTATGAGCTATATTATTTTTAAACCTTTTGCAACGACTAGCTGTATAAGGCCTACATTCAAGTGGACGCGGTCGTTTTTTATGTAACGGCATGGGGAAGCTAGCTAATAAACCAGTGGTCGGACATTAAGTCAGTTAGTACTAATTTATTTTTGGCATCACAATCAGTAAACATATTATCAAGACATGTTGACGAAGATGCCGTGATCCTAGAAGGTTCAAACAACAAGTTAATTAAATTAAAAGACCTAAACAGATTGAGAAGTCTAATACTTAATGGAGTAACATCTAAAATATTAATATTGAAATCTCCACATAAAATTATACTTTTATTACTTGATTTTAACTTATTGAGTAAATCTTCCATTACCGATTCGAAACGAATGAAATCCCCAGAGGGGGGTCGATAAACGCAAATTATAACATATCGCTCGAGTTCAACACACGACAACTCAATAGTGCGTTCAATAGAAAGGTTAGCTAAATGTAAACGTTGTTTACATTTTAACTTGTTTGAAACTAGAACTAAAGATCCACCGCGAATAGCAGTTTTTCTTACAAATGCACTTTGAACAGTAAAATTATCATCATTGATAAACACTACTTCATGTTCCTTCAACCAGTGTTCAGTCAAACATAACACCTGAACATCATAGTTCTCCATAAATAAGCTTAACTCTAGCTCTTTGCCGGACAGACCCTGCATATTTTGATGAACAACATTCAACATATGCGGCTCACCCGTTGTCGCACCTAAAAGTTCAAGCTACTAGGCGAATCAAAAGTAGTGTTAGTACCACTACTAACATTAATTAAACAAGACTTCGACAGAGTACATATGTTTGGGTTTAAATAAGCTAATAGCCCCGCTATTTTAAGTCTAAACCTAATGGGCAGATACACTGTATTCTTTGTCGATTTTAACTTATCAACAAAACTGTTGGTGTCAAAAATTATAAGTTTATCACTGTAGTGAGTTACTAAAAACTGCATATGATTATCAAGTATATGTATACCGTTGTTTTTTCTACTAGATAATCTCTCAAAATATGGAAAAGCAAACAAAATAATGTTATTACAATTAATCTTTAAAATCTCAATAACACTGTCAGTGATATCTTGTTTATTGATCTTTGAACTATTACCTACAAGTACAGTTATGATGGTATTACAATCATATTGATTTCTTGTAACTGATGTCATTATTTCTTTGAAGGATTTCCCGGGTAAACAATTGTTTTGAGAAGAATTACTCAAGTTGTTACTAAGTAATTTCCCGAACCTCTTCCTATACTATCAGAAAACATAACTGACTTATAACAAAATTGACTACTACAAGGGATAACGCTACTAGTTGACTGAGCTTGATATGGTACTTGCACAATATCCGGTAAATCTTGGCTGGGGTTACAGTCCAGATCACTCACAACTTGGGACGGTTCTTCCGTTACCTCAGGCTGGAGGCCATCAGGCTTAGTTCCGCTTTGACAAGTACACAGAGTATTGCTGAGAGTCAGAGAGTCCGCTCTGTCTACCAACGCATTAGTAGCAAGGATATGTTCCTTAATTTGGTGCTGAGAGCATACATATTTTTTATAAAGGGCTTTAGTGAATCATCAAGAACTTGAATTTCTGACTGTGCATTGCGTGACTGTGGCATTGGACTATATCACACACGGGAGTGCCTTTGCGTCTTGTCTGCTTAGCAAGATCCAGATGTAGCGTAGAGTGATTCCGCAGCACGGCGCGGAGCGCAAAAAACTGTCTCACAGTCAACACTTTGGCTTCAGAATAAAGTAGATTGGTTGAAAAGTCTCTGTGCTAAAAGTGCATGACTTTTTGAATGTAAGAAACATTAATAACATTTTAGTCAAAGAAAAAACATCATTATTTTGGGGGTGATGGCTGCAGAAGCACGGGATAGTTGGCCGGTACCAGATTTCCCTTTATCTTTCCTCTTTCCTATAATTCCGCGCACTGGACTTCTACACATCACATAGTATTGGGTCCTTTTCACTACTTACAGAAATACGTTTGGCCGATTTTCGATTTCTTATTACAAAAAAAAAAAAAAACATTAAACACTATGACCATCTTAACCTGCTCTTAAACAGCCATGTCTCCTTTTTGCACGGGTGAGATGGCCACATAAATTATATTTAAACTCGTCGAACAACAAATATGTAAATAATTGTATTTACATATTTGTTGTTCGACGAGTTTAAATCTTAATAAACTTACAAAAACACAAAGAACTACTAAAAATATCAGTTTTACAGGATGGTATATGAACGTATTGTGAAATGAATCTGATACGTAACAAAATCAAGGCCTATTTACTCGGTTTTTGATTTATTTTTGCGCTGAGTTTCATTCGTATGTCGTGCCGTGGCGCCGCACAAGCGCACTGATGCAAACACAGCGGCACCTAGTGAATGATTTCTTTCTTTACGTGGCAAAGATAAATAAACCAAAGTTCAATGATCCCTCGTTGATCGTTGTTGACCGCTAACATTGCACTCAATTTACTGTAAACGTAATTACAATTTTAAGGTTCAGACTTAACGCTCATTTTCTTTACTTCATGCGAATGATTCAGCCTCATTGGAACCCTGTTTGCAGGTAAATGATGCAAGTGAATTGCAATAGTGATGCAAACTTCAAAATTATTTAAGGATGTCTTAAAATTAAGGATAACAAATAAAATGGAAACAAAATAAAGTTTTGGAGTACCTAAACACATATTTTTCTATGTATTATGAAAAACAAATATCTTTGAATTATTATGAAATATTTCATTGTGCAATGTGTCGCCAGTAAACAACGTGTATTCAAATTGAGGAAAACGGAATGTTGGATGTTGATGTGTATGTTTGATTACGTGAAAAAGTACCTAATGGTACAATTTTAATAAAGGTTGATAAAATGAAATAAAAATGCCAGTATCTATTAATGTTGTGTTTACGTTACAATACCTACATGGTGAAAAAGTTTTTGTACGAACATCATCATCTGCCTAGCCTTTTCCTACGTTGGGATCGGCTTCCAGTTTAACCGGATGCAGCTGAATAACAGTATTTTTCATGGAGTGACTTCCTAACACCTGAAGTTCCCCATTTATGTGTCATGTATTGTGCAAGGCTTTTGTTGGATATCCTCAATAAAATACCCTTTCTTCTGAGTATGTTACTTTCATTAACCATGTCTGCTAGAGATATAGCCGGACGTTGTCAAGGGAAGTATACAGCAACCATCACTCGTAGGGTTTACTTTCAAGATTAACCCACAATAGAAGTTTTATTGTTATAACGCGTCGGGTTATTTCGTGTACCGCAAGTGTTAATATACATGCAACTAATGTCGAAACAATGGATTTTTGCCCCCGAAACCCCTTGCATAGGTACTAGATTTCATGAAAATCGTTGGAGCCGTTTCGCTGATTCAGATTATATATTTACATGTATACAAGAATTGTTCGTTTAAAGGTATTAGACAGATAGTGTCAAAAACCAGCAGTATAACAAAACAGCTGTCACGTCATAACTAAAAAAATACCCCTGACCCCGTACAGCAGTGACGTCTGATATTCTTTTATGTAGCATAAGTACTAAAGCGCCTGCCTGGGTTCCGAACTTACGACCTACAAACTCGTAAGTCGCGGCCGTTACCTCTGGGCCAACACTTCACTGCAAAATGATGTTTTTGTTTTTTGTAGGATGATGAGTGTTTTGGGGCCTCCCCTGTTTACATTATGTATTAATGACTTGCCTAAGGCCACAAAGCAACCAATATGAGTCTTTTTGCCGATAACAGTGTAGTGACAATTGATGTAAAAATCGAGACACGTATAAATCTGACATTAATAACTCACTAATTGCAATAATAGAATGGTTAAATAATAATAATTTAAAAATAAATTTAAATAAGACTAAAATCATGCACTTTAGTCAGCGCTCCTTGAAATTAATTAATAATCTAGACGTAAACTATAATAATAATAACATTGACGAGGTTGATACAACACAATTTCTAGGTCTTATTATTGACAGTAAATTGAATTGGAAGGCACATATAGAGGTACTTATTAGGTGCTCTGTATAAACTGGCAGCAGTAATTAGTATAGATGCTTTGCTCACCGCATACTACGGATTGGTGGAGTCCGTTCTAAGATACGGCATTATATTTTGGGGTAACTCAACGGACCGTGAATATATATTTAAAACTCAGAAGCGATGCATTAGGTCGATGTTCAAACTTGAAACCACTCAGAGTTGCAAAAGTTGTTGTATTTCAAAAAATACAAAATCTTGACATTACCTTCCCTTTATATATTAGAAAATGCAATGTTTCTAAGGTCCAACCCACTCCTCTTTTCACGCATGGCAGATCGATTTCCTCATAACGTAACAACAGCTAAGTTTGCCTACATCAATATAGGACGTCACTTATGCGAAAAAGTGTCTTTTGCATGGCTCCAAAAATTTATAATAAACTACCTAAAAGCTGGAAGCAGTTAACTGATGTACAATATAAAAAGAAAGTTATAAATTTTCTAGCAGATAAAGCTTATTATAACCTGAATGAGTTTTTATATGAGAGATTATGAATATGTTCCACCAATTTATTATGTTTAATCATTTTTTTATTTTTATAAAAGAATTATTATTATGAATTTTTTTAATAGTTTGACTAGGAGTGACATAAATTTTATTATTGTAAAGTAAAAAGTAAAAAGTAAAAAGTTTTATTGGTTCTCAAACAATTGTTTTACAGCACAAAATTGAGGCAGCCCCGGTAAGTTATAAAGATACTTGTGATGGGGTTACCTCGCACCTTCCCATGGGTTGCTAACTACAATATAGAGACATTTAAAAGAAGAAAGAAAAAGCTTATGTTCTAAGGTGTTGACAAAAATTGTTGTAGGATGTTCAGGTATGTGCAGTGTTTGTGTGAGTGTATGTGTTTGTGTGCACGTATGTGTTTATGTGTGTGTATGTGAATGGATGTGCGCGGTGTGTGAGTGTGACTAGGTGTGTGTGTGTGTTAGTGATTGATTGACTGATGTATGTTATGATAAAGTACAGGTTCTTAATTAGCATATTCTGGTCAATATGAGTTCTATTTCATCGTACGTTTGTGATTTTAACCATTCCGTTACAGTTTTTTTACATTCGTACCTCAACATGGGGTAAATATTCAGTTTACGGTTCAATTTATTATAAATATAAGTGGATTGAGTATTATACTGACGCCTGGCGAAAACTGTACGGACCCGAGGGGAGTGGGCCACAATATCTTTACGTCTTTTCTCGAGGTTTGATGGATCAAATGAGAGGGTCTTGTGCAGATGTATGGTTACATTCAAAATGTATAATTTCCTAACAGTGAGCAGATTGCTAATTTTGTAAAGGTTGTCTGTAGAGTATCGAAAGGGCTTAAAATACATAACTTTGATGAGAGACCTTTGAGCCCTTTCTAGGTCTAGAAATTTGGTCTTGGTAGCCCCTCCCCAGATCGGTATACAGTATGTGATGACCGATTGTGCCAGAGCCGTATAGATTTTATTAAGTAGAGGCGGTGGCATCACATGCCGCAACGTTTTGAAAATCCATATAAGTTTTCTGACCCTGGTCATGGTATTTTCGATATGGGTGTGCCAGGACAATCTTTGGTCTACTGTTATACCAAGATATTTAGTGACTCTAACTTTCTGTATGCTTTGACAATTGCAAGGATAATGGGAGTTTGCACACTCATGGATCACGATCCCAAAATCTGTACCTGGCTGTGAACTCTGGTTTGGAGTAAAGCAGATGAAGTTAGTTTTAGATACATTTAGGGTTAAAAGATTAGCATTTAACCAACTTGCTATAACCGCTAACCCACGTTCAGCAGCAGCACGCACGGAGGACCAAGAGTCAGCGGTGAATACTACTGCTGTGTCATCTGCATATGAAAATACTCGTCCGCCACAGCTCCCGATATTACACAGCTCATTTATATAAATCAGGAATATATATTGTATTAGCTAATATTTGCATTCCATTGTTTAAGGCAAACAATGCAATTATTAACATCTCTTGCATGCTGACAATTTGTGTTGTTTGTCTTGTACTCATGTTTGGGCAAATAAATGATTATCTTATCTTATCTTCAAATTAATAGATTTAAAATAATAATACTGTAATGTATAAAAGAGGAAGGAATCAAAAAAATTACGTGCATCGGTGCCAACACGAACTGTGCCCAAAAACTTAGCTGAATGGCAATGCTATTTAACAGATACACTTATGAACTTTTCTTCAATCTTCAATCCATTCAGACTATCGTAGTCCTCTGTTTGATAGAAGGCTTTCCCAGGCTGTACCTCAACACCCTATCTTCCACCTATTCTTCTAAAAGTGTGGTCAATCTCGTTTGTGCATCCTTGCTGGGGGTCCCTGTCGATAGATATTGGCATTGATGCAACCAATCTACTTCCTCGCAAGTACCAATCAGTGTGCCTTTTTCAATAGTCTGTTCCTGATTATAAAGGTTCAGCCCACGTACCACTGAGATTTCGGTGGCTCTGGCCAAAGTTCATGCCACATTCCATGGAAGGTCATTGTCTACCCTTTCTACGAGTACACAACGATGAGTTTGCCCAGGATCCCGAGGAAGACTAATAGCCGGTACAATCGTTTTTGATCTCGGAGGAAGAACAATCTTCTTAAGGCTGTACACATTACCTGGTAACGCCCCTTCCATAAAAAGTTCCTCTCGTCCACATTTCAGAACCCCTTGCTTGACGTCAATCTCGCAAAAATTCTTCCTCATAAAGTCAAGACCCAGGATGCAATCGTCCATGATATCAGCCACGATTATGTTATGCAGGTAGGTCCTGTTGCCTAGCTTTAACTCCATCTCCTCTCCACGGACGGGTATGCGCTGACCGGTGCCTGTCACCAAATTAATGCGTTCTCGGTTGTATGCGGAGTCCCCAAGGGGCCGACTCATAACTTGGGAACTGACAACCGTACAAGAGGCTCCAGTATCTATGGTCAGCAGTCTTTCAGCAGGTTTGTGTGATCAAAATCCTTGGGGCTCTTTGAACATCAGCCAGCAGCCGCCCTGCAGTCCTGGCTATTACTTGTTTCCCTGCTGCTGCTGTACAGTGCTGTTAGCCACCCTACCCTCTGAAGACCGGCCATCTTCCCTTTCTGCAGTTCGCTTAGGGCAATTGGATCGAAGGTAGCCCCTTTCCCCACAGCCGTAGCACCTAGGGCTGTATCCTTTACGATCGCGAACTGTAGCCGCTACAACCTCCCTGGCGCGATGGGAATGATGATCCTGCCGCACAGCTTCCACCTCCAGTGCATGGGCCAAGGCGTCCTTAAGCGTCCCGTGGCGACCGAGTCTCACAGCAGCTCTAACTTCAAGGTCCCGGATGCCATCGATGAAAGCCTGCCTACCAGGTTCCCATAAATAAGCGTAGGCACGGACTGGTACGCTTTTCGAACCAGCTTCTCCACTTCAAGGGCCCACTGCTGCAGGTTTTCGTTGCTGCGTTGCACACGATCCTTGAGCTGCGCACGAAACACGTGTTCCAGGTGAGCGTCGCCATATCTAGCCTCCAATGCCTCGAGGACCTGCTCGTAAGTCACTTCCTTACCGAGAGCTTCCAGAAAATGTAAAGCCTGATCGCGCAGGGCTAGAGTTAGGGCAGTCATGGCCTGATTTTTATTCCACCCGTTAGCCTTCATGACAGCCGCAAACTGGATTTTGTAGGCCGACCAGGAAGAAGTCCCGTCGTACGGCGGCACTTTGAATCCACGTAGCGAAGGTGTTGTAGCTACGGGAGCTGCGATTTCATCCCCAAGTTTGAGGTTACCCAACTCTTGCTTCACATCAGCAATGACGTCATTAAACTTGCTGATCTGAGTTTCAGCTTCTGACAAGCGGTTGTCATGCTGGGCAACCTTCTCCTTCACCTCCTTCATGTCTTTCCCGAAGGTTGCGTGAAGGTCCTTTATGAGGAGCATCTGCTCTTTCTGGCGGTGCACCTGCTCCTCCATGGGCCTGTTCCTTCTGTCGGCGAGCCTGTTCGTCCAGTCGGCGGGCCTGCTCCCCTTTATCCCGTTTGAGCTGTTCTTCCAATCGGCTGGCCTGTTCCTCCTGTCAGCGGGCTTGTTGCTCCTGTCGGCGGGCCTGTTCCTCCTGTCGACGGGCCTGCTCCTGCAACATCATCATCAGAGCAGCAAAATCTGGTGCTGAAGATGCTAGATAAATTTATCGCCCACCATCATATAACAATATATCAAATTTCCTGCAATACTTAAATGAATTATTAATAAACTATTCTTCTTGTAGAAACATTATTCTCACCGGTGACATAAATATAAATATCAGTACTTCAAATCGTGATCGAAATGCTTCAGCTTACCTCGATCTGATATCGTTTCACGGCTTGCTACCGGCTCACGTATTTCCTACACACGGGAAAGCATGTCTAGATCACGTCATTCTGAAAACAAAATTGCCCGCAAAAGTTTTTATAGCCACAACTACCCTCACAGATCATTACACTGTCATCCTTTCGTTGAATCAAACTTTTCCTAGACACTTGAAACACATGATCTCACGGATAGATTCAGCTGGATTACTTTCCGACTTAAATAAAGCAAACTTTCAACCAGTTCTCGCGGCAAATGATGCAAACGTAGCTGCTGACAAACTGCTTCACATTCTTAAAACTGTAGTAGAGTCAAACACTAAAATAATTACCGTCTCCTCGCGGAAAACAATGATTAAACCCTGGATAACTCCAGGGCTCTTAAGATGTATAAAGAACAGAGACAATCTAAATAAAAAATCTAAAATCCTGACAATTTAATACTAAAGACAACATACACAAGGTACCGAAACTATTGCAACAAAATTTTGAAAAAAGTTAAAAGGCAATTTGAAAGAGAAGAAGTAAAAAAGGCGGGTGAGGACAACCGCCGCCTCTGGAAAATAATAAATAAAGTTTCATATAGATCAAGACCCAAAGCATCACCGACCGAGTTAATAAGCCCACAAGATCAACCAGTTCATTGCTTAAATAAAGTAAATATTTTTTTTGTCAATATTGGCTCAACCTTGGCTAGTAAAATAACCACACAGCAGCAGGCTCATGATGACCTACTATTACCCACCTACCACCCTTTTCCCATTCCATGGTTATCCTACCCGTTGATGAGCACGAGGTAGGTGCCATTATTTCCTCTCTCAAGCGCGACTGCGCCGTGGGCTGCGACAATATTTCTTCAAACCTTCTCATTGCACATAAGAATCTTTTAGTACCCTCAATTACACATATCTGCAACTTAGCGATAGAATCTGGTACCTTTCCTCTTGCGTTTAAAAAGGCACTTATCCATCCGATTCACAAGAGTGGGAATCGACACTGTGTTAATAATTATAGACCAATAGCAATTCTGCCTGCCTTATCAAAAATTCTGGAACGGCTATTGAAAAACAGGTTAGTGAAATATCTAGAGTCTAACAACCTGCTGTCCCAGTATCAGTTCGGGTTTCGTGCAGGGAAATCGACAGACATGACAGTGCACGAATTGACAAACTCTATTGTTTCTAACATGGATGATCGAAGGAAGACATTAGCCATCTTTTTAGACCTAGCTAAAGCCTTTGATACAGTGTCGGTCCCGATCTTGCTTCGTAAGCTTGAAAACCTCAGTGTACGTGGAAATCAATTGTCACTCTTTAAAGACTACTTAACAAACCGCACGCAAGTTGTTAAAATTTATAGCCACTTTAGTGACACATTACCCGTAGCTTTTGGTGTTCCTCAGGGTAGCATCCTGGGGCCCACATTATTTCTGGTCTATATTAATGACCTCTGCAATCTCTCTCTTCAAAATGGTCGTATTGTTACCTTCGCGGATGACACTGTGCTTCTTTTCAGTGCAGACTCATGGGAAGAGGTGCATAACTACGCTCAGTCTTGTTTTAATACTGTGAATGATTGGCTAAGAACTAACATACTCACCTTAAATTCCATTAAAACCAAATATATTGCATTTTCCTTAAGGAACAGTCCGCAGTCATCACTTCAATCATTCTCTATTCTCGCTCACACCTGTTCATCCCCTCATGATAGTGATTGTTCTTGTTCCAAATTGCAGAAGGTAGACCATATTAAGTACTTGGGGGTCACCTTAGATTCTAAATTAAACTTTGCCGAACATATAAATTGTCTGACTAGCAGAATACGGAAATTTATCTTTGTGGTTAAAAATCTTCGTTCAATCCTTAACTCCAAGCAGCTACTATCTGTTTATTGTGCTTTGTGCCAATCTCTCCTGACATACTGCATCACTTCTTGGGGAGGAACGTTTAAAATTAACCTTATAGCACTTGAAAGGGCTCAAAGGGCAGTCCTTAAAGTTGCATTATTCCTTCCCTTCCGCCATCCCACTGTGGACGTTTATAAGTCTGCCAAAGTCCTCTCAATTCGGCAGCTTTTTATTCTCCATGTTGTTTTGAAACAACGATCTCTTGTTCCTTTTATAAATACCGACCATATTTCTGACATGAGAAGAAGAAGAAGGAATAAATGCCAACCAAAATCAGTAAAATCCAAATTTGCTCGAAATTTCTTTTCTTTTCTTCGCCCATTTCTATACAACAGTCTAAATGATTTACTCTCATATCCTAAACAAAACAGCGTTTAAAAGGAAAATAACTGACTGGCTTATTACCTGTTCACATAGTTATGCTGTTAATGAGGTACCAGGGAAGCCACATGTGCAGAAGGAATTAATGCCAAACTTCCCTGTCTTCAACGTAGTCTTTTATCTTATAATATGCTTTTTTGATAAGGATACGTTTGATGTGCGTTTTAAACTTTCCATCGCTAAGTTCTGTAACTGACTTTGGCAACTTGGTATAGAAGCGGATACTGTTTATTAGAAATGACTTGCTAGTTTTAGTCAGTCTAAATTTTGGAATCACAATTTCATCTTTACTACGTGTATTCAGATTATGGAAATCGCATCGTTTTTTGAAAAGGCTCAAGTTTTTGCGAACATACAAGATATTTTCTAGGATATAAAGAGACGGCAGAGTTAGAATATCAATTTCGCCGACTTTGTTTCTAAGAGACTCGCGAGGCCCCATTTTATAGATTGCGCAGATTGCCCTCTTTTGTAAAATGAAAATTGAATCAACGTCAGCTGCCGATCCCCACAACAGAACGCCATAAGACATAATACTGTGAAAATAAGCAAAGTAACCTATTTTAGCTGTGGCTACATCCGTCAACTGCCTAATCTTTCTTACTGCGTAAGCAGCTGAGCTTAATCTACTTGAAAGAGCTCTAATGTGAGCACCCCATTGCAATTTTGAATCTAAAGTAATTCCCAAAAATACAGTTTCCGAAATAGCATCTAGTTTCTTGCCATCAAGTTTTAAGTTTAGACCTACTTGGGGTACATTTGGTGATAAGAACTTAAGACATTTAGTTTTGTTCGCATTGAGTAAAAGATTATTAGCGGGAAAACATTTTGAAAGAACATCTAGACTATCGTTGACATCTAAGACATCTGTATCTGTTACGGCCCCGCCGCCGCCAGATGGCGCACGGCAGGACTTACTATCGCCGTGTCTGCGCGCAGCCATGCCGCAGCGCCGGCGTTTCCTCTTCGCACCGCTAGGGGCGCTGGGGGTCGTAGCAAAAACCACTTATTCATTATAGCAGACGTACGAAGCAGAATCCTTTCATAAGAATCATCAGAATTCAGAACAATCCAGAACCTTACATCGAGAATACATAATATATTTTAACCAGCAATACAGTCCATCATTTAAATCGAAGAACCTTAAAACGACACAACAGCGGCTACAGCCGGAACAGTGGTCCTTCTACCGACGACAGAAAATCAAGCCACGCCATCGGGCCATCTTGTCCTGTACAACGACGAGCATTACGACTTACGAGGCGACGCAGAACAAAGAAAAGAGGATTTGGGTGCTGTGACTGAGTGAGTTCGTTCCGATTTCCTCTATATATCCTTAATCATCACGCCATATTCCTGTCTCGTTTTGTGCTCATCTAGTCGGGGCCTTTTCCGCGTGGCGGTGTGCTTGGACGATTCTATTGCGCAACGTATATTTAAATACAATTACTTACCTACTACTTTCGCACGCACAACGCTTAGCGCACGTGTTCGAAACAATGACTGAAAATCGCTTAAAGCAGTTAATAGCAGCACGTGGCAGCTTGAAAGCAAAGCTGACTCATTTTACCACCCATTTAAATTCATTCAAGTCAGAATCCCAAACTCAAATAACAGAAATTCAGCTAACCGAACTAGAATGCCGCTTAAAAAAGCTAGATACAATCTCTGTTCAATTTGATACCATACAGACGGAGATCGAGGCGCAGGCCGACGAAAACGAAGATGAGTACGAGCAGCGAGAGCAATTTGACAACCGGCTCTTCGCGTTGCTAGCAGAAGCCACCGCGCTGGTTAAAGCAGCACGGAATCGGGCAGCCCGTGACGAGCGGGAGGCGAGCTGGCACGACGCCGGGTCCGACAACGACGCTCATCAAGGTTTCGTGAGGTTACCAAAGATGTAATGTAATGTTTAATGTAATGTTTACTTATTCAAAACTTTAAACCTAATTACAATTCTTGTACCTTAAATTAGACCTAATAAGTAATTGGCAAGATACAAAACATGTGCAACTGGGCTTAAACTAGGAGGACTCCTGTGCTATAAGCACCAGTTACTTCCGTCACCATCGTGATCGAGCTGCCGCGTTACAAGTATGGTAAGTGCAAAAGTAGGTATTATATATATATAAGTAAGCATTACAAAATTATTAGTTAATTATTAATTACTATTGTGCGTGTGTGTGCATCTGTGAATGAACATGTTATGTATGTGTGAATGACTGTGGTGTGAGGTGTGGTGTGTTTGTGTGTATGTATGTGTGTGCGCGTGTGAATGGGTTTGAGTAGCTTTATTTTAATTTTATTTTATAGTTTTTAGAATTTTTTCAGTACTTTCATAATTTTGGGAGAAAAGGAAGTGATCTATGGTAAGTTTTAGTTTATTTATCGGTAAGTTATGTAACTGTGTATTTTTACTTATTTTATTATATAGGTATGGACCCATGTAGCGCGGTTGTCTCCTGAAGAATTCTGTTTTACATGGTTTCAGGTCAAATACTAGGTCCTTTCTACGTTTCTTCTTCAATCTTTCCGGGTCATACGTTGAGCCTTTATGGCTTTTAAGCAGAACCCTCCTTATGTAAAGTTGGCGAACGGTTAAAACTTTACATTCCTTATATAGCTGCTCCGTTGGATGCTGAAAGTTTTTTTTGTGTATTACTTTGAGAACTGCTCGCTGGGCTCTTTCTAGGTTTAATATATTATGAGTTTTGTGTGTACTCCCCCAGATAGAGATACAGTATTCCAGTACTGACTGGCACAGGGATAGATAGATTGTCTTCAACAGGTTCAAGTCGCACACCCTGCGTAACTTCCTAAAAACTGCTATTAACTTTCTAACCCTAGAGCTTAATATTTTTACATGATAGTGAAAGTTCAACTGGTCGTCCAGTTGTATTCCGAGATATTTTATACAGTTTGTTTTTTCTATAGGGAGACATCTGCATTCAGTGATATTGTCTTGATTACAAGTGTGTGCTCGTATTTCTACCAATTCATTAGCAGATGGTGGAGCCTTGTTTATCGAGAACATGAGGTATTTTGTTTTCTCTACGTTAAGGGTAAGTAAGTTTAGATTAAGATATCCAAGAACTGTTCTCAGTCCGTCGTTTGTAAGAGCGGCAACCTCTGACCATGATTTACCATGGAAGAGAATTGCCGTGTCGTCCGCATAAGTTATTATTTGACCATTTTGTAGATTTAAATTACATATCTCATTTATATAGATAAGAAATAAACTAGGACCGAGCACACTCCCCTGTGGTACACCAAAATCGATATTTGCACTATTACTTATGTATTTTTCAATTTTAACTATCTGAGTTCTGTTAGTAACATAGTCTGTAAATAATTTAAGAGGGGTTCCTCGAATTCCTATGTTTTCCATCTTCTCCACCAGCCTGGGGACAGAGACGGTGTTAAAAGCTTTTGCTAGGTCTAGAAAGACTCCTATGCATTTATTTTTGCTGTCTAGTTTACCTGCAATATGATCTGTTAGTTTTATTAGCGCGTCTTCTGTAGATTTCCCTGATACAAAGCCGTATTGGTTTGGAGAAATTAATTTATTTTTATTTAGATAATTTATTAGTCTGCTATTCATCAGTTTTTCTATTATTTTGGAAAGTATTGGGAGCACAGAAATTGGCCTGTAGTTGCTGACACCGGCCCTGTCACCAGACTTGTAGATTGGATGGACTACAGATAGTTTGAATAGTGTGGGGAATATTCCCGAGTTAAAGCTTAAGTTGGCAATATGAACAAGAGCGGGGCTCAGAACATCTCTAGCTAATTTAATTATCTTGATAGGTATATTGTCCCAACCTCTAGCGCAGTCTTCTTTTAGGGTTAAAATAATGTGCTCAACTTCCTGCTCATCTGTTTCAAGCAGAACCAATGAGTTACACACTAGCGAGTCATTACTGTTTGTTGGAATGTCGTTTGGTACTTTTATCTTGCTTGCTAGGGTTTCACCTACTTTGACAAAATAGTTGTTTACTGTGTTTACAGCCTCCTTGGGGTTTGTTCTAGTTTAAGTAAGTCTAAGTTAGGTTCACGTGTCGAATTTATGTTTGCGATTTCTTTGACTAACTTCCATGTTTCCTTTGGGTTTTTTGTATGTTTCCTTAATTCAGATTTTTCATGAGTGTCTCTAACTTTATTCAGAATGTCGTTACAAAAGTTACGGTATCTCAAGTAGGTAGTTTTAAGGATGTCATTTTTAGGGTATTTTTTATGGCGCAGATGTAGTTTGTCCCTATGCCTTATGCATCGAAGCAGGCCTGGAGTAATCCATGGCTTAAATATTCTCTTACGATGAGGAACTTCGGTGGTGGTTTTGTTCGCTTTAATTGCGTTATTTATTATATCTACGAGAAGTTGGACCGCAGGATTAACGCTGTTTATTGTGTAAAATATACTACCTATTTGAAAGCTGGTGTCTTATTTCGTTTGTGATTTTCACATAATTCAACCTTTATAAAGTTTTATTTAAAACTTTACGAGTAATACGTGATTCTAGTGTGAGACATACAGGAAAGTGATCGGTCATAGATGATTTTATTATTACAATATTTGAACGAAATTCGGTTTTTATGTTTATTATTTATTAGAATCTTTTATTAGATCAACCTGCCTCACTTCGACGGCAACTTTCAACACTGGCTCGAGTTCAAAGATACGTATATCTCACTCATACACAGTAACAAAAGCATAAACCAGATAAATAAGTTTCATTACCTTCGCGCTGCTCTCAAAGGCAATGCAGCTTTAGTCATACAAAGCGTAGAATTCAGATCAGATAACTATAATATAGCATGGGATTTGTTAACAAATAGGTTTGACAATGAACGCCTCTTAATAAATAATCATATGAATGCACTTTTTGATTTCGAACAAGCTCAGAAAGAATCAAGTGCCTTCATAAGGGCAGTCATTGACACAACAAACAAAAACTTGTGTGCGCTATCCACTTTAGGTTTACCAACAGACAACTGGGATGACATAATAATTTATTTCATGACAAAAAAGTTAGATTACAAAACATTCCGGGAATGGGAAGAGCATCGCAGTACGATAAGAGGTCGTCCTACACTTCAACAGTTTCTTGCTTTTTTAACAAATCGAGCAGACTTGTTGGATACTATCCAACAGGAAACAACACACAAGAACAATAAACAAAATTTACAAAAAACAGATAGCAATAAACCTAAAACCTCATCAGCCTCTAATTCTAACGAATCATCCTCAGTTACATGTCCCATGTGCAAAAAAAACCATGAACTTTTCAGTTGCCAAGATTTCAGAAACTTAGATGTTATCACCCGAAATCAGAAAATGGTTAACTTTAAAGTTTGCAAAAATTGTTTGCGGTCAGGTCACACAGAAAAATATTGCAAATTAACACACTGCAAATACTGCACAAACAGACACAACACTCTACTTCACATGGACAAAGAGACAGAAACATCAGTTCCAGTCGCTTTGTCAGCAGAAATTCAGACTGACAGAACTTGCATCCTGCTTTCCACAGCGCTCGTGAAAGTGGCAGATTCCACGGGAAGACTTCGCACAGCTCGAGTCCTTCTTGACAACGGCAGCACTTCTCACTTCATCACGCAGCAATTCTGTGAGGAACTAGGTCTTATTGCATACAACTCAGGCTCCATCGTATCAGGTACCAACAATCAATATTCATATAGTGCAGAGTCTTGTGACATAACCATACAATCATTCTCAGGCGACTATGTAGCAAAACTCAATTGTTATGTATTACCAAAAATAACAAAGTCTTTGCCTTCATCATACATGGACATTAAAGACTTGCCTCTTCCCCCAGGCATAGTTTTGGCAGATCCCTCTTTTAACGTTCCCTCCACTATAGACATATTAGTTGGAGCAGAGATCTTTTGGGATATCTTAATTTCCAATTTCATAGATTTAGGTAGCCAACGTCCGAAGCTGCAGAAAACTAAATTAGGATGGTTAGTTTCCGGCAGAATCAATATAACCAAACAGACACTTAAAAATACAGAAATACAAAATTATCACATTCATACTTATAAGAATAGAGAAAATCAGAAAATTCAGAACTTACATAAACATACAGAACAACATAAATGTTATAGTACACAGATTGAAGACTTACAACTTACCCGGTTTTGGGAATTGGAAACAGTATCCTCAAGTCACAACTTTTCTCGGGAGGAACGAGCTTGTGAGCAGAGCTTCGCAGAGAACACTCGACGAGATGACGAAGGTAATTTCGTAGTATCCATACCGTTAAAAAACTCACCTGAAGAACTCGGAGACTCCTACTCGATGGCGAAGCAACGGTTTCTCTCCTTAGAACGCAGACTGCTACGTGACCCACATCTAAAAGAGGCGTACTTACATTTCATGTCAGAATATCAATCCTTGGGACACATGACAGAAAATAAACAGAATACAGAACCAAAGGTTAGTTATTACCTACCTCACCATGGAGTAATCCGTGAGGCGAGTACAACTACTAAGTTGAGAGTCGTCTTCGACGCTTCGGCCGTGACAACAACAGGAAAATCATTAAATGATATTCAGATGGTTGGACCAGTGGTCCAGGACGACTTGTTGTCCATATTACTCAGATTCAGACAGCACAAATACGTGATCACAGGTGACATAGAGAAAATGTACAGAGCCATATTAGTTACAGCTTCACAACTATCACTTCAGCAAATTTTGTTTAGATTTAGTCCTTCAGAACCATTAAAAACATACACTCTTAATACGGTGACGTATGGCACGGCATCAGCGCCATATTTAGCCACTAAGTGTTTAGTTTCCCTTGCAGAACAATGCTTGCATCCAGAAGCAAAGCAGGCTATTATTAGGGATTTCTATGTCGACGATTTCCTTAGTGGAGGGGAGACAATTCCAGCAGTAATAAATCTTTGTCAGAATGTTATTAAAACATTGAAAACTGCCAACTTTAATTTAAGGAAATGGCAGTCTAATAATTCAGAAATCTTAAAAATAATTTGTCCAAATACAGAAGCAGAAATAAAGCAGAAAACATTAGACTTAAATGAAACACTACCTAATAAGACATTAGGATTGCATTGGGACTCTAGAACAGATAACTTATTGTTTTGCATTAACATTGAGTCAAACAAAAATAAAATTACTAAACGGATAATATTATCAAAAATCAGTCAAGTCTTCGATCCCTTAGGGCTGCTAGGGGCATGTACAGTTGAGGCAAAAATGCTCATGCAAGCTTTATGGCTAGAAAAAAGCAGCTGGGATGAAGAAGTATCACTAGATACCAAAACCAAGTTTCAGAACTTTATTCAGTCACTATCACATTTAAATTCCCTACGCATACCACGTTGGGTTTGTAGTGAAACTGCTGTTACATTAGAATTACACACTTTCACAGATGCCTCAGAACGTGCATATGGTGCATGTGTGTATGTTAGAACAATTGACGCACAAGGTAAAGCCTGTGTCAGACTGCTCGCCTCAAAAAATAAGGTAACGCCTTTGAAACCAGTAACTATTCCCAGGCTAGAGTTGTGTGGAGCATTGCTGGGTACTAGACTTTGCACTAAAATCTTAAAATCACTAACAATTAAATTCGAAAATACTTACTACTGGACTGATTCCATGATCGTCCTAGGTTGGCTTAACATTTCACCAAGTCGTTTAAAAACATTTGTACGTAACAGAGTAGGTGAAATTTAAGATTTAACTAACGATTGCAAATGGAGCTACGTGCCATCAAAAGACAATCCTGCAGACCTAGTTTCTCGCGGAATGAAGGCTGCTCTAATCACTGAGTCAGTGCTGTGGTGGCACGGACCAAGCTTTCTTCAACAAACACACATCAACTTTCCAAAAATACCAGTCACACATACACAGGCATCTCTTCCAGAAACATCATTACACACAGTAGCTACAGACAAATTAAATGATAACAGCATCTTAAAACTTATTAGTACTAAAAGTAACTACAACAAAATAATCAGAATACTCGCATATATTAACAAATTTATTCAAAACTGTAAAAATCCAGGCAAAAAAAGCTCAGGTATCTTATCATTATCAGAACTGAAAGGTGCAGAAAACCTATTGCTAAATATCGCACAATGTGATATGTTCCCCGAGGAATACCACATCATCAAATCAGGCCAAACATTGCATAAAAAACACAGACTAAATTCATTATCGCCTTTTGTTGATTCCAACAACATATTACGCGTTGGTGGACGCCTAAATAATTCAAATTATGAATACAATGTAAAACACCCTATACTACTAAGTAGCAAACATCATCTTACACAGATCATATTTCACAAACAGCACATAGACTTATTACATGCAGGCCCACAATTGTTACTGTCACACATTAGACAATCTTACTGGCCAGTGGGGGGGAGGAACCTCGCGAGGCGTACCGTACACAACTGTGTACGTTGCTCTAGATTTAAACCTAAGCCAATTCAGCCTGTTATGAGTAACTTACCGCATGACAGGACACATTTAGAGTTTCCTTTCTTACACACTGGTATTGATTACGCTGGGCCAGTGTTGATATCAGATCGAAAAGGCAGAGGTAGTAGACTCACGAAATCTTATATTTGTGTTTTTGTCTGTTTCGCAGTTAAAGCCTTGCACCTCGAGCTCGTCACGGACCTGACGAAAGAGGCATGCATTGCTGCTCTTCATCGGTTCATGAGTCGCCGTGGCAAGCCACAGACTATTTCATCAGATAATGCGACAACCTTTGTCGGAGCTAGTAACGAAATTCAGTCATTTTTTAGAACTCTGATGATATTCAAACAGACATGGCCAGCCAAGGCATAGATTTTAAATTCATTCCACCCTATACCCCACACTTTGGTGGGTTATGGGAATCAGCAGTAAAGTCGGTCAAGCATCATCTCAGGAGAATACTCTCGCTGACCCACCTCACATACGAGGAGATGTCGACTTGCCTGGCACAGATAGAGGCGATCCTTAATTCTCGGCCCCTTACTCCTTTATCTACAGACCCTTCAGACCTCACCTGTCTTACGCCATCCCACTTCCTAATCGGACGAACCCTCACATCTGTACCTCATCTTCCAGTCGTAGCAGATATAAACCGACTACAGCGCCATGAAAGAATACACAAACTCAAAGAACATTTCTGGCAAAGGTTTTCAAAAGAATATATTACCCTTCTACAGGCCAAATCGAAATGGAACTCGGCAGCTGGTGAGGAGTTGAGGCTGGGGTCAATGGTCCTTATCAGGGACAGACACCAGCCTCCCCTGCTGTGGCTACTGGGAAGAATCATCAAACTACATCCGGGACCGGACAGCATCAGCAGGGTGGCGGACATTCGGACCTCCAAGGGGGTCATCCAGAGGGCATACAATAACATATGCCCTCTCCCTATCATCGCAGCATCACCTTGAAGCGAACTCTTCAAGCCCGGGAGCCTGTTACGGCCCCGCCGCCGCCAGATGGCGCACGGCAGGACTTACTATCGCCGTGTCTGCGCGCAGCCATGCCGCAGCGCCGGCGTTTCCTCTTCGCACCGCTAGGGGCGCTGGGGGTCGTAGCAAAAACCACTTATTCATTATAGCAGACGTACGAAGCAGAATCCTTTCATAAGAATCATCAGAATTCAGAACAAACCAGAACCTTACATCGAGAATACATAATATATTTTAACCAGCAATACAGTCCATCATTTAAATCGAAGAACCTTAAAACGACACAACAGCGGCTACAGCCGGAACAGTATCTTTTCTATCTGTTCTAAAAATAAGTGAAGTGTCATCAGCGAATAAAATTATATCCGAGAAGTTAGCCATCAGGTAAGGAAGGTCATTAACATAAACTAGAAATAAAAAAGGGCCAAGAATTGAACCTTGAGGCACGCCCATCTTAACTAGAGACCCCGAGGACGTCGCCCCATTAACGTTTACTTTTTGCTGCCTGTTTGATAAATAAGAAAGTACAAGATCAGCAGCCTGTCCACGAATTCCGTAGTGGTGTAATTTACAGATCAGTGTATTGTGGTCAACGCAGTCAAACGCTTTTGAGAGGTCACAGAAAATGCCAATCGCGTCCTGGGAATTCTCCCAGGATTCCAAAATGTGACTGATGACTTTTACTCCTGCGTCAGTCGTCGACCTACCTTTCGTGAAACCAAACTGTCGACTATGTAAACTGATCTTATTAGAAAAAAAATAATCTTATTAGAAAATATTGCGCGCCAAATGCAACGTCTCGACACTGACGTTCGCGAATAACTGACAGTTCAAAAGTATTTTTTCGTTCAAATTTGAGTGAATGTTTGTAGTGTTGTCGTATCTTAAAATTTTGCTTATTTCATAGAGAACAAGGTGGAAAAGCTGCCAAGGAGAAATAACTATTAAAATAAAAGACAAGAATTAATTTCCAAGTGGGTAGGGGTGCGATTTACGCCATTTTGCAAAAAAAATTTGGGTACTACTCGTACCCACGATCGCTCGGTGATAACATTTTTTGGGTAGTCTGAGTACCCGTGATCACCCGAGTAGCTACTTTACTATGTTTCATTAAGTCGGGTAACGTACCGCTGTCTAAACATTGATTAAATATGCCTGTTAGGACAGGGGCAATTGTGTCAATGATATTTTCGAGAACCTTAACGGAAATCCCCCATAAGTCTCCAGTTTTTTTATGTAAAGACTTTTAAATGCTGTTTTAATTGTGGCAATAGAAATGGGTTTGAATTCAAAACTTGGAATGTCCTTGCTGGTTTTCTTTAAGAAGAGATTCAGCTAATACAGATGATGAGGGGAAAGATTTCGTAACTTCTATTGGGATGTTGGTAAAGAAATTTTCTAGAGTCTCAGCAACTTGTAACTTATCTGAAATGATTTCATTATCAATTTTTAAAGCTAACTCATTCTGATCTCGCTGTTTTGTGTTTCCAGTTTCTTCGTTAATTACCTGCCACACAGCTTTTATTTTATTTTTAGAGATACTAATTTTGTTACTTATTAATTTAGATTTAGCGTGAGCGCAGACTCTTTTAAATATCTTAGAATAGTTTCTTACATAACGTTTCAGTCCCATGTAATAAGGGAGCCTCTGCCAACAAACGACCACTATGTTCTATGTTCTATGTTATGGGGTTTGGTTTCCGCACTTAGTCCTTTAAGTGGACCATTGTGCGTGAGCCATGGCGGCCTTTTGGTATTATTCCAGCCAGCCCACCTCCCTCCAGAAGTTGGCTATGACTCCTGGTTTGTTCAGAATATCCGTGTAACATTTGGGTTCCCCGAGGGTTTCTGTTCTAATCTGTGCTACGCCTGTGCATACGAAAAGCACGTGCGCAACGGTTTCCTCAGCCTCCATGCAGGCCCTGCACAAGGGGCTGTCCGTTGTGCCTATTGTGTGGAAGTGTTTGTTCAGCGAGCAGTGTCCTGTGATGGTTCCAGTCACCAGACGCAGATCTATTCTGTCCAGGCGTAACAGACGTCTGGTCAGCCTGCTATCCAGGGATGGCATTGCTTCCCTAGACTGCCTGCAGCCTGGTGTCAGGGTCCACCAGCTCTCGGCTTGTTTGTGGGTGTATTCCTGGAGCCACCTGCGTAGTTGGTTGAAGGGTATGGGCACAATGGGCTCGGGACCATAGACTGACACGCTGGATGCCCTTCTGGCTAGTTCGTCTGTGGCGTCGTTGCCCAGTGACCCACTGTGTCCTTTTATCCATTGCAGTGTCACAGTGTTGCGGTTGGCAACCGTTATTCTTTCTAGTACATTGTGACATTCTAGTGCTAAGCTCGATGTGATGTATTTTTTCCGTAGGGATTGAAGAACTGAAGCACTATCGGAGAGTATACGTATGTGTGCATCCGTGACCCTCCTGGCTTCTATGGCATACGCCGCTTTTATAATGCCCACACATTCCGCTTGGTATACGGTGTTGAACATTCCCAGCGGGCTGGATATGTTTATGTTAAGGTCTTGTGAGAAAACACCGACTCCGGTTCCAGAGTCGGTCTTTGATCCGTCAGTGTAGACTCTAAGCTCATCCGGGCCTGAGTAGTCGTTCTGTTCTCCTGTGAGTACTACGTTGTAGTGTCTCTGAAAGTAGTGCAATTTCGGGGTTTTGTCACAGGGTGATGCCATCATCGGTTGTCGTTTGATCGCATCTTCCCTAATGCGTGTGTGCTTGACTCTGGAGTCTTTGCTTAGGTTTCTTGCTATGTCGAGCCTCAAGGCAGCCAGTGCTGCTTCCTCCCGCACGATGAGGTGTAGAGGAGGCAGCCCCAGCATTGCCTGTAGGGCAGCGGTGGGCGTAGTCCTCATGCAGCTGGTGATTGCCACACAGGCGCACCGCTGCAGTTTTTCAAGGTCCTTTTGTGCTGTGCCTAAGTCCGTTGTGGGCCACCAGACTATTGAGCCGTATGTAATAATTGGTCGAATAACCGTGGTGTACAGCCAGTGGGTGACTCTGGGGCTTATGCCCCAGTTCCTGCCAAGCATTCGCTTGCACTGCCACAGGGATATGCTGGCTTTTGTGGTGATGTAGTTGGTGTGTTTTACACACAAACGACCACAAAACTAGACTCCAGGCAGCTACTGAAAATTTTCTGATGAAAAATCCTAATGTGTTTTTATTGGTGTAGAACCCTGATTATTCAGCAGAGCACGACTTGTACAATGCCCAAGCTCTCAAACCTGATATTAAAATCACATTACACCAGGTATTAATTTTAATGATTTACAATTCACATAAATGTCCACAACGCACGATTTACATTTAATTTTATTGGCAAAGGCCCTTGCGGACCCCACCAGTGGTTGCTGACATCTTTGACGGCGCGCGTGAGGAACACAACGCGCCGTCCCGTCTACCACTTTTCGGCCGCAGAGGATAGGGAGAGCGGCTGACGCTATACCGACACTCCTCTTCCCCTGCGGCCCCACCGCGTCCGCCATCAAACGGTGGCGGCCCCGTCCAGGCCACGGAAGGGAAGAGCGCTGCTCAGAAGCACCGGCACTCCTCCTCTAACGCAGCCTGTAACCCTCAGCCGCGATGCCTCCCATTCGACATCGCGGCCCACCTCAGTTGCGGTGCACCTCACCGCAACCTACTTTTTGGCCGCTACGTCAATGGCTTGAAGGCAAAAGCCCTGACGAGCGGCCCCACCGTTGGGTTCCTCTTGGCTTCACCGTGGATGGGAGACCACGGTTACTAAGCCCCCCCGCAACGACAATGCGGGAACCCACTCGGGGGGGAGGTCTGGGTATCTAATATGGATCACGAAACAATATTTTATTAAATTAAATAACAAACTAATAATAATTTTCAAATTCAAATTAATTTATTAATTTTGTTAAAAAGAGTAAAAATTATACAGATGTTGATACATATAAAACTATGTTTGTCCATACTATGACCCACCACAAGGCATACAAAATAGGGTGGTAAATCGAATGTCAATATCCATTGCGTGAGTAGGGTAATAATTTTTATTAATAGCAAAATTTAAATTAACATCTAATAAATAAAAAACAAATATAATACTAACTTTAACAAAATTAAAACAAAAGCAACTAATCAATAGGTAAGATGTCACAATTTCTTTCCAAACACTAATCATTAATAATAATTATGTCAATAAAGAATTTTTTCAACACACTTGCTCATAAAATGGCTCTTATTTCACCGCAATTAGGCACATAATGACACCTATTATCAAACTGTGACTTTTTCATTACTATTATTCACTAGTGAGTTATAGCTTTTTTTTTTATTGGTTGAGTTGCTTTGTTCTCAAAAAGTTTCGATACAAAAAAGGTCGTGCTCAATAGTACAAATAGATTAATATACCTATTGCTTGCTCATTTCATGCAACTTCGTAATTAAATAGATAATGTCCACTTGTACGTTTTTAATAAATAAAACTTTCACTCAAATATAACTTTTGTTTTTTTCTGTAATAAAGAAAACTTTGAATTCCCCATTTTGTACGTGGCTAAAGCCCAATCCGCGAAAAGCAAAAAAAAAAGAAACGTCATTCTTTAAGGCCACGTTCCGAGTTACAATAATATCGATTTGACCGCGCTCACACACGACGTCCCGCGAATCGTCATAGATGACGTCATGACATGCGCCATCTTGTCAAAAATGACAGTTGTGCTGTTTTGTTTAAGTCACATCGAATCTTTAGTTGATTTAGACTTATTTGAAATAGTGCTACTATCTAAGAAGAAAAAATGTACAAGTTTAATATGGTGAATATACGTTTTAACGTTGAGTGAACACTTTTATCGCGATCACGAGCGTTCCGTATTGATGACAAAAATGACGGTTCTTAGCTGTCAGAATCGTGATATCTAGTTAGATATATAGATAGCGCTCACATCGATATTTTGCGTTTCGAGTTCGAAACGCAAAATATCGATGTGAGCGCTCACAGCGTTATTTTTCTAATTCGGAATGCGGCCTTAGTATAAGGCCGATCTCCATTGCTAGATGCGCGCCCATTGGAAAACTGATTACTTTTTCCCGCCATTGGCAAAAAAAAAATCTCAACTCGTTTTCACTGTTGAAATTATAGTTATTTATTCATTAAAATGACTACAAGTACTAGTTATGAAGAAAATTATTTATGTTGTAACACCGCCTGATATAAGATGTGAAGCCCTTAACGATATGGAAAGTTTACTACCTAAAAATTCCAAGGACAAAATGATTTTTTAGTATTATTTTCTTCACAAGTGTGTTGAAAAACGTCGTATGATACACGTGTCTATTGATGATTACCGTCCTCGGCTCTCTTAAGACCCTCGCCTGACGGCTCGGGTCTCAATGGCGCCTCAGCGGTAATCACCAACCTTATACACTTGTACCATAATGTACTATTATTATCTTATGAGAGTAGTCCTTTAATTATAGACATATATAAAAAAATTCAAACTTTATTTGAACGTGTCATTAAGATATTCTTTAACCAAATAAAATGCCTCGTCAATCAATAATTAAAAAAAAAAAAAGAATTTTATTGAAAACTATCATTAGCTGAAAGCATACGACGAAATGGGTCCTATTTAATGTTAGGGAAAATTTCGACGGACCAAAAGCTCACTATAATTAAATAGTGCCAACTGTGACGAAGATGAAGGGGTGAACTAGAATCTGAATTTCAACGTGAATTATTTGTAATGCACGAACGTCACAACCAGAGACCTTAATGGGAGTTTCATTTAAACATCTCGATCAAACGCATCGAGCGCGTTCGGTGCTCCGATTGGTCGGATTGGACCAATCGGTGCGGCGAAGGCTCTCGATTAATTTGATCGAGATGGTTAAATGAAAATCACACTAGGGCCACAGAAGGCCAATAGTCTATTTTTTTTTAGTATTTTAAAATCTAGTCTAACAATGTTTGGAAACTCGAGATATTTTTGACAGATTGAGACTGAGATCTGACTACGAACGTTCTTAAAATTACAAGAATTTCTTTTCAGATAAAAATAGCACGGACTGTTAACGAGTTAAGTCGCGTCGTGTCAGGTACTATCAAGATTCACTAATGCAGTCGCATACTAAGGGCTATATTGCTATGAAGTAGCGGTCCAGGCCGTACCTACAGCTGTGTGTATAAGTGATGTATTAATACAAAACTCACCGCTCCACTCACACACTGGCGTTAGTCTCTGTATTTTATACATACCGTCGGCGACGACAGACATGACCTTGGTCGGTTCATACCATTGCTAAAATTTACTTTTATAATTTGAGTTCCGGTAGCGTGCAGCGTATCGTCTTGGATTAAGAAACTCATAGGTCTGGGTTCAAATCTCGCGATGAAGCTCTTCAACAATCATCTTCATCTGTTCTTTTATTATTCGATTTATTAATATACCAGAATAATAATGTAACATTTTTTTACTATTACTCGTATTGTTATTTAAATAAAGGTTTACCAATAATAAATGATTACAAAATGTTTATTCGTTATAACTTCATGAAGAATGTATAAAAATAACTAATAATAACTTCTTGTTAAAACAGTTTATTTTCTCATAAAGAACAATTTATTGAAGTAAATAAGCAAGTTGGTGAACTATGATAATCAGGCTATTGTATCTTAGTAATATAATAATATTGTGCTGATTACTACTGTGTGTCGGTACTCTAAATAAATCACAATATTCTACAAAAATCTACCCACGTAAAAGTTACAAATGCAGACAAGTTGTCACAATACAATTAAATGACTCAGTAGTACTACTTTTATTCTACTGCGAGTGAGTTCGTTCTAACTCAAACCTCAAAGTTAACAAATCGTATTTAATAGGACTTAAAGAGGTTATAGCTTAAGTGTTCATTTTCATTCCGAAAAGAAGATTGAAACTAAACCTCAAAATAATCCAGATTACGGATAAGACAAAATATTATTTGAATATTACTAAAATAAATAAATATTTGTAATTTATAACTTAATGTTAATGTTTTTTCCGTTAACTATGTTTTTTTAGCTGATTCTCGAGCTGGTGCGAACCTTCTGCGTGGAGTGCACGGCGCACGGTTCGTAAAGATGTGTCGAATAATTCGGCAAAATGTCTTGTCGTTTTGAAACCACTTGTTTCATATTCGCTGAACGTGTGCTTGTTATAGGAGCTGGGGTCTTCCACTTTGCTTTCCACGGGCAAGGCTACCGCCTTCCTCATATCTTTTCACCCACCGACTCACAGTATTTCACTTAAACAAAAAAGGGGTACTGTTAGGCTACTAAGCAAAATACACACTTTATGTATTACCTACTATTTAGAAACAAAATTATTTAAAAGGGCAATTTCACATAGATATTAAGTTTATTGTTATTTTCATCGTTCTATAATCTAGGAAATAAATTTACATTGAAATTTTATATTTTTATTCTATTTAGACATTGTGATATTTATAAAACGTTTAAAAATAACTACAAGGATCAGCAGTTATACTTTAATTAAATAAATGTTTAATATTTATATTTAAATCATAAAACTCACACTCAGTCCGGTTTCATCACATAGGTATTTGTGATATAGGTATTAAGTCCACTTTTATGCAGCGCAATAATATTCGCTTTCATTTCTATATTTAAATTTGCTTACATTTTAAAATGAATTAGAAGAACGCTAATAGATGAAACACACGTCACTAGCACACAATATCAACCAACACCGTTCTATAAGTCGCGGTGAATGAGTCGTAAATCATTTAAATTTATTTAGGTTTCTGTGGGTATAATGATAAAGTTTTACGAGTTTAGTGAATAAGAAGAACAGAACAAGAAACTATACTCAAAAGTGATTTTTAAAACAATAAAAAGACTATCACACAGCGAGTGGGATTCGAAACCGCGACTCGCTGCGCTCAAACGCGATAATCAAGTACGGTAACCGCTCAGCTATCATGCCATTTGCTTTAACGGTTGAATTTAGGAAATACATTCATTCGTAAACGTATGAGAGTGTGTTTGTATATAGTATTATATCCTATAGAAATTGCTTATTAGAAGAAGGTCGTAAGTTAAAGCGAAGTGTCAATCTATTGCTTTTTGAGATTGGGGCACCATTAGTGAGGGCTACTGTACCTAGGCAGTGAAAACCCATTCAGGTGGAGATGTAAAGATCAATATAATCCGAAGTGCAAATGAGGTGCTGTGCAGCAAGTAATGGGACACAGGGATAGTCCTGAGACCTGCAGTAGCTGGTCACTTTCGTTTTGGCTGACGAAATTTTTATATTTGTTACTACACGTTAATAGTGTTTGTATCCTATTCTTGTCAGAAAATTATTCAATCCATCAAATTTTAATATTATCAGACACTTGCAACTAAACTGATATTGATAATAAATCAATAAACGCCAAGTACGTAGACTTATAATATCCCGGATCTAAGATACAAGTATTGAAATATACACACAGGTACTATTATTATGATTTTTTACGATGAAGTAGTTGGTGAGTACAGTTAGCGACACTTTAGTTTTTTAGTCTTAATTACTGATCCGAATATTTAATTTTAAAAAGTATAATTTATCGCTTAGTATTATAAATAAAACGCTAGAATACGATAAATCGCATAATTTAAGTCAAACTCAAAGTGACTTTTGTCGCTGACCGTACTTTATTGAACATCCTAGACTCGCTACAGTCTGTTACAAAGCATTTATTTCAATTAAACCTTTTACAGGCACTTTTGAATTGACAAACAAATTCGAAGTTGAAGCTAGATGACCATTCCAAAACGTAGATCTCTATGGAGAAGAACGGGCAAGAAACTCCAAGGACACTCTTTTAAATCATGGGTATTAAAAAAAATTGGGAACATTATTCTTGGTGCTTCTAGGTTCAAAATAAGCCATGGCAGTTAGGAGATGACCAGTCTCAACCGACGGCGCCCGTTCACGAACTTGACGCGTGGATCAGCACCATCCAGCTCAACCATTTTCTAGGGAACCGAATAATCCAACACACGGCCACCATCAGTGAGACATTTAAGTGAGCATGACATACTCTCAACTACCACGTTTTTTCGTGTCCGTATGGATTGAGGTGCCATGTCTCATATTTAAACGTGGGTACTACCTACCAATATTTAGTGGTAAATTACCTGAATTTATAGCCCCGATCCTGGAATTTGTAGTAAAACCCTTTCAAAGTTACAGGTAGTTTAAGGTGGCTCCTCAATCCAGACGTCTGGATTGAGGAGCCACCTTAGAACTCGAAAACTAGTCGATGGATATTCCTTTGGTAGGAATTAGTAGTGTTTATGCGTAATCTGTCCAAAAAAAATGGGTTTTGTACGGCTAAATTTGAAAGAGCTACAATGGTTTGATTTATCTGAAAAATCCATAAATTTCCCCGTTCTGTTTCTCGGAAACCAATGAAGCAAATAAAACAGAATTTTAGTATAATTTAGTAGTAACTTTGCTTTAATTTGTAGTATGAAAATAAAACGCACAAGCATCATAATTTCGGTAATACAATACATTTTATGTGGCTCCTCAATCCTGACGGTCTACAAAAAACAAATATGTGTAGCTACTAAAGTAGTTGATCAAATCGAAATCAACATACAAGATATTTTCTAGGATATAAAGAGACGGCAGAGTTAGAATATCAATTTCGCTGTTAACTAGTAAGCCCAGGTGGTTGTGGAGCAGGACCAGCAGAAAGACGACGTTTACTTGTCGGGGGTAGATGGGGCTCCGGTCATAGCCTGCCGCTATTGAAAAACTGGGAACCAGAATATATGGTTTATGTTTATATTATCGAGTATTGTTTTAGCAGACAAATAAAAACAATGTTGTAATTAAAACGACAAAGCATTTTATAAAGGTTTTAGTCTACAAGGAACCCTTATAGTTTCGCACTGTCTGTCTGTCTATCTGCGGCTTAGCTCAGAAACTTTTATTGCTAGATTTCTGTAATATGGCATGGATATTGTAACGTTAGAATATTGTAACGTAAGATTACTACTTTAAACAAAGGACGAAGTAGAAAAAAAACAAAAGGAAGAGAAAAACCGTGTTCAGAAACATATCAAATGTGAGTTATGTGAGTGTCATAACATTCCATACTGGAAAACAGATGTGTATATAACATTACAAGAGTGTTTTGTATAATAATCACGGCGACAAAGTAGTAAAATAATATCTTATTTTACCACGGGACGTTTTTTTTTCTTGTCTATTCCGTATTGTGTGGTTACGTCGGATATTGGATATTGCGAGTGTGTGTCAACCATTTTTCGATTCAGGGATCCGTTTGCAAAAGATAAAGCTTTAAAGTTTAAATTTTATACCCGGCCCTGCCAGCTGAATGGTTGTGTTTGATTTGGATACCTAAGTACCTATGTGGAAAACAGGTATGTATAAGGAAGTTAAAAGGAAAACTGGAAAACTATCACAGCTCAGTAGCCTACGTTAACGAGTAATAGTCAACCAACTGACTGATGTTTAAACGTTAACAATGTATAGTTAAACAGGCGCATAACATTACTTAACTTTAAACAACGTTTATTAAAAAAGGAGATTGTGACGGGCAATCATGGAACCCATCACAGCGTGGCCCTACATGCGCTTGGCCGGATTTTTATAGGTACTGATACCTAAACTCATAAATATTATGTTCCCTTCCTAGGTTTTGTGCACACAGTTCTCACACGCAGGCCACCTCTAGCTATAAAAACAATAAAACATTACAAAGAAACTGTATACCTACTTCTTAAATGATAAGCGAGGTAATCATAACAAAAATAAACACGTGAATATAATTGTAATGATGACTTAGCACTTTGAATGTTTACAATCATACAGGGTCATTTTAATTCCAAACACAGGCTGATCGGATGAGATGGGTCAGGGACACAATCTGAAACTCATCGATTTTAAAGGTATTTGTGTTTCTGATGTGTTCGAGTGATTTCTGCTAAGCTTCTCCTGTAAACTTCACTTGCCCTACTCTTAAACTACTCCGCAAATAACGGTGTGGTCCCCGTACCTATGGGGTCTCTGTGTTGTCAAGCACGGTTCATGTCGTTATCAGCAATAATGTAAGATGGTAACTTTGGTAGATGTTGTTATGATGATACAAAAACATTTTGCAATTAACTACTTTATACTATACGAATAAATACAAAAACAAATGATAAATGATTTTATTGCTGTAAGTAGGTTTGTACACACACTTTTACACGTCAATCATATTTTTTTAAACTAGTTAAGGTCGGCGTTTCTTATCTGACTACTCTGAGAAGAAAGGCAGAAACAACCTCAGAGGTCACAGTCTCTTTTAAAGTCCAGACATAATCTTGGTCAGATCATGTGAAAACCATGTGGATTAGTGTCTGAAATGGTCTTTTGAGGAAAGTACCACACAGATTGAGTGGACCTGTCCAATCAGTGCACGCATTTATCAGTAATCATACGGCTCAATTAAGAACTTGAGGAGCTCAACGATTTGACGAACAATACCAAAGAAAGGACACTTGGGTAGGCTGCATAAACTACTCAAACTGCCAGATTAACATTAAAAACTAACTGAGAAAGATATGAAACACAAAAACAAAAATACAAAACAGGACCCACATAGGTAGTCCTCACATTCACAATAATTAAAACAATAATAATATTAAACTTCTCAAAGTAAACATTCAAGTCAAAGTGTATATATAATAATAATCAAATGTCAAAGAGTAAAGGTTAGTAAAAACAAAATAAACAATATTCATTATGCAAAATTGGAGCAGGTCAATCCCAAGCTTTTTTGTCCTTAATATAATATTAAACGGTATAAAAGGCTTTCAGGCACAACTTACGTTTAATGAATGATTTAGATCTTGAACACATGCGTATACATTGACATCTGAATGACCCACCTATTTTTGAAACAATTTAATATTATAATAGGCATATAAAAGATTTTCAAAAATATACTGTGAAGGCACAGTTATTACATTAATCTCCTTAAATTGATCTCTGAGAGAGTGTCTCGGACTAAATGTATAAATTGATCGAACAGCGCTTTTCTGTAAGACAAAAATAATCTGAATGTTGGCGGTATTTCCCATTTCCCCACAACAGAATACCATACAATATTACACTATGAAAATAGCGAAAGTACACTAAGCGGGCTGTCTCTATATCAGTTAAATGACGAATTTTCCTAACAGCATATGCTGCAGAGCTTAGCTTTTTCGAAAATTTAGTTACATGTGAGCCCCACTGAAGCTTGGCATCCAAAGTTAAGCCCAAGAATACAGTGCTATCTTCAGAATTCAATTTTTCACCCTTTATCAACAGATTAGTTTTCACCTGCCTAACGTGAGGTAGCGTAAATTTAATACATTTGGTTCCCCCCCGAGTGGGTTCCCGCATTGTCGTTGCGGGGGGGCTCAGTAACCGTGGATTCCGGCCATGGTGAAGCCAAGATGAACCCAAAGGTGGGGCCGCTCGTCAGGGCTTTTGCCTCAAAGCCGACGACGTAGCGGCCAAAAAGTAGGTTGCGGTGAGGTGCACCGCAACTGAGGTGGGCCGCGATGTCGAATGGGAGGCATCGCGGCTGAGGGTTACGGGCTGCGGTAGAGGAGGAGTGCCGGTGCTTCTGAGCAGCGCTCTTCCCTTCCGTGGCCTGGACGGGGCCGCCACCGTTTGATGGCGGACGCGGTGGGGCCGCAGGGGAAGAGGAGTGTCGGTATAGCGTCAGCCGCTTCGAAAAAATGTTGTTAACGGTCTCTGAAAGATTTTTGATATGATTTATGTAATGTTGATAACACGAGCTACATTTGATAAGTCAATAAACACAATTACCAGCAATTTAGCAAGAATTGACGTGGGTAATGTGATAACGATAACTCATGATTATTACACCTAAGGACAGACTTTTCTTGATGTTAGGGACCGATAAATTGGTCTTTATTATTCTATAAGCTCATTGTCGTAAGTGCATACGAGTGCGTTAGCCGATGAGGCTGATGTTTGTCGGCAAATGATACATTTAAAATTGTAAAATGATCTAAATGATTGAGATGAAAAGGATATCTTAAAATCAAGAAGAACAAAAGAGGAACATAATAAAGTTTAAGAATGAAACTAAAAACTAACTTATGGACCAAAACACCCACACACTACATCGTGGCACGCTGCGACGTATAATTTTCCAAACATGTGAAGATATTATTGTACTGTCATTTACAACGTTGACGAACGTTTGACTAAAATAGCCGGTCGGGTATTTGAATCAAATTTTAACGATGTAAACAAACTGTCTAATGGTTCCACGTTCACCCTGAAAAACTTGAAGTCTGCATATTACTGGCGAATGACGTCACTGAAACGTTATCTAATTTCATGAAAGTAAGTTGGTGTGTTTTCCTAGCCAGTTTTGGACACCTTAAAGTAAACTCGCTGCCCAAAGATTTAAATCGCTAGATTTGCCCTCACTGTACTTGGTCATGTAAAAACTGTCCATTCTGAGAAGAGTGAACACATTTGTGAATAGCATTTCCATGTGAATCAATTCAAGTATCATTGTGTGTCAGAGGTGTCATAACTTTGTGGGTCGCAAAATTTTCACGTAAGGGAAATGCCACTTTCTTTCTTTGTGTCTGTCTATTATTTTATGATTGTGTATGTGTGACGCGTTCCCCCGACCGCATACGTTTTATTTTCTTTATATGGAACATTTAGGAAAACTCAGGGTATCCTATCCTATCCTACTTATAAAATTATAAATGTGAAAGTTTGTGAAAATGGATGGATGTTTGTTACACTTTTATGCAAAAACCACTGAACGGATTGAATGGCACACAGAAAATTTTAAAAACACAAAACTACGTGCCTGTGGGATAATTTACGACTACCACGCGGCCGAAGCTACCGGCAAAAGCTAGCGTGTAAATAGTGGGAAAAGATGTTTGTCTGCATATTCCTAAGCCTTCCACAATAATTTAGGCGAGACCAAGGTTTTTCATTGGACTTTTCTAGACAGGTCCGATCAGCTAGCTTCTGTTAGGCACCCTTCATTCATTTTGTCAACATGACCAAACCATCTTAGCATATTCTTAAAAAAAATTGTCACTGTATCTTCTTTTAAAGCGCACCGTTGCCGTTTCACATTGTAGCGGCACTACAGGAAAATACTTCGCAACAAATATCTTGAAACACAAAAAGTGATGTGGCGCCATCTACAACGCCACATGCGAACTACGCAAGTCTGGACGTCACAGAAATCCTACAACGCGCAGTCAGAGCTTACCACGAGACTCACATACATACAACATCCCGACTTCAATCGTCGGGCAGTTGCCCACCAGACACAACACCCCTCTGGTCGGAGGATCTTCTCATACTCTATAAGTATGAGTGATCTTTACACCCTGTTACTCATATCTCTATAACATCATTCCTCAGCCTATCATGACCAGACCTGTCCTGATACCAACAAGGCTGACGCAATTGTTTTCTATGTTACCTTATATCGAAACAATATTCTACCTTCCACTATATTCGGATAAGAAAATTATTCGATACATAAATGACAATCATGCACTTGGAAACAAAGTGATATCGGTAATTTTATCAAAAAACGCTTAAGTACATAGATTTATGATATATACATATAATGTATGTGTATGTTCGCAAAAACTTAGGCCTTTTCAAAAAAGGATGCGATTTCCATAACCTGAATACACGTAGTAAAGACAAAATTGTGATTCCAAAATTTAGACTGACTATAACTAGCAAGTCATTTCTAATAAACAGTATCCGTTTCTATAACAAGTTGCCAAAGTCAGTTACAGAACTTAGCGATGGAAAGTTTAAAACGCACATCAAACGTGTCCTTATCAAAAAAGCATATTATAAGATGAAAGACTACGTTGAAGACAGGGTAGTTTGGCATTAATTCCTTCTGCACATGTGGCTTCCCTGGTACCTCATTAACAGCATAACTATGTGAAAGTCTATTAACTGCTCTCAAATACAATGTTCTTTTTTATTCTTTTTATTTTTACAATGCTGACATATTCTCGTCATTAATTGACATAATGCATAAATTTTATTTAGGTTCATTTTATTTATGTAGATTATTTTACATATTGTGAATGAGAGAACGTTGTAGGCCTTACTGACTGTAGATTTGTAGACGATTTTCTATTCTGTATTCGTCTAAGTACCTGGTACTTATTGACAGGCCTGCGCTGTCCTTCCATACATTTTATCTCTGTAATTTGAAAATATTGTTAAAGCCAATTATTTTTAAAAGAGTAACCGTGGAGTTTCTTGCCGGCTCTTCTCCATAGGAAACAACAATTTGGAACTGTGCACCTAACTTCTGACGTTTCATAAGTGCCCATGTAGGTTTATATAAAATAAAAATATTTTGATTTGATTGATTGATTTAATATATACATATAATTATGTATGTTGGCGTCTCATTGTAAACAACACGTGCATCGGGCTACGCGGTAGCGCCATGGCGTCGTAGCGCGCTACGTGATTCTCCCACCTCCTCGCTGCTGGGAGGAGTTAGTGCGCGCTACGTCTCGTGGCGCGCTACCTCGCCACCCCACCTCCAATACTAGCTTATAAAAGGGTCCGCACGGTGGCAAAATGTTTTTTTCCACCTGATCATGCTCTTGACCACCATCTTCAATGGAGCCTTGAGCAACAACATCTTCCCCCAAGCTTGGAAGCAAGCCACGGTCATTGGCTTTCCGAAACCCGGCAAACCCAAAACGGAGCCCACGAGCTACCGGCCCATCAGTTTACTGGACAGCCTCGGAAAAATCTATGAGCGACTTATTTATAAGCGTCTCAGGGACTTCGCCGAGACTAAAGGCCTGATACCCAACGAGCAGTTCGGTTTCCGAACCGAGCACAGTTGCGTACAACAGGTACACCGGATCGTAGAGCATATAAGCGTTGGCTTCCAACGCGGCAATGCGACCGGTGCAATATTTTTCGACATAGCGAAAGCCTTCGACAAGGTCTGGCACAACGGCTTGATATTCAAGCTGTACAAACTCGGCGTGCCGGACCGTCTCGTACTCATCTTACGAGACTTTCTGTCGAACCGCACCTTTCGCTATCGCGTCGAAGGGACCCTCTCATCCCCTCACCCGATTCGCGCCGGCGTCCCCCAGGGCGCCGTGCTGTCCCCTCTCATATTCACGCTGTTCACTAGCGATATCCCCAAAAGTAGAAAGGCACAGTTGGCACTGTTCGCAGACGACACAGCCATCTACCACTCTGGGCGTAGTCATAAAGCGATAGCCTCCTCCCTCCAAACCGCAGTCAACGTACTTGGCGCGTGGTTTAGGAAATGGCGAATCGAACTAAATCCGGACAAAAGTCAGGCGGTTCTCTTTTCGAAACCGCGAAACAACCCCGACCCCCCCGGCCCATCTCCATATTCGGCAAGCCGATCCCTTGGGAAAAGCGAGCCAAATATCTTGGAGTGATTCTAGATCAGCACCTCTCCTTCTCTGAGCATATCAAGAAGGCGCGCTCGCGCGCCGCCTTCGCTCTCGGAAGGCTGCACTCTGTTCTGAACGCACGTAGCAAATTGTCACTCAAGTGCAAATTGCGGATTTACACGGCGTGCATAAGGCCCATCATCACGCATGGATGTGCAGTCTTTGCACACACGCACCCCCGACACATCCATAGGATGCAGACCCTCCAAAACCGTTTCCTTTGCCAAGCCACAGGCTCCCCATGGTTCGTTCGGAACGAGATCCTCCATCTCGATCTGAAAATGCCCACTATTGCTCAATTTCTGAAACGCAACTCGAAGCGTTTCTTCGATAAAGCCGAGTTACATCGCAATCCCTTGATTGTGAAGGCCGCTAGCTATGTCCCCAGTAGAATCAGTAGAATCCGCCGGCCGAGACATGTCCTTTCCGACCAAGACGACCCCATCACTGTTCTGCAAGAAAAGAATAGGGCCACCAGTACATCACACAAATACAAACGACCGTCCTTCCGACCTCGCCGCCGAGGTCCTCGCGCCCCGCGATGACCCCCCCCGAGTAACGATCAGACCCCCGACCGTCCCTTGCTCGTTGATGCGCCAGCCCGCGCCGCAGCTGAGCCAGTAGCTTTAAATTCCCCGTCTAATAATCATGAAAATATCTTGATCCAGCCTGTCTCTGATAGTACTAGCTGCCTCCCCCCCGCCAGCGACTCCCTGAGCCGAGGTTCGTACCCCACAGGGGGTGCCCTCAGTGCGCAGTCGTTTTAGGTTTAAGTAGGTTTACGCCCTGGCTGGAGGCTTTTAGAATCCTAAAAACCTTCACAGGAAAGTCCGGTTGAGCAGTCACGGCCTCTCAAGGTCAACTGCGAGATGCCATACACAAAAATAAATAAAAAAGGAAAATGTTTTTCTGACTGCAAGCGTCGCCCGGTGCACAGGTTGTATTGCTCTCAATTATTGTTACTCTGCCTTTCTGTACATTGTTTGTGTGAACTAAGCTGTAACTGTATTACTGGGTGTCATAGCTAGTTTCTAAGGTGTTAAATTAATTATTTCTTGAAACTGATTAAGTGTAGTTCCGTGTAAAACGAATTGATTGAATAATTGATAATAAATCCTTATTTCTTACTATTGAAAACAAACCTCTTTTATTTTACAATGTCTGATCCTGTGCCGTTATGTATATCGGCTGACATTTTTTAGCGCCTGGACAACATTATGGCGTGTTGTGTAAGTAGAATAGATCAAGGTTGCCTGGAAGAGATCGCAGAAAGCGATAAGGCCGCCCATTGTATGTTTTTTTAGTGTTTAATTTTTTATTTTGTCATGCTTTTTCTGGTGTATAATAAAGCGTATATAAATAAATAATAGAACTCATATACGCTAATCTTTGCCTGGTACCATTGATTTAATAAAAGTTCCTAATATCCTTAAAATGTATGAAAATGAATACATCCTACGGCACTCGTGTAAAACTAATAATTTGCCGAAATAGGTAATAGTAAACGGAGTAAGCTGCGATTGCGCATGAATGGTCCATGATGGTGTGACTTGTGAGCAAGACGCCAGTATTAATTTTGCTTTTCATCTTTGCGGCTGCGCACATGACGTTACACACTCCCCGATCTCTACACACTCATGCACACATTTGCGCGTGTACCTACATACGTCACCGTGCTATAAGTAGTTGTAGTAGGCAAATAATTTGATACACTGAGTGACGCGTGTCTTGAACCCGTAATCCAAATAAATTCCGGCTTTTCGGCCCGCTTCAATCAAAGGATTGCAATATCGCTACGAATTCACTGATAATTTCTGCGCGTAGAGTAGGGTACCTATAAGTTGGATTTTGATATGATTTGCCGAATTCTAGTTTATTTTTTTAAATTTTAACATGAAAAGTTTACTGCAAAAAGTAATCTTATATAATTTAATAAATAAGTTTTTGGCGTTTTATAACAGTCTTGGAAAACCTGGGGAACAAACTACGTAAATAATTTAGTATTTCTCATTTCATACTATCGAGTATTGTTTGGGTACTCAATGAAAAAGAAAATGTTTCACAGTTTTAACGTCATCAAAATGACCAGTATTTTGAAATGGTTTCAGACTTGTTAATATGTTGTGTTCTAGGTTTTTGTGCTTAAAGACCTCATAAGCAGAGCCGGGGGTATATCTAGCTTTAAACATAACAAAGAAACTGTTTACTTCTTAATTATGATAAGCGTGTTAATAATAAAAGGCATAAGAATACAATTTTGTTGACAGTAATAATGACTTAGCAATTTGAATGTTTACAAACATACAGGGGTTCTAAATTTTATATACAGGGTGATCCGATTCGATGGGTCATGGACAAATCTGAAACTCGATGATGTTGTTTTACGAGTAAAGCCATTACTAATAGTCTTAATTGCTATGCAATTACTGTAACATCATTTTTTATAAAGTAAACATAAGAATAATGCCATTCATAGAACCCTCGGTATCATTCAAAGGACCACGTCGTCGATTTTAAATTGCGAGTAGATAAATTTCATTAAATTTTCAAAAATATTGTTCTATTATACTTAGTCGGTTCGCGCTATTGCATCGCGTTAGTCTGCGGTAGCCTTTATGAATGAACTATTTTCGGCTTGCAAGTTTTGGTGTGTCAAAGTGATTTTGAACTAAGTGCGGTACAATTTCTTCTGTTAGCTTGCCCTACCCTATACTTAAATGATCCTGAAAATTATGGTGCGAGCCCGCGATCTATGTGGTAATGTCAGTGTTATCTACCAAAGTTCATGTCGTTATCAGTAAAAATGTTGTTATTATTATGGTGATACTTGTTGTTAGATATTAATGTATGCCAACATACCTACATATTTACTTAGTTCTGCCGCCAAGCAATGCTGCTGTGTTCCCATTTGAAGAGTCCATGCCTTTGGGTGGTGGTGCGGTGATTTCAATCGACTAAAAATAATCATTTATTGTTCTTTTTTTTTTTTAGTATGTTTACCTATTTGTGACCGATTCTCAAAAATCTTTTTTATTTGAACGAGTATACTCCTGAGGTGGTCCTATTGGCACCAAGTCAGAATCTGATGATGGAATCCGAGGGAAATCGAGGGCAACCCTCAAATTTTATAGGTATTAACAATGTTAAACAACTTTATTGTTATTTCATTAAATTTCATTTCATTAAATTACATTTACAGAATTTAATTAATTTTATATACGAATAAACTATTCTATACAAACTAATTATGTAGTTAACATTGCTGTGCCCGATAATGTGCCATAATGACCATGTCTCTGTATATGTGTTAAAGTAAAAGATTGCAATTTATGTTATCATTTTTATACTAATTTAAATATCTGGATTTTTATTTTTATTTATGTAGTAGCTTTAATTTTGTTCTAAATAGGTAATCTTAATTTTATTGTTTTTGCTGTGCCCTTACAGGGTCCATATTTCTGTACCTAGCTTTAAGCCCTTTGTAACATCTATAATACAATATGGAATGCAATAAATGAATATGAATATGAATATGTTTTTCATATATTTTCTAAAGCTATTGAGACATTTGTGTATGGTCATCATCATCTCATGACGCTGAGCTGATTAAGGAAGGTACAACTCTTTAACGGTTAGGAGTTAGGTGGAGGTTCGGGCATAACTCCGTCATGTATGAACTTTTTTTCGAAAGCGATTTGTTCCAAAATGGTCCCATTTATTTAAATTTCATATAGATCTGATGATGCGTTTCGGAGATAGACAACGGAACTCTTCAAAAAATGACAGCAAATCGACCGAAATTGCTGCTATCGCATAAATACGCGTTGTGATGATCCCAAGGATGATGAAATTTCAAATTGGTGCGGGGTAGGTAACTAGATACTATAACAAAAAAGTGAAAAATAAAAACTTTTTCAACAAAAAAAAAAAAAAAAACAACCGCGGTGACAAAAAATCAATAAAATACATATCAAAGTCGCCGACTTCCGAAATAAAAGTTATTTTTCAGTTTGTAGTGTTTTCCCGACGTCTGTTGTTTTTTTTTTTTTAATAGTTGTGCCTTGAGCCATCATTAAACATAATCAGCCTGTAACGTTCTCACTGCTGGGCTAGGCCGCTGGGCCCCAGGCCTCCTCTCTGGGAGAGGGAGTGGGCCGTAATCCACCACGCAAGCCCAGTAAAGGTTGCTGTACGTCACGTGTCTTCAAATTTTTGCTTCTAGGGTATAAAGTTTTCTTCACGATGTTACCTTTGACCATTTTGATTGCAATGGTCATAAAATGAAGCACACAGTAAAGTGCCTTATTAAATTTGAGCCCACGGCTTACAATTTGTAAGCCTGAGGGAAGAGTATGGGTGCTGTTGAAATTACAGACACAAGACAATTCAGCCTCGCCTTATGATGGCAACACATCTGCGATGCTACTGATACCTGCTAGTACCACCTCTTATACTTACACGTATTTAACAACATTAGGTGGTTTGCCATACCTAAAAACAAATAATTTTAAAACTATTTATGTATTGGATCTACGACCACTCTCCTCCTCTCGTGGGTATAATAATACGTACTTATACCGTAAGTATCACTGGCTGAATTATTCGCGTATTAAATTACAGGACTTATCGAAATACGTTAAGATCATGATGACTTTACAATTTACCTATAACGATCAACAAATACACAACAGAATACCTACTTATATAATAAGTTTTAAGATCCGGTTTTTGGTTGTGTAGGTACCAACTGACATTGTGGTAGATAACTAATAGGTACGACGTTTTTAACAAAAAGTAATGCGTATATTACGATAACATGACATAATATAATCTCAAGCTTAGTCTGTGTACGCTCATTCACAACTTGTTCGTGCTGCTTGTTACACGGTCAAAATTATTGAAAAGTTACGGAGAATAAAGTTGACGATTGTAACGTGTATTTATAAAACTAGTGTTGTGACGAAACGTAAGTAATGATATACTGTATTTGATTTCGTTTTAGAATAAAGTAATACTCAGTCACTCACATGTTTTGAAAATACATAAAGAAACATGTTTCAAAGTAGTCTTTTTCATATATAATATAAAACACTACGTTAAACGTCTTAAGTAAAAGAATAGCACCATCCCATTTCTTCCAGTGGGTGTCGTAGAAGGCGACTAAGGGACTTGGCAGCAGAATGGGCTTGTCTAGAGAATGGGCTGCAACGTTCTCTACGCATTTTACCACCATACTGCGATCGCCAACCCGCCTGCCAAGCGTGGCGTTTATAAAACCGTCTAATATAAACCGTCATATATGGCAGGCGGGTTGGCGATCGCAGTATGGTGGTAAAATGCATAGAGAACGCTGCTGCCCATTCTCTAGTAAGTCCCTTAGTCGCTTCCTACGACCCCCACTGGAAGAGATGGGATGATGCTATTCTTTACGTCCGGCACCACACGGTACCGGATGAAGAGTTTATTTACCAAGTAATAATTTGGCAAATGAACTATTGCGGAAAATTGTTTGGAAAGTGATAATTTGTCAATTTTTTTTTTTTTATGAAACAACGGTAACGTACAAGTAAGGGGATGACAAAGATCAAGTTTTTGAAGCACCGCACAGAGAAGGTACCAATGGACGAACACTGAATCAGTCAGATACATAATTCGGTACTGATGATGAAATGCAACAATAGCGATAGATAGTTCGTCGCATTACGATAGTGCTGTTATAGCATCAAGTTAAGTTCAGGTCGAAGCCTTCAGGCTCTTCTTAAACAAAAATCAAATGATGAAGTAAACGAGATAGCGCTAGCAACGAAAATAATGACTAAATACAACTTTATAGAAAAAAAGAGTGATAACAGCACTTTTTTTACAAACAAATTTGGACATTTTTTTTTAAATGTATGTACACCCTTAGGGGGCTTATAAAATGACGAATATACATAAACTGAAAACTAAGTACAACAACTATTCTAAGTTGTTTATGGAAAGATAGGTTTAGTGACAAACATTATTATCTGGTATCGCCCCAAGACGCTTCTTTCTGCAAATATACTAAATTAAACGAGATATCAGCAAGTTCCCTAAATTATCACCAAACATTGTAAAATGAAAAAGAGTAATTTTCCTCTCAAAGTAAAGATTTGACAATATTTAGTTGCCTATATAATACAGATGAAATTACTTTTTGATAAAAAAATTTCATGCACCTTACCAAGTTGGAAGCCGATCCCAACAGCAATGGAAAATGGCTAGGCAGATGACGATGATAAATTATGTGTTTGTTGTTACAGATCATGATACTCTTCTTAGTCTGGGTGACAGTGCTGCTCGCCGTACTAGTTGTATACCTCCAGCAAATCTACTCTAGGTTTAGCCGCTATGGCGTCAAACACTTCAAACCCATCCCACTGTTGGGCAACATGTCAAGGATCCTCTTTCGTCTGGATCACCCAGCTGATGATGTTCAAAGGCTGTATAAGGGGTTTCCTGAAGAAAGGTAACTTGATTTAATGTTTCGAAAAATAGTGGTAGTCAGTGTTTAAGAAAAAACAAAATGCTGTATTAAATATTTCATTATCACCGTATACAAACCCACTACAGCCACTGTTGGTAATATGCATATCTTTGCTTGTGCCAATCTCCACGCTCCTGTGCTAGCTTTATGTAGGTTCTACCCGCTATGACAACGCTGGCATCCTGTTCTTGAACGCCACTTGGTCACAATTACATAACTAAACGTTTAATTTCTTATTTAGGTTTGTGGGAAGATTTGAATTCATGAAGGAGATGATAATGATCCGCGACATCGAGCTGGTGAAGAAGATCGCTGTCAAAGACTTTGAGCACTTTCTTGATCACCGCGCTTTATTCAGATCCGGTGAATCGCTCTTCACAAGGAGCTTAATATCTTTAGAAGGTACATAGAAAATATGAAAATATAGTTTAAGGGAAATTGAATACTTCTATCGTATTTGATTTGATTATCAGGTAAGACTAATAATAATTACCCCATAGCTTTAGGCCCAAGCAAAAGATGGATTTCCTTAAAAGGCAAAACAGGCAAAGTAACTTTTGACATAATTTTAAATATTGTTGCTCTAGGAAAGGATTTTAAGGTCCATTTAAATAAATACATATTTCCATCTTGTTTAGGAGAAGAATGGAAAGACATGCGTTCTACTCTGAGTCCAGCGTTCACAAGCTCCAAGATACGTCTAATGGTGCCTTTCATGGTGGAAGTCGGCGACCAGATGATACGCTCGCTTCAGAAAAAGATCAAAGAGTCCAAAAGTAAGTTATTATTAAAATATTTGGATTTGGTGCTCCTTATATTTATGACTTCGGAGCTGACGATTGAAAATGCCTTTCACCATTTTGATAAAATTTTAAGCAACTGTTTTTCGCAACGTTGCTTCTATAAACCATCTTCAACCCTTATTCTTTAGCTGGCTACATAGACGTGGAGTGCAAAGACCTGACGACTCGTTATACCAATGACGTGATCGCTTCCTGCGCCTTCGGTCTGAAGGTAGACTCTCACAACGACTTGGACAACGAGTTCTACGCAGTGGGAAAGATGTCAACCAACTTTAATTACCGTCAGACGCTTATGTTCTTCTTACTTATAATTTCTCCATCAGCCGTGGCTAAGGTAAGTTCACTTGATTGTAATTAATCCTTCAACTAAAACATTTTCCAAAGCGAATGATCTTGTACTTACCCAAAATGCCCATTGTTCTTTCTGTCATTACTATTATTACCTAATTTTTATTACGACTGGTACAAAATTCTCAGTATAGTAATTGACTTATAAGACTAAACATTTTGTAGAAATCGAATAGTCGCTTTGTTTGAGATCACTATAAAGATTTTTCAATTGTTTTTTTTTACTTGGATGTAAAATCTGTGCCGCCGCCGGCTCACCTGTGCGGGCCACCTAAGGCTGGCAGGGAGAGGTGTAAGACTCCCCCACGACATAGGCTCGGGGCGCGCGTGGACACTACGCGCCGCCTTCTCGGGTCCTGCTGGATAGGGGGTGGCGGACGTGTGGAGAGAGGCCCTTGTCCAGCCGTTAGATATCATTGATTAATATAATAAGTGGAGGTGTTGCCTTATATAATACGGATAATACAACAATGATGAAGCAAAAGTTGTAGTATGTTTAGTTTAGTTAATGTTTGTTCATGTATTTTATACGTTTCCTTTCAGTTTTTAAAACTCGATATATTTTCTAAAGCGGCGAATGAATTCTTTAGAAAGTTAGTTCTAGAAACAATAGAAGATCGCGAGTTACGGAAAATTATCAGACCCGATATGATTCACTTGCTAATGGCATTAAAGAAAGGTACATACACATTTTATGTATTTCATCAAATGCTGAAAATTCAATAAAATTTAAAGATGAATAATAAAATCTGGTACCACTTCCAAAAACCCATCAATAAATTCTAATGTAATCCCAGGTAAACTGACCCATGAAGACATCAAGTCCAATGATGAAGCTGCTGGATTCGCGACAGTTGAGGAATCTTCCGTTGGGCGGAAACAAATAAACAGAGGTGTGTATTTTTCCTCCAAGTCCTTCCAGGACTCAAGTATGATTATAAACACCATCAGAGAAAACGGGTCACCCTGCTGGACACCTTTTTGTCTTTGAATGAAGGTCCAGCAGTATTAGTTTAATGTTTGCGAAGTTATGCCTGTAAATATTTTTTAACGGACCAATTTATACATTTTAAATTTCCTGTTTTTAGGATGTCAACAATTTTGAAGGCTTTAAATGCTATCGAAGGCCTTTGTGTAATCTATGAACCGCTGAATCTGGCCTTCGTGGGTTAGTATCTGATGAAATCATTTTTTCTAATCACAATTTCATTTTACTTTCAGCGTGGACTGACGACGACCTTATTGCCCAAGCGTTGCTGTTCTTTATTGCTGGTTTCGAAACTGTCTCAACTGGTATGTCATTCCTACTCTACGAACTGGCAGTAAATCCTGATGTCCAGGAGCGACTGGCGCAAGAGATCAAGGAGACTGACGCTAAGAACGGTGGCAAGTTTGACTTCAACTCCATTCAGAATATGCCATATATGGATATGGTTGTATCTGGTGAGATTTTGACGATTTTTAAATAAAACAAACTGTTTTTATGGTGAAAGACTAGGCTTGTAGGCCTTAGAAGAAATACATCGGAAAACAACACCAAAATTGAATATGAAGCTACATAATAAATCCAGTGATTTTGATCTGATGCTTTGTTAATGTTACCGTAAGAATATTAGAATCATCAATTATCCAGCGAAATAAGAAACCATTGAAAAAATGAGAACTGCAAGAAACCAATTATATTTTAACGCATAATTTTTCGATATTTTCGTTCGCTCGGCTTGCGCGCGTTTGGTCACTGTCACCTATCTGCCCATTTGGTCGGTGTGTTCTGGCTTAGGCGCCTCGCGCAATAGACGGCCACGACCACGACCACTGGCCGCAACGACCAGATTTAACTAAGAAACCATATGAACATCGCGCACTTGGCCGCAACGGCCAACTGGCCGCACGCCGGGTCGGCACGACTGGTCGTTGCGACCAACTTACGTATAGTTTGATATGAACGCTCGCGCACTAGATCTGCGACCACGAATGCGGCCAGCCATCCGCGCCGTCCTACATAGCGTAGGACACCGCATGTGTCAAAAGCCCATGTGCCCAAAGTTGATACCCCCTGGGGTATCAACTTTGGGTACGCCACGATTGCGGCGGTAAGTCCCCTCTTTGAGGAGTGGTTTGAGAGGGGGCATGGCGTCCTCACCTTCCGCCTGACGCAGGTCCTCACCGGACACGGTTGTTTCGGGAGGTTCCTGTTTCGGATAGGGCGGGAGGAAACGCCCGGGTGTTTCCACTGCGAAAATCGCCCTGAGGACACGGTGGAGCACACGGTGGCGGTCTGCCCAGCTTGGGTGGAGCACCGCCGTGTCCTCGTGGAGGCGATCGGCGGCGGCGATCTCTCGCGTCCGGCCCTGGTCCAGGCCATGGTACGGAGCGAGAGGGCATGGGGAGCCGTCACCTCCTTCAACGAAGCAGTGATGCTCGCAAAGAGGGAGGCGGCGCACGTGAGGGAGAGGCAGCATATGCGCCCTCGCGACCCTAGCCGCCGCAGGATACGGAGACGCCCTGGGCGTCGGGAATCCCAGGCCGATTTCCGGTCACCGTAGGCATGGGCTTGCGGATGGCGTGTAATGGGTAGCTCGCTGTCCGGTAAGGACCAAGCCCCAGTCGCCGGCGCGTTGTGTTCCACGCGCGTCTCAAAGAGATGTCAGCACAAAAAATGATGGGGCCCGCAAGGGCCGATGCCTGCCAGGGGTGCGGGTTTGTTCGAAGGAGACACCACAGCCCCTGGCATACGGGCTACTGAAGGAACACGGGTGGGTTTTAGTCAGTAAAAGTCTGACACGCCCTCCTGCTCCACCCAGACCGGGAGAAGTTATTTGATGATTTCCCACCCAAAAAAAAAAGGGGGTATCAACTTTCTATTGGCCAATATAGCAGAGGTACCCGGGGCAGAAATACGACATTGCCAATATTTAAAATATTGTGAAGGACCCACATTTGGTCCCTAATAATATTTTACTTTTAAGTTGTAACACAGGTGCATTGTATTTGTCTCGTTATTTTTTCTTTCTGAATAGTAGTTTTTAGACTGCAAATGTTCCAATGAAATATAAATATTTATTAGATAATAAAAAAGTGAATGACTGTTTGAAGTAATGCTAATTTTTTGTTAGTCCAAATTAGGTAATATCATAGTAATATTGTCCTAAATTAAATGAAACCGAAAATGTAGTAGGTAGTTATTTCTGATAATTCATAGTGGCAACTCAATGTCATGTCAGATCTCAAATGTCCAATTACATCTTTTCCACATCATGTACTCAGGCACACAATTTCTATGTCCATTCTGTTCGAGCTCAGAACAACAACTGGAACAGCTCGACAAATGGCCGCTTTACGACAAGTCGTGGTCGTGGCCGCAAATTTGGCCGCAGCCCAACCGTAGCTTCTGCGACCACAGTTGCGACCACGACCACGACTGGTCGTGGTCGTGGTCGGCTAGTGCGCGAGGTGCCTTAGTCACTGTGACCAATTTGGCTACCACCAAACGTCCCTGATGAACGCTGTCACGTCGATGGTTCACAAATTCACGGGTTGAAAAATCGGACGGAATATGAACCCTATTGATAACTGTAGGTTCGTTCACAAGTTGTCGATTTGAAATTCTTAAATTTTAAATAACTGGAACTGAATGCGGTATAATATAACAGTTCACAATTATTTGACAGTTTATAATTTAAAAATATTCCCCTAAATACGGTTGTGGGTTGTCTCTTTTGTAGTGATGTTCGCAATTATGTCTTTTTGTACAGTTCATACCCAAAATATTGGTGGTCGTCCCCGGTCTCTTTTTTCCTTTTCTATATTCAAGACTCTTTTAGTCATTATGGTCATTATCTCGCCTCGTCACGTTGGCCATACTAGCACAGGTGGTTCTCTCTAAGTTTTTTGTGTATTTTAGCGACTTTAAAAGCACCATGAATGTATTCGTTTCTAATGTGATCCATTTTAGAAACTCCACCAGACCAGCGTAGCATCTTCATCTCTTTGGTGTAAATTTTCTGGTCATCTTTCCTGACAGCTAGCACACAGGTCCATATAGTAGGGCTGGTCTTACTGCCCTTTTGTATTCGATTTTCAAAAACTCAAACTCAAAGCATTTATTTCAAATAAGCCAATTACAGGCAATTTTGAATTGTCAATTTCAGTGAGTTAGAAAGATGAAGCTGGAGAAACCCGATAACTCATACACACTAACCGACCATGAAAAGTAAAGTCCTTCTCGAGACTCACTTCCCACGCTGTAACCTCTTAGAGAACAGGACGTGGGAGGCTGAGCCAGAAAGGACAGCAACGGACCAAGACTGGTCCAGAGCCCACAGCATAGTAACAAAAGACAGGATAAAGTGGGCTATTAACATCTTTCAGCCCTACAAGTCCCCAGGACTGGATGGTATCTTCCCAGCCCTACTGCAGTGAGGTGTGGACCACATGACACCATGCTTGGTGAAGATCTACCGTACCTGGATAGCACTCAGATATATACCCCTGGCGTGGCGCGAAGTGAAAGTCATTTTCATACCCAAACCAGGCAAACCAGACTATACACAACCCAAGGCCTATAGGCCCATAAGCCTCACATCCTTCCTACTGAAAACGCTCGAGAGACTCTGTGATAGGCATATCCAAGACAGCCCTCTCCGGGTAAAACCACTCCATAAATAACAGCACGCATATTCCACTAGTAGATCAACAGAATCCGCACTCCATGGCGTGGTATCCAAAATTGAATGCGCAGTGGACCACAAATGCTCAGCACTGGCTGCTTTTATTGACATCGAGGGTGCCTTTGACAAGACTATGTTAAATAGCATTAGCGTGGCCCTCGACAGACACAACATAGACACGACCTTGAGTGGGTGGATCACCAATATGCTCAGATTGAGAGCGGTACAAGTCACCGTGAACGACACTAAAAGAGCTGTGTAGTAATCGGCAAATAGCAGTGACCTCGGTGCTGGGTTTTGAATGTTTAAAGTGATGTAGTGAGAGCAGTGGTAGCCACTTGGCTTACCACTTGGTAACGGCAGCGACTTACGAGTTGTAGGTCGTGAGTTCGAACCCAGCCAGGCGCTTTACTTTTTGTAAATTATTTCATTACCACTGCTCTCAAAACGGTGAAGGAAAACATCGTGAGGAAACCAGCATGTCCTAGAACAAAAAAATCGAAGACATGTGACATCTACCTACCCGCACTGGGCTTGCGTGTTGGATTACGGCCCAATCACTCTCACAGAGAGGAGGCCTGTGTCCCAGCAGTGGGAACATTATAGGCTGATGATGATGATGAGTCTATTGCTAGGTTGAATAGCAGAGGGCTCAGGGTCGAACCTGATGAATACCCTCCAATGCTTTACTTGTTCCTGTTGAGCTGACCACTCTTGTAGATACATTGCGCTACAGATATTTGAGGAGCTTAATATAGCTCCGGCACAAGTTGTACCCTTGGTGCTTGCTAGATAAGCTCGCGCGGAACTCGATCGAAAGCCTTTTCGAAGTCGGTAAAAACCATGTGGAGGTCTTTTTTGCGAGACTTGTACTTTTCCAAAAGTATTTTACGAGTGAATTGCGTCCTTGTTGCTCACACCGCTGGTAAATCTGCACTGGTTCGGTGTTATATTTGTTGTTTTTGTTAGCCTTTTTACGAGGATAACTTCCCAGATGTTGAGGGTATGAGAGGTTAGCTGGAAGCCAAATTCTGTGGGATAGAGCAGTTTGTTAGTCTCCAGAAACATGATTACACGCTTATTTATTTGACGCTCCAGGATCTTGGACAGTGCTGGAAGAATGGAAATGGATCGGTAGTTGTTAATAGAGTATTTTTCCCCAGCAGTAGATAGGCTTGTTATGAGCTATTTTAAATAGGTCTGGGAAAACCCCTGTAGAAATTGACCGGTTACAAATGTGAGTCATGGGGGAGGTAAGGAGGTTAGTGTATCTTTTAACTATTTTACCACTTATAAGATCGATACCCAATGTGCATTTATCCTTTATCCTGATGAATCTAATAAATTTGTTATCCTTAATATATTTTGTTTGATTATTTCGAAGTTTATGTAATTTAGATATTTCCGCGTCTGTTATTGCGTTCTCTAATTATTTGTAAAAGTCATCCTCAGACAATGCTCTTGTTCCGTTCATTTTTGTTTCCTGCTATTTCACGAAACACACTTTCTTTTCCCTTACCTTAGATTTAACGTTCTCAGCCCAAGCTATCCTTAGGTTTCCTTTTGTGATGCCAAAGGTTGTTTTTGTGGTTTTAGGCAAAACTGGTGGAACTCATTTCAGAGAGTGTTGCTATCTTTTGGGATGTGTAGCGGGTTTTGTAGTATGCATCAGCCTTGGCAATGAACGAAGTGCCTTCTGACTTGCGTATGTTATACTATTCAATACATTTTTGATAGTGCTGGTTTTGGTTACAAGACGGCATTATCAAACAGGACACAACAAGTCTATGTTGGGTGGTCAGTGGTTCCCTGATATAACTTTATAGTCCTTAAAATTGCACAGAATGGACCTGACATACAGAAAATAGGATATTTCTGACGTTTGTAGGAAATTAAGTGTTTGTCCTTTAAAAAAAAAAATGTGTTGTCGAATTGAGGCGACTCAATTAAATTAATAATGTCATGGCTCTGACTATTAGAGGTGCCATACCCAAAATGTCCATGTTTGACTGAGTTTTCTGATGCTTTCATACCCACATGTTCGTTCAAATCACATGCTAATCATTTTCTCTCATCTAAAGGTACCATAGTTTGCAACGATAAAAATGGTGATAGATTTATAAAATAACGGCGTTCACAATCTGTCACGTCATGCTTGAAACATCTCTTTCTACATTTTAAAGCCAATGTTTTTATTTGCAGAGGTTTTACGACTGTGGCCGCCTCTTGTAGCTCTAGATAGGGTTTGCACTAAGGATTACAATTTGGGAAAACCTAATGAGAAAGCTGAAAAAGAATATATTGTAAGTTTTTTTTCGAACTTCTATCTGACAACCTACAAACCCTAAGATATTAACATCGTTGTTTTTGCAGGTCCGCAAAGGAACAGGTATCTCAATACCAGCGTTTGCTTTCCACCGTGACCCTCAGTTCTTCCCCAACCCTGATAAATTTGACCCTGAGAGATTCTCTGAAGAAAATAAGCATAACATCCAGTCGTTCGCCTATATGCCTTTCGGTGTTGGACCTAGAAACTGTATTGGTGAGTAAAAATTTATACTTATGACTGCAATATATAAAAACTCAACAAAATCAAATAGTAAAAAGTTGTTAATGATAAAATGAATGCGAGAGAAAATTTAGAGAGGAATGATCCATCGATATGGCAGTGAGTGATAAGGTAACGAATAATAATAAGGTAGCAGAAAATAATTTGCAGAACTCGAACAAGACGAGAAGATGAAATGATTGAGATGTTTTTGTTTAATTTATAATATCGTTATATCATGCCATGTGAAAAAATATGTTACAAACCTAAACCACCTTATTTCCTCAGGGTCAAGATTTGCTCTCTGTGAGATCAAGGTGATGGCGTACCAAATCCTCCAGCATATGGAGATCTCTCCTAATGAAAAGACTTTCATCCCAGCCAAGCTGTCTAAACAAACCATGAACGTGATGCTAGAAGGTGGACATTGGCACAGATTTAGACCGAGAAAGTAGAAAATACATACAATGAAGCTGATGAATTAAAATTTATAGAGATTTTATTTTATTTTATTTTATTTTATTTTATTTGGGAAAACAAACAATCGTACATTGTAAATTACATCTAGATACAAACTATGCTATAAATAAATGTACAATCCACTACGTTTCCACATGTTAATATCTTAAATACGTTTCAGTTTTGCTAAAACTAGTTACAATCAATATACCAATAAATAACAATACTACTTACAATGGAATAGTAATCATAAAACCAAATCGAAAAAAAAAAAAAAAGTTAATACTTACTTAATACTACAAATCAACAATTAACAATTTTGAGCAAGACACTGAATAATAAGTTTTTTAAAGTTATGTTTAGTTAGGGCAAAAACATCGACATCGTTAAAATTATTATTGTAAGCTTGAACCAATCTCTGCAGCGGCGCTCTCTCTCCCGCATTTGTACGACAGGGAGTTGTAGCAAACAGTGGATAAGAGCGCGCCTCACGTCTCATTACTGTTCTAGGTACAATATAATATATTTTATTTATCAAATCTGAGCAATCGAACCTATTATGTACAAGTCCATGGAGCATCATTCCTTGCAGCAGTAAGCGTCTAGAGCGTAATGTTAGTAGTCCAAACTTATTTAAGGCGTCTTTATACGATAGATGTACGGTGCGGCATTTGTATTGCAATGTACTGAGGAACTTACGCTGAACTCTCTCGATTGCAGTCTCATATTTAATGTAATAAGGATCCCAGATCATACAAGCATATTCTACCTGTGGGCGGACTAAAGAATTAAATAAATATAGATATGTGGCTGGTCGTTTAAAGTCAGACGAGATTGGGTTGTGCCACTTAAAATTATATTTCTACTAGTAAAGTGGTGTAAATATTCAGTGGTACCAGTTGTTAAAATACTTTTTACGCGCCTTTATGTTAGTAAGTACTGGCTTAGACTGTGAATGTGTAAATATTGTGATTTTCTCATATATCTATTTTATTAAGGTACTTAAATAGATTGTTTAAATTAATTTATGACCAATGATGATATGCAAGGTGTAACGTAAATAACGCATTTCTCTTGAGGGGTCATTGTACTCATGATTGTGAACAACTTTTACTATGGGACAAAACCTGAAATCGCGAAGAATTCAGCTGTTCCCTACATTTTGACGAGTTGCGCAAACATAAATTTAGGGAACAGCTGATTTTTTTTTCGCGTGTTCAGGTCTGGTCCCATAGTAAAAGTTGTTCATAATGATGAATACAATTACCCCTTAAGAGGTTGTGCGTTATTTACGTTACACCTTGTACCTATGTATCTATGTCATTCTTGTAAATCGTGGGCGTTATAGTAAATATATACTTATTTTGCATAAGAATTTAAACGATTTACTTACTAATGAGTTTTCCTTTGTTTTAATTATCATCACCACCTTCTGCCTTTATCTCAAGATATTTTGAGTCGGCAAAATAATACGTCTTCTTGTTTCATCCATTACTATCCACCGCCATCGCAGTGTTCCCTTTCTTTTAATAACTACGAGACTGATCATCTGTGTCACCTTACGGCTGTGTCTTTCTAGAAAATCATGATCACGCAAATACGAGATCGTCATGTTCATTTTTCACTTCTGATAGGTGAGCCTGTACCCGTGTTCACGCTGACACCACCACGCTGGCACCTTCCAGTTTTCCGAACAAAAAGTGACATAATTATGAACACGACGATTGCGTATTCTCGAGACGATTGCTTTATAATTTTCTATTAGGACGCGGGGTTAACTCATTTGACATTAGTTTTGAAACTTCCATTTTCGTCGATTAATTTTCAGTTAGGATTTAGTATTGTTATTGAACAATAATTGTTGGGAAAAAGAGTGAGATTTATTTAAGTTGAAACCTTCTAAATACAGAATGCTAATTTCCTTTATTTTTATTTTTATAAAATACTTTTGTGTACATAGCTAGCGAAATTATTAATGTAATGACTAAGTTTATTCGTGATAACTGACAATAATGACCGCGTTTGATAGATAATTTCACAAAAGGACACTGATCTCTCCTTGATCGCTGTTGACCGCTTAGGGCAAATAAAACTAAAAATAATGAGATCACTATTAAACTTTTATTTCAAGAAAGATTATCATTAGTTAGTTTTTAGAAAAATAGCGTAAAGATATTCTTTTAACGCAATGACAAATAGAAGAACATACATAAGTACACAAAGATTAGGGAAATATTGTTCAATAGAGGCACATTATAGGGCGAACTGATGCCTCCTAAACTAGGCCAAACCCCTATGTTTTAGGAGACAAGGTTCCTCCAAACAGAGTGCCAGAAAATGGTATGAAATATCTTGCAAGTAGGTACTTATAGTTCATCGTCATCACCATTTCAGCCGAAAGACGTCCACTGCTGGACATAGGCCTAGGGAGGCATATAGCAGTAGGTGTCTTTCGGGGGTTTTGCCATAATCGCTACGCTTGGCAGGGGGGTTGGCGATCGCAATATGGTGGTAAAATGTATAGAGAACGCTGCTGCCCATTTTCTGGTAGGCAAGTCCCTTAGTCGCCTTCTTCGACACCCGCGGGAAGAAATGGGATGATGCTATCCTTTCACGTCCGGCACGACACGGATTGCTTGCTTGGAAATAGTAGTTTTTTTGTAACAAGATAAAATAAATGCATCACTCCGCATCTGTGCCGCCTGGGACAGGGTTTGTCCCGCGGTCACTCAACGGTAAATAAACTAGCAGGACACGGTATGTCCCGTGTTCACTCAAGGGGTATGAACGTATTGTAAAATTTATCTGATACGTAACAAAATCAAGGCCTATTTACTTGGTTTTTTATTTATTTTTGCGCTGAGTTTTATTCGTATGTTGTTTATTTATTTATAGTTAATTATAACGGTAAACACCAAATTATATTCGTTGTTCCGTGGCGCCGCACGATGCGCACTGATGTAAATACAGCGGCACATATTGAATGATATTTGGAAAATATTCTCTTTGGCCATCTCCCCGTATGACCATCTCTAAATGATCTAGCCATATGGTACTCAATTAAATATTTAAAATTTAAAATAAACTTTAATGTCTAGTCATTGTCGTGAGTGCATACGAATGCATCAGTCTTAGTGAAAAAAACTAGCTAGCGGGCGAAGCCGCTGGAAAAAGCTAGTCATAATATAAAATAGTTAGGACGTTGGCGAAGATTTATTTGTGATGCCACTGTGAGAATACCAATACCTTTTTAAAATTCTCCCAGATAAACTTTATCACCAAGCTGGTAAATTGTTCGAACAGCTCGTTCTCGAAGGACAAGTATATTTTGAATGTCAGTGACTTTGCTTCACAGCAGAACGCCGTAGGCCATAACGCTATGAAACAACTAAAACAAACAAACCGAGCTGTATCAACGTCAGTGTATTCAGTGGGTTAAGAGGGACCTGATCGATCGTAACAACAAGCTCATGCTTGTTTGACTAATTCATGCAGTACGATTGGTATTTTGCTTCATTGGTCCTACTTAGTGAAATACTTCTTTTGGAACTATATCTTTGTTAGACCATCGCGACGCGCGACGGTGCAACGTAGTACTTAGCCTAAATTAAATAACATACTTAGCTGGCGTTATAATGGTATTATTAATGTAATGACTAGTTTTAGTCTATCAAGACTGGCTACTTTTCGATAAGTCCATTGAAGCACTTACAATATTTGACAAGTGTGCTTTACGTAGCAAAGATAAATAAACCAAAGTTCAATGACCCCTCGTTGATCGTTGTTGACCGCTAACATTGCACTCAATTTACTGTAAACGTAATTAAAACTTTAATGTTCAGACTTAACGCTCATTTTCTTTAACTTCATGCGAATGATTCAGCCTCATTGGAAACCTGTTTGCAGGTAAATGATGCAAGTGAATTGCAATAGTGATGCAAACTTCAAAATTGTTTAAGGATGTCTTAAAATTAAGGATAACAAATAAAATGGACACAAAATAAAGTTCTGGAGTACCTAAACACATATTTTTCTATGTATTATGAAAAACAAATATCTTCGAATTATTACGAAATATTTCATTGTGCAATGTGTCGCCAGTAAACAACGTGTATTGAGATTGAGGAAAACGGAATGTTGACTATTGATGTGTAATTTTGATTACGTGAATGCTGATTATCTTAGATAGAGTTACACTTATGAACTTTTCATCAATCTTCAATCCATTCTGAATATCGTAGCCCTCTGTTTGGCAGAGGGTTTTCTCAGACTGCACCTCAACACCCCATCTTCCACCTGCCGCATCCAGCACGTCCCAGCCACCTGTTTAAAGATCGTCAGTCCATCTAGCTGAGGGGCGTCCTACACTGCGCTTACGGATACACGGTCTCCAGTTCAGGAATCGTCTGCTCCACCGGTCATCGCCTTCGACAAACTCATTGCCACTTCAGCTTGCTTATCCAAAAGAACCGAAGTTACCTACATACGAGTAAGTTAACTTCGGTTCTTTTCTGGTTAACTTAAGTTTATGTTTTCTTAATACCCCTTTTTACAGTAAATCGTTAGAAACTATTGTCCTCGTATGACCAAGCTATCTAACAGGTTATTTACTATCAGGCTCTTGACAACTAAGTGATATTAATACTGCGAATGTTTTAACTAAACCACCAATAACGTGTGAGTATCTGAAAGTTAAATCTTTTGCAGTAACATTGGAGGGGCAGTGAGCCAAGAGTTTATTTTAGGTACAGTTGATCCATTTATCATTTAGTGTGATTGTAGAACCAATGGCTGTACCCAATAAAAGACAGGGGACATAATAATGTCCCCTGCCTTTTATTGGTTAAATCTTGGCGTCTGAAGCCAACTAACAGTTCGTTGAACAACTTGATGCGAGTTACAAAAACAAACAAATTAAATTCAACTGACAAAAAAATATAAACTTGAAATAAGTCACGCTAAGATTGAGTTACAGCAAAAAATTATCTCAGTGATTAGGACAGGTAATTAATAATTAATTTTATACAAGATTATCTGAATATAATTTATACCCTTTTCGTCTGTGGTCTTCTTCTTATGGTGTCGATGGCAATCTAAATGGTCCAGCCAGACCTCTGCCACGTGTTTGGCGCTATCACTAGCGTTCACAATAACAACAACAATATGTTTGTCAATCTCAATTCGGTTGAGTGGTTCTCGATTTAACAATCGAGAACCACTCAACCGAATCACTGATTTTAGTGTTTTTGGGTGTTTATGTTCTTAAAAGCGTTTATACAATTACTTAATTTTTAAATAAATTTAACTGGCTTTTGCTAGGTTATATTGTGATATCTACGTACATGAATAAAAAACTTTTTTCAAAAAAATAACAACCGACTTCCAAAAAAACACTACAAAGTGCAAAATAACTTTAATTTCGGAAGGCGGTGACTGATGATGAGGATGCGTATTTTAATTATTTGTCACCGCCTTCCGAAATTAAAGTTATTTTGCACTTTGTAGTATTTTTTTGGAAGTCGGTTGTTATTTTTTTGAAAAAAGTTTTTATTTTTCACTTTTTCGTTACCTATCCCACACTAATTCGAAATTTCATCATCCTAGGGGTCAAAAAAACGCACATTTATGCGATAGCAGCATTCGCGGTTGATTTGCTGTAATTTTTTGAAGAGTTCCGCTGTCTGTCTCCGAAACGCATCATCAGATCAATTTGAAATTTTTATGGGACCATTTCGGAATAAACCCCTTTCGAACAAAAAAATAATTTTGCAAATCCGTCTATATATGACGGAGTTATGCCCGAACATACATAAAAAAAAAAAAAAAAAACATGTCGAATTGATAACCTCCTTCTTTTTGAAATCGGTTAATAAAATAACACGAGTGGCATGGCCTCGGAACCGCAGTAAGTTTTATGAATCAAAACAACAACAAAGAAAGAATAATTCATATCAATGTAATTTGTTTACTAAATAGGTATGACTCAGTACTTTGGTTGTTTACAAAGCCTCATTATAAGGGCAACCTATTTGCGCGAAAAATATATTTATTTCTTTGAAAACAGCTGTACGAGGCTTTTTGTGTGGGAAATCATCGTATAACTTCTTCCGCTCTGGGTGAAGCAGGAGGGCGTGTCAGACTTTTACTGACTAAAACCCACCCGTATTCCCTCAGAAGCCTGTGTGCCAGAGGCGGCGGTATCTCTTTCGAACCCGCACCCCTGGCAGGCATCGGCCCTTGCGGGCCCCATCAGTTTGTGCTGACATCTCTTTGAGGCGCGCGTGGAACATAACGCGCTGTCGACTTGTCTTGGTCCTTACCGGACAGCGAGCTACCCATTACTCGCCGTCTGCAAGCTCATGCCTACGGTGGCCCGGAAATCGGCCTGGGATTCCCGACGCCCAGGGCGTCTCCGTATCCTGCGGCGGCTAGGGTCGCGAGGGCGCATATGCTGCCTCTCCCTCACGTGCGCCGCCTCCCTCTTCGCGAGCATCACTGCTTCGCTGAAGGAGGTGACGGCTCCCCATGCCCTCTCGCTCCGTATCATGGCCTGGACCAGGGCCGGCGCGAGAGATCGCCGCCGCCGATGGCTTCCACGAGGACACGGCGGTGCTCGCCCAAGCTGGGCAGACCTCCACCGTATGCTCTACCGTGTCCTCAGGGCGATCTTCGCAGTGGAAACACCCGGGCGTTTCCTCCCGCCTTATGCGAAACAGGAACCTCCCGAAACAAGCGTATCCGGTGAGGACCTGCGTCAGGCGGAAGGTGAGGACGCTATGCCGCCTCTCAAGCCACTCCTCAAAGAGGGGACTTACCTACCGCCGCAATCGTGGCGTGCTCAAGCTATCAGTGTGGTCAGGGACATTTTTTTAGTTATGTCGTGACAGCTGTTTTTTGGTGACTGCTGGTTTTTGTCATCATTATTGTTTATGTAAAAAAAATCATTACCATTTGTTTACAAGTGATTCTTTGTGCATAATCCAACTATAATAAAGGCTATTTAGGCTCAAGTTAAGTTAATATTTCACAATTTATTTTCAGACTGTTTCATTGTCAACAAATACACAAGAACATACCTACCAATTTTCATAATCCGGTTTATATTTGCGTATCAATGATAAGAGATACTACGTGTATTTAAAAACATTTCAAAACAAAAATAGACATAGGCTTAGTTTGGCGATAATATGACATTATACGTATATAACTGGAAACCCGTATGTTTCGCTCAGAGACTCTCCGCTCGTGCTCCAAGCAAGACGGTTGTTACTGGTTTTATGTGTAAAGTTGCGCAGTATTTTGTTTACCATTGAACCGTGTGTATACAGACTAGTGTTGTGCTTGTGACGAAATAGTAAGTTATGTCGTTCATTTTTGTAATTTTTTACATACACACATAAACTCACGACTTCTTCTAATTGGGGTAGGTAGAAACTAAAGGACGTTATCTGCTTCGATACTCACGTACTCTTTTTGCTTCGTTCATAGGTATATCGGTCATATCTGCGAGTACTATGCACCTGACTTGGGTGAGGTACCAACAGATACAAAAATGTATGGTTTATAATCTTGCAGACCTCTATAATTAAACCAACGCTGATCATCACTAATTACCAGTTCGTAATTTAACCAAGAATATTTTTTATTACAATTACTTATTGTGGGTGTACAAAAAGTGAATTCACACGGCAAAAAATGGTGGCACCTATTATTTTATCTGCACATAATTAATAAACAGCTTCGCAACATTATTTTTTATTTGAAGAAAGTAAAAACAAGTTGACCGAATATCATTTCTGCCCAGTCTTAACCACTGCTGGGTGCTGGGCCACTTCTTTCTATTCATACTCCTCGGTTCCGTGCGGCCCTCCTCCAGGTATATCCCGCAACCCGATCCGGTTTTGGACGGTCACAGCTTTACTACATTGGCCATCTCCGCATCTAACTAGATGTCCTTCCCAACTCCATTTGAAGCGCATCGCCCTTTCCCCGATGTCACAGACTTTCGACCGACGACGGATTTCGGTGTTACGCACTCGATTTAGGAGGGTTATGCCGAGCATCGTTCACTCCATGGCCTTTTTGTGCCACTCGTATACCGTAAGCAGTCTCCTTTGTGACCGTCCATATCTCAGCACCGTAAGTAAATTTTGGCAGTACGACCGAAGTTTACAAAATATACTTAAGCATAAACATCTTATACCTACATAATTAGGAATCTTCTGAGGAATTCCTTGTTTAATTATTTCATTTCACTGTGAACTGCAGTAAATAGGTAAATTAATGACTAGGTTATGAATAAGAGCCGCAGTTATGTAATAATTTAAAATTATACAGATAAGTAGACCGAGGATATAACCGGTTATGTCCGAGTGTTTACATTCGCGTAAAATATGGAAAGTGAGAGTAGAGAAACAAGTTTTATCATCAAGTCGGTAGTGCCAGGGATCAGCTGAATGTAATTTAGTATTTAAAACTAAAACAAAGTACTTAATTTCTACCATTACCTGAACCATTACTCTAGTTCAGGTAATGGTAGAAATTAAGTACTTTGTTCTAGTTTTAAATATATATATTTTATTTATATATATTCTCATCCCAAGATTCCTTCTGGCATTATAGATTTTTAGCGCATGCGACTTGTCTACGACTTGCGAATATCTAAAGTTTTATCCAAGTACAGTAAACTAAGGAAATTGGCACGCTGACAAAAATGACAGTTGTGATTTAAATATACGGACAATTTAAGATAGTTGTCTACTTGTTTAACAAATTAATTTCCATGGCTTAATTTCCTCTTCGAGTTTAAGGCTGAAGATGCAGGCGAACAGATGCCCTGGTATATTATAAATAGATATGACTCAAACTACTCTTGCATGTGCATATAATAAAGTTAACATTAACATAGTGTGTCAAAGGAACGTGACCCTATTGCTAATAATCAAGAATAATTAATTTACCTATGATTTATAACTATAGACTGCAACTCCAGTACCTTCAAATCATCTTCATCATTATTTCAGCCAAAAGACGTCCACTGTTGGACATTATTTTTGATTGGTTATTTACGTTATAAATTTTGTTTTAATATGTAAATTGTTATGTTAAAATGTAAGCGCTTTCACAACTATGTTAGGTGTGCTCCTACCGAGTTATGACAACCTGGTACTTCGAAGGCATAAAGCGTTTTCTAGCTGACACAGCTACCAAGTATGTTAGGTGTGCTCCTACAGAGTTATGACAGCCTACTACTTCGACTGTATAAAGCGTTTTCTAGCTGACAACTACGTTAGGTATGCGCCTACCGAGTTATGACAACCTGGTACTACTACAAAGGCAAAAAGCGTTTAAAAAGTTAACTAATAGAATGTCCTATAGTGGATAGATTTAGATAGTTTAACAAATGTTCGACATGATTCTTTAAATTGGCATTTTTTTTTTAATATATGAACCGATTGACAACAAACACTGAATGTTAAGTGAAGCTTACCGCAATATACTAGTGGTAACCAAATCTAAATCGGATAAGCCATTTCTGAGATTAGCGTGAACAAACGCACAGACAAACAGACAAAAATTCTAACAATAATTGTTTTGGGTGCAATTTCCGTCGATAAAGGTTCCAATAATATTTTTTCTCATATTTCTTCCATGTACAGACAGCGATCGGTTACATTTTTATTTGATTGAAATATCCAAGAATTGCTCATTGAAGGGTATTAGATATTACCTATATTGTTATACCTTTGCTAATTAGTAAACAAACAAACGATTAACTCTTTGATTGATTCATCTAAAGTACCTACTTATGCTTACCTACCAGTAAGTATCGACAAAAAATGTGATTATATTATCATAAGTAAATAAGTATAGGTTATGTTCGTGTTGAACTATTCGGCAAACAAACATTATTTTTTATGATTAAGAACAGTGTGAAGAATAATTTTACCTTCTCGATAACTTTGTTGTGTTCATTCACTTTTAGATAATAAAGTTCAAGTTCATGTTTACAAACTTTTTGTTTACACACAATTAGCGAACATGATTGTACCATAATAAACATTGTTTATGTTATTGTTCCTCAAAAACAATACTAGCTTTTGCAAGCGGCTCCGGCCGCATGGATCTTGAAAATATCAAACAGGAATGTACTCAATGTACGGCCCTCCGGTATACCCGGCGATTTAAAGTATCTTAAAATCCAGGTAAACAATGTTTTAGTTAATACATTGCTTTCATAAACTATCGGATCACATGGCGTACGCCAGTAAAACTGCCAGTCGGCACGCAAACAGAAAATCTAATAATACACTAAACCTTCTTCTATATGAATGACTCATTACATTCTCCATCTATGAAAATCCGTTAGTAGTGGTTATTACTTTTTGAGTTTATCATGATCAGATAGACAGTCAAGAGTAGGTGGGTATTTCGTTTCATGTAGTAATTCGTCTCGTTCTCCTTTTCGTAATCTAATTTATTTTATTTGTGGTTGGTGCAGTATGTCATCGTTATTCATCATCTCTTTGCCGTATCCTCAGTAGTCACCTCCTTTCTAACCTTAGCTTTCTTCCATACAATCCATCCATCGTTTCTTTGAAGATAAATTGTGTGCAGTTTCTTCCCCATTATTCTATATACGTAGGTACTTAACCACATTTTGGAAGGAACTATGTTATTTTTTGTAATGAAGGACTATCGCTCGAGACGAGTAGCTTACCTTGGCACTACCAAACACATCATAGGTACTTAGGAACAAACACATAACACGCGCCTGTACTTAAAATATCAATGTTATCATACAATCTTGTAATTAATGAAGGTAGCGTATTACTTATATAAAATGATTTAGTGAGTTATACGAGAAGACGAAGTAACAGATCAGTAGACTAGCAGCGGAACAATCAGATACAGTCTTCAGAACTGATGAAAAACATTAAACAAGGCAGACACTTTTTGATGCAGTTGGTGTAGAGTTTGAAACTAAAGTCTGCTTAGATGAAAACTTAACTGTACTATTAAAACAATGGCATAGAAGATGTCCATGAAAAGCAAAAACTTTAACAAAAATCTTCTACAAAAAGAAAAAAAAAACACAATTCAATAAAAACTACAAATGTTTTGATATTAAACCAGAAATTGAACATTTTGATATAAATGAAACAGCTAAAACAACTTAAGATTATTCTTGTTTCAGATTATGATACTAATCCTCATCTGGGTGGCGGTTCTAGTCGCCGTCCTGGTCTTATACCTTCGACAAGTCTACTCCAGGTTCAGTCGCCATGGCGTCAAGCATTTCAAACCCGTCCCACTATTGGGCAACATGTTCAGGATCCTGTTCCGTGTGGATCATTTTGCTGATGATGTCCTGAGGCTGTACAACAGTTTTCCTGAAGAAAAGTAAGGAACTAGTAATAAACTTCGTTTAGTGATTTTATGAAATTTTCTTTTATACATCATCATGTAGCTTAGCACCTTTATACTTCTAACCGAGCGGTTTTTTTTTTCAAAATAGATTCGTGGGAAGATTTGAATTCATCAATGAAATGGTAATGATCCGCGACATCGAACTGGTCAAGAAGATCACTGTCAAAGACTTTGAGTATTTCCTCGATCATCGGTCCATCTTCAGCACCAGTGACTCTTTCTTCTCCAGAAACTTGTTTTCTTTAAAAGGTACGAATAAGATAAATTTCAAATTAAACTATCTCTTCATGAGCTTTTGCTGTTCTAAGCAAAGATGCTGATAAGATGTGGAACATCAGTCCATTGTAGCAAGTCTAATTTAATACTTTAGATAGTAAACATTATTTTCAAGAAAAATATTGCTAGGGAACACGATCATGCTTTGAGTTTATTTACATTAACATAATAATATTTCAATAAACAGGTCAAGAATGGAAAGACATGCGTTCCACGTTGAGTCCAGCGTTCACAAGTTCTAAGATGCGTCTGATGGTGCCTTTTATGGTGGAGGTCGGAAATCAGATGATGAGTTCGATTCAGAACAAGATCAAAGAAACCAAATGTAAGTTATTTGGATATCTTAAACTTTGCTGGGTGGTTTGAGTCATGTTGAATCAAATGAAAAAAATCTATATGTATAAGTTTTGTCTACGGTGCTCCATTAATTCGAATGTTTATTTGACAGCCGGCTACATAGACATAGACTGCAAGGATCTGACGACTCGCTACGCTAATGACGTGATAGCCTCCTGCGCCTTTGGACTAAAGGTGGATTCCCATAATGAAGTGGACAACGAGTTCTACGCCATGGGCAAGGCGTCATCCACTTTTAATTTCCGTCAGATGCTAATGTTCTTCTTCATTGCTAATGCACCAAAAGTTGCTAAGGTAAGTCGTCACTCTGTAGTTTTTTTTTACCGACTTCAAAAAGGAGAAGGTTATCAATTCGGTAAAGTAAAGTAAAAATTATTTGCATAGATTGCAGGTACAGTAAATAAGATGATAGTTAAAATGAGTGATCCTTGTACAATCTACCTCATAGGATTAGGCATGCAGCATTATTATAACATGAGAGATTATTATAAAAAAATGAATAGCAGTGACGACATATTTGGATATCTATTAAACTTTTTGTGACCGCCGTTCAGAATTAAATATATAATTATTCACTTTGTAGTGTTTTTTCGGAAGTTGATTGTTTTTATTTGGAAAAAGTTTTTTTAAATTCTTAATGTGTAACGTTGATTTCATCTTTGTTTTTTAATGTAAAGTTCCCTTATATAATCATTGACGCACACAGTATCTCTTGTTGAACACTTATTAGTCCTTGTAAACAAAGTACTTAATGATATCTGAAGACAAAGCCCTTAAGGCTGATTAGATCTAAATTAATAAAACAATAACTTAACATCAATAGACAGACAACTTGACCACTTTGAAGGTTAATACATACCTATCCTATAACAATAGATCAACACTATCCGATACTTTAACAAAATTATCAATCTTATTTTGAAGAATGTAAATTGGCATGTAAACATTGAATCACATGGCTAACGTGGTATCACAACAACATCACGTGATACATACGTCTCAGCTCATCTGTCACGCAAGGTCAATGTAGCATTAGCAATGGATGGATGGGCGGGAACCTCAATCAAAGTGTAGTGACGTGCATACATCATTCATCTCGTAGAGAAGTCCACTTGGACATGGAAATAATAATAGCAGAGGAGTTTTTGTAGGTCTTGAAATAAAAACAGGAAATAATAAACCGGAAAGACACTATTTGAAGCAAAAGATTTAAGAATACGAAACTAAAATGACGCTCATGTATTTTATTTTAAAGGTTTTGAAGTTGGATTTCCTATCGGAGGTGTCGAAGAAATTCTTCAGAAAGTTAGTTATGGAAACGATGGCGGATCGCGAGATGAGGAATATCATCAGACCCGATATGATTCATTTGCTTATGGAAGCTAAGAAAGGTACATGTCAATTTAAAATGTGTTCAACCGTCAGTACAGTATGACACATTATGAAGATCTAGTACCTATTTCAAAACATTCAATCTATACTAATACTAGCTTTTGCCAGCGGCTTCGCCCGCGCAGAACTTTCATTCCCAATTTAACTCCCTTAGGGGCTGAACTTCAAAAAATCCTTGTCTTCATTATAAGGGAATCTCTATGCAAAATTTCAGCTTTCTAGGTACAAGGGGTTGGGCTGGGCGTTGATGAGTTAGTCAGTCAGTCAGGACTTTTCTTTTTATTTATTTATATAGATCTATACTAAATACTAACAGTTTGCATTAAGTAGGCTCCGAAACTACTGAACTGATTTGAAAATTCTTTCACTGTTGGGAAGCTACACTATCCCCGGGTGACATAGGCTATGATACTTATTGACAGGCCTGCACTGTCCTCCCATACATTTTATCTCTGTTATTCGGAGACATTGTCAAAGCCATTTTTTTTTTTAATAGTAACCGTGGAGTTTCTTGCCGGCTCTTCTCCATAAGAAACAACAATTTGGAACCGTGCACCTAGCTTCTGACGTTTCATAAGTGCCCATGCAGGTTTATGTGAAATAAAATATTTTGATTTGATTTGATTTAATATGTAAAAACTAGCAGCGCTCCGCGGTTTCATTACCAAATAATTTTTCAAATCGGTTCAGTAGTTTAGGAACCTATTTAATGTAAACAAACAAACAATCTTTCCTCTAGAGTATAGATTAACAATTTTTTTTAAATAAAATTTCAGGTAAACTGACCCATGAAGACAACAAATCCAATGATGAAGCTGCTGGATTCGCGACTGTTGAAGAATCTTCCGTTGGTCAGAAAGAAATAAATAGAGGTGTGCATAAAACTGAATAATTTCAAAACTGTCCCAAACAGGAGCTGGTCAGTTTCGTCATTTGAATAGTGTTTAGTGGTATCTTATGTACAATTTACTACTAAAAACTGATCAGTTGGTATTTTGACGAAAAAATCACAGTTTAAAAACAAACACAAGTAATTAAAAAATCTGTATCTGGTTTTAAAACTTGCTGGTATTAAAATATCATTAGATTGGCATGATGTAATGATATTTTAATCTAACTATCAGTATAAATCATAATTTTCCGTTTCGCAATGTGTCCCGGATGTTTTTAACAACAAGAAACCCAGTAAAAACACAAATTGCAAACACTTTTAGTAACATAGTTATATGTAGTAGGGTAGGTAACTGAATATCTGTTATAGAACTAACTTAGCGTGGCAGGTTCTGAGTTGAGTGTAAACTTGTGATTAAGAACGCTAAAGGTAAAAAATATTGCTTAACAGAAGGAGCTTGTCCGAGGAAATACTCTGTTATAATTTAGGTACCTATTTCTGGAGTGTCCTTGTCTTCCGATCTGTTGTTTATGGGTGTAAAAGAAACATGATAATTACAGCATTCTCTTTTGTCTGGGATGACAACGCGACTGCATTGCCAAAAGCATTGCAGATTCGTAAATCCATAGATGATAGTGTCCTTTTACCATCAGGTGAGCCGATGTTAAAAGAGGATGGTGGGCACGTTTGCGATCCGATAATATTATGAGAAAGGCATTTACATTGCCTGGGTCTGGCATCCATTTCGAGCTAGACTATAATGGAAAATATGATTTAAAATAGCCACATACACTTAAAACGACAATCTTAGAGGTGTTTTTCTAATTAGGACTACATTTTGCTTTCAGTATGGACTGACGACGACCTTATCGCTCAAGCGGTGCTGTTCTTCATTGCTGGCTTTGAAACGGTCTCATCTGGCATGTCATTCCTACTCTATGAACTGGCAGTGAACCCTGATGTCCAGGAGCGACTAGCACAAGAGATCAAGGAGACTGACGCTAAGAATGGTGGCAAGTTTGACTTCAACTCCATTCAGAATATGCCTTATATGGATATGGTTGTATCTGGTAAGATTTTCATGTTTTTAAAATCAATTGGTGCTTTGTTATAATCTGTTCATTTGATTTAAAGCCTATGTTTTTGTTTTCTAGAGCTTTTACGACTGTGGCCACCTGGTATTGCTCTGGACAGAATTTGCACTAAAGATTACAATCTGGGAAAACCAAACGACAAAGCTGAAAAAGATTTTATTGTAAGTAAAGAAATTAATCATAATGACACTTTAAAATTATAATTTACAAACTATAGAATGGGTTTGACAAAAACTTTATTTTTGCAGGTCCGCAAAGGTACAGGTATCTCAATACCAGCGTTTGCTTTCCACCGAGACCCGCAGTTTTTCTCCAATCCTGATAAATTTGACCCTGAGCGTTTTTCTGAAGAAAACAAGCATAATATTCAGATGTTCGCTTATATGCCTTTTGGTGTCGGACCTAGAAACTGTATAGGTGAGTCTACAGTTTTTTTTTTTTTTTTTTTATCATTTCAAGATGACTAAAGGACTGATAAAAATGACGATGATGGATGAAAGGGGAAAGGGAGCCCAAAACGGAAAGGGTGCAAATTATAATATTAAAGACTGGCAGAGGAAAAAGAAGAGTAAACTAGGCAAGAACAAAATTAATTCAAATGGTTATTGTTAGATCTGGTAGGTCCATAACATCGTGATAGTGATAATAATTATACATGATTGATAAATACTAACCATAATAATTATTTTAGGGTCAAGATTCGCTCTCTGCGAGATGAAGGTAATGGCGTACCAGATCCTGCAGTATATGGAGATCTCCCCTTGTGAGAAGACCTGCATCCCTGCCAAACTTGACAAAGAGACTTTTAACATCAGACTGCAAGGAGGTCACTGGCTCAGGTTCAAAACAAGAAAGTAAAAGAGACAATAAATGTGATTTTAAATATTTAGAGATTATTTTAGTGAGTTGTATGTGTATAGTTAACGAGTAAAGGTGTTCTTATAGCTAAGAATAAAAGCATTAAATTAATTATTGAATAGGTGCTGTTCCAAAAAGCAAAGAAGGATTGAAATAATCAAATTATTATGTTAAAGTGTCTACCTGATTTGTTTGTTTCCTGTATACAAACTAATTAGGTAGTAAATAATAAAATAGCATTGAGTGGTCAGAGATCAATATCAGCTGTAACAATATTGAAGGAATCATGATTGTGATAATTTTAACGCAATATCCACCGCAAAAGAAGCTAAGGCAGTACATACATCTTACTTTAGAAACATAAGTTGTTTGTAGAGGAATAAAAGATGTGGTTTTCTTTGTTGGATGGGGATATCGTCGAGCTCGTTGTTCATTGTGTGACATCTCCGGTCGTGGCTCTCAATACAAATACTTCGCTAGCTGACTACGTAGGTAGTAATACGCGAATCAGATAGATGGCGGTGTCTACAGGTTTGTACTATCTAAGCTTCGCTAGCAATGGATGTTGTAGTTTAGTGTTAAATCTATTTTAGTCTTATCTACGATATTATTTAGTATTATTTATGATGTAATTTTGAATTAATCTTGATAATAAATTAATTAATGTTTGTTAAAGTATCAACTCAGCCTATCTTAGTCCACTGCAGGACATAGGCCTCTCCCAGGCTGCGCCACAACAATCTATCCTCCACCTTCCGCATCCAGTCTGTCCCAGGCAATTTTTAAGGTCGTCGGTCCATCTATGTAGCTGGGGGGCTTCCCACACTACGTTTGCCGATACGCGGACTCCACTCCAGGACTCGTCTGCTCCACCATCCATCGGTTCTTTGACAAACATGGCCAGCCCACTGCCACTTCAGCTTGCTCACTCCACAAGCTATCTCGGTGACTCCGGTTCTTTTCCGGATAATTCATTCCTGAAGTAAAATACTTTTCAAATAAAAACATTAAATACTTAATAATAGACTTTTCGTTTTCGTTACCGACATTATCATCAATGATGATCATTTATCATTATCCTAATTTATTTTGAGTTGACAAATTAGATACATCTTTACTCTTTGCATCCATCCCTCCCCTCATTTTTTCTTTCCCTTGTGCAAAGAAAAAAAGAGGAAGGAAAAAAAATGGGTGTGCGCTTACGAACACAGGGTTACTTAAAAACTTACGACTGCAGTCGAGTGTATGCGATACAGTGACATTGACCGACTGCAGTTGAATATACACGATACAGTGATACTGACCGACAGGAGCCGAGTGTGCAGAATGAGCGCAAACTGTGCATAAAGAAATTTTCACTCAGAAGGGAACAAGAACAAAACGGCCTGTAGAATCCTGTTGATTCCGTAATTAAGTTGATAATATCACTTCACTGGCTCACCATCACCACTACATCAAGCGCTACCAATGCAGATCCTGCTCCACCTCTGTTTCCATCTATTCCTCGAGACTGACAGATGACATTCGTGACAGCAGCTGCGTACGCTTGTGTGCGTTCTCACGCACTCAAGCGTACGCAGTATTCACATTTCTATTAAATGGATAGGTATACTATGCGGGCCATATATACAGATTCAAACCCCACAGTAAAAGTCAAATAATTTATTTCAAGCTGGCGAAAGGTACCAAGAAAATATAATTGATTCTAGGTCCAAAAAGTATTATATATTCAGAAGAATGGGCAAGAAACTCCAAAGTCACTCTTTTCAAAAGTTTTACAATAATTTCTTAAATTAAGTTGGTATATGAAGACGATGTATCTGGAATAACCACTACTACTACACTACTATACTATACTAGGTACAAGTAAATCTTCTTTATCACATCTTAGTTGAAAATTAAAACTGTCTGTATGTGTTCTTTAATTTATAAATAAAAAGATCCTTGACAATGTTAACTTAAAGTTTTTCCATAAAAACATTTAATACATAATGATATAATAATATGGTTCATGACCTTGAATGCTTATCTGACACAACAGACCGCGTGTGGATATAATACTCGAAGCTGACGAAATAACAAAATGAACGTTGAAAAATATGCTCTATCCCGATAAGATTAGAGTACAATTAGGCAATCGTGGGTATATATAGCGAATATCATTAGTTGTTCGTGTATCACACATTTTGAATTTCAAACTCAGAGTGGATTAGGTAGTGAATTGAGCAACACATTGCCACTGTCATTGTTTTGTTTACACACAGTGAGTTTGAGTGTCATTGACCTGCGACAGCTGTTTTTACCTGTAGAGATACGGACATTTTGTAAGTTTATACTTTAATCAAACTAAACATTAACTAACCTTTAGGCGCAAATCTCTGACGTCTTTTCGTGCAATACATTACAAGTTCTTTCTCTTATTCTCCCACAATTCCTGAATTGCGCTTTATCATTACGCGACGGAGCATAAGCGCCGGCATTGACTTGGATATATTGAGAATGGTTTTGTCACTTTTTCCACACATGTGCCGTAAGGTGCGTGGGGTATGGCCGTATGGCTATCAAGACATATCCAGCAAACAATTTTTGGATTAGAGAGGCTGTTGGTACCGAAAGTACCGGCGTTTCCTCTGCTACTAACTTAAAAAGTTCAAAACAATAATAGGATTTTCATTTTCCCAAATATCCTGCTTATTCATCATCATCATCATCATCATCATTTCAGCCGAAAGACGTCCACTGCTGGACATAGGCCTCCCCCAAGCTCCGCCACTTCGACCGGTTCTGTGACTCACTCCAGAACTTTTCGGCCCCATCTGTTCTGCGAACAATGTGCCCTGCCCACTCCCACTTAAGTTTGGCAATTCTTCGGGCTATGTCGGCTACCTTGGTTCTCCTGCGGATCTCTTCATTCCTGATTCGATCACGCAGGGAAACTCCAAGCATAGCCCTTTCCATCGCCCTTTGGGTGACTTTAAGCCTTCTTATGAGGCCCATTGTGAACGACCACATTTCGGTTCCATATGTTATCACTGGCAACACGCACTGGTCAAAGACTTTCATCTTGAGAAGCTTCCCGAACGAGCCAAGTCGAGCCCAGCCGAGTCGGATTCGACGATTGACCTCTTTCTCGAAGTTGGACCTACCTAACTGGACAGTTTGTCCTAGGTAAACGTACTCGTCCTGCATATTATATTATTTATTTTCATTACTCTAACAAATTTTTAATTGTGTGTATTCTATTCATGACAATCATCATCTGATTTTTTGTTTCTTCTTCCTTATTTTGTTCCTTTGCACAGAGTACTTTTTATAAATTGCTCCACTGTACCTTCTTCTTTGGTCTCAAGTGATGTGCATCTCATGCTACTACAATTTAAACATATTCGTCTTGTCCTTGACAAAACATAGTCAAAAATAGCGTAAGGTTTCTTAAACAAACATTTAGTTAAATTGATTGATTATTTTATTTTGTTGAGGCCTGTGTTTGAATCGTTCTGAAAGTGTGCAGTTATTTATCAACAGGTTTGAAAGCATCTATACTAGACCAGCTAACCTGGCTAATTTACCGATATGAATAAAATTACTCAAATAACTTATTAACTTACAGAAAATGATAATCTTGTTGCTTTGTGCAATCGCTGTGCTAGCTGTGCTAGTGCCGTACCTCCTCAAAGTGTATTCATTCCGGCGAAATGGCATCAAGCTCGTCACTCCGGTCCCACTGCTGGGCAACATGAGCGAGATCTTATTGCGTCGAAAACACTATGCTTATAATATTCTTAATCTATACAATCGCTTTCCGGGGGAAAGGTGAGTAATTGAGAGACTGCATATAAATTGAACTTTCTATGCAGAATATCGATGATAGGTTAAAAATGTACAAACCCAATCGGTTTGTGAACGTAGGTATAATAGTGTAACGGTTTTTCACGCGAGATATCTCTAAACGACTTCAATGTAGCCAACATTATGTTTTAATACATTTTAAAAGAGGCTAAAAATATTTAGTTTAATATAGATGTCTATCCTTTATTTTAGGTTGATTCATATTCATTTTTGTCTCGAAAATGAAGATGAATCAACCTAAAATAAAGGAACAATTATGTATAAGGGTGATTTGGGTGAAAACCTGGGAGGGGGACGCCCTAGAAGGACATAAAGATACCTGGTAATGTTCTTCAGATTGGGCAAGTAGTTGGCTTTTTGTAGTTTCTGCCTACCCCCATGGTTAAAGGCCATAGAAATATGAAAAAATCTATGTTAAAGGCCATAGAAATATGAAAAGCAGGAGAAGTGGGAAAGGGGCGTGTCTGTGTCCGCGCGGTATGATCAGAATGATCATTCTTAAAGCAAATGGCCGTCTCCGCAAACTAGTGTGCTTTCGACCGTTGTCGTGATAAATCATAAGAATGCCGTGTTGTTCAGTGGTTTCTTGTAAAAACCAAAGCCAAATCAAAAACTTTGTGAGTCATGGAATCACTATAAGTACAAGTATTATTATTAAGATATTATAAGTATTATTTAAAATCATGAAAAACAAGAAATCGAAAAACATTTCTTGCGTTTACTACGTTATTTTTGTTTTCAAATATCACAGCGACTGTATTATTTTTGTACTAAATACATTGCTCCTAAACCACTACCTAAATATTTTGTCGCTAAGTGACTGGACAAGCAATGTAAAAATCACAAAACCTTAAAGTATCTATGCGGACGCATTACGTAGTACGGCCGCTGGTTCTTGCGTCGAGCTAGTGATGTGCTCGTGCAGATCCACTAACGTAGGCTATCGATAATGTCGATTCGCGAATAAATTTATTGCTAGATCGATGTGAATTAATGTTTTTTACTTAATTTGATTATTTTACAGCGTAGTAGAGAAATACGTAAACAACAGTCGTAAAGTTAACAACATTTTAGATAATGTCGGTGGAGTGTTATTGGGTTTGAATTATCGCATAATAAGTCTTAGAGCAAGTGGAGACACCGGGTTCCGATACATTTTCAACTACTTGGCATATCTTCTTCTTTCTTATATCTATGTTAAAGGCAAAGGCTTAAATTTATGTATATGCATAGATGATCAGTAATTCAATCAAACATTGTTTCACAGGTTTGTGGGCAGAATTGAATTTTTAACGGCTTCGGTACTGATCCGTGACGTGGAACTGGTTAAAAAGATCACTGTCAAAGACTTTGAATACTTTATCGACCACCGCAGCTTTGATGGCGAATCCTTTTTCAACAGGACTTTATTCTTAATGCAAGGTAAATAATTGTATCTAGCCTCATCATTATCAGCCTATAATCTTCTCCCTGCTGGGACACAGGTCTCTTCTCTTCGAGAGGGATTGGGCTATAAATCTATCATGCGGGCCCAGTGCGGGTTGGTAGATGTCGCATGTTTTCGAATTTTTGGTTCTAGAACGTGGCTTAATTAATTTTAAATAAAATGGTTGGTTATTTAGATTCTGCTTTTACACAAAATTTACATATTTTACACATTGGCAATCGTTTTTTCATCATTCACAGTTATTGTTTTTTATTACAGGCCAAGAATGGAAAGATATGCGTTCCACGTTAAGTCCAGCGTTCACAAGTTCGAAGATACGTCTAATGATTCCCTTTATGGTGGAGGTTGGCGATCATATGATTCACTTTCTCAAGAAGAAGATTGAAGCCGCGGCAGGTATTTTAAAAGCTATATTTGTAAATTCTGAACATTGAGAGGACTAACTTTATACATAGTGAACCTACGTTTTGTGCTTTCAGATGACTACATAGATTTTGACTCCAGAGAGCTCACGACGCGCTACTCTAACGATGTGATAGCTTCGTGCGCCTACGGTCTAAAAGTAGACTCCCATACCGATGAAACCAACCAATTCTACGCGATGGGCAAGACACTATTCGACTTCAACTTCCGTACATTGATAAAATTCATTGTGCTTTTAAATATGCCGAAAGTTGCTAAGGTAAAATAAAAAAGTAAAACCTACATCTTAACACAATAAATTATCACTCATTTAATATTGGCCAGGTACATTACTAATGAATTTGGTCGGTTACCTACCTAAAATACTAACAAGGTCTAGTTTGTTCTTTACATATTGATCTTTGTTATTTTGTAATTTGTTTGTACAGTTTCTTAATTGGGACATAGTACCAGATGTGGTCAAAGCTTTCTTCACGAGTTTGGTACTGGACACAATGAAGGAGCGCGAAATGCGCAATATTATCAGACCTGATATGATTCACCTGCTTATGGAATCCAAAAAAGGTGCTTATAAAACTGTTCAACTGTACTACTATCATCGCTCTTTGTTTAAAATCTTCATTGTGACTCATTTTTATGTTGAATAAGTTGTGGGTTACTTATTTTCATGCAAATATTGACGAGCGTGTTCTTTCAGGCAAATTATCTCATGAAAATATCAAATCTGATGAAGCTGCAGGATTCGCGACGGTTGAAGAATCTTCATTTGGAAAGAAGACAATAAATCGAGGTAATCAATAATAATTCACCTTATATGAATCAAAATAATTATAAAATGTCCAGCAATAAGATTGATTAGTACATTTTGGAACTTGCAGAATGGAAAGATAGTGATCTCGTAGCTCAAGCATTCCTGTTTTTTTTCGCTGGCTTCGAGACTGTGTCGTCCGGTATGACGTTTTTGATGTACGAGCTGGCAGTGAATCCTGATGTACAAGAACGCTTGGCACGGGAGATCAGGGAACATGACGCTAAAAACGACGGCAAGTTTGACTTTAACTCCATACAGAGCATGACGTATATGGATATGGTTGTTTCTGGTAAGATTGTACATTATTAATCAAGCAGTAAAAGTTATTACTATGTCCACAGTTATACTACGTAAACAATAACTATTTTCAGAGGTGTTGAGGCGGTGGCCACCCAACTTGGTTATGGATAGAGAATGCAACAAAGATTACAACATGGGGAAACCAAACAAGTCAGCCAAAAACGATTTCATTGTGAGTTTGATAATATGCGTAATATATTATATTATTCTAAGAGCCATATGGCTAACTAATAACAGCCGCACGGGTCGATCGATCAGGTTAAGCTACGCTGGAAGTCGACCTTGGGGTCGGCTTCCAATCTTCAGTCATAGTTCGGAAAAGGCTAGGCAGATGATGACCATATTATATTATAAAATATTATAACTTATCAAGAGAAAATTTACATCTTTTAGTAAACTCATAATTGGATTTTTTTGTCTTATAGTTACGCAAAGGTGCAGGAATTATGATACCGACCTATGCCTTCCACCACGATCCTGAATTCTTCCCTGATCCTGACAAGTTTGACCCTGAACGTTTCTCCGAAGAAAATAAACAGAAGATCAATCCTCTCGCATATATGCCTTTTGGTACTGGACCAAGAAATTGTATAGGTGAGACTCGCTATTCTATAACGTAGTTTACAAAGTATCCGATCGAAAATATGTCTATATATTGCCAGCTCTTTAACACTTGCAGATTTCCCGTTACACAGATTAAAACACGACACGTTAGAGTACCTTGGCCATTCTAGTTGAGGTGGAATGATATAATCTATGTGCCCAGAATAATCAAAAATCTACCATTTTCTTCATCAACAGGGTCAAGATTTGCTCTCTGCGAGTTGAAAGTGATGACTTACCAACTTCTACGGCATATGGAACTCTCTCCATGCGCAAAGACTTGTATTCCTGCCAAACTAGCTAGCGACAATTTAAATATCAGGATGCACGGAGGACATTGGCTCAGGTTTAGACTGAGGAAGTAGAAAAATTTGTTCTATCAAACTGGGGAATGAAGCATCTAGATATTATATTCTACTCTACTTTCTGGGCATAATTGTTTGTACGATTTTATTTGTTTTCTGTGATGTTGAAAATTAATTTTAAATGGAACTCCAATATGGTGAACGTAACTATCGAATATAATCCTCACCGATATCGTTTCCATAGTTTCTGAGGGTTCTGACTTCAGATTCGTAACACCAAGAATGTAATGCCATTATTGCGATTGTAAGAAATTGGTAGATATGAAAATATACGTTGCGGTGGTAGCTTCACTAGACTGTACTAGTACTGGCTAAGGTTTATTTTGGTGTGCTTTATTGATACTGTTGGTAGGTATTTATTCTTCAGGGTTATTTATTATCTTATCTTCGAGATTATTTATGATGCAAAAAATTATGTAATTTAAGAATGTATTGCGTGAATCGTGGTCGTTATAATATTGACAAGAAGTTTTTGTACAGAGAAATAAAATAATTTATGATTAAGATAATTATTGTTTTCGTTATCACCATTCCTTATCCCGTATCCTGAATCACTCACTTTGCAGAATTAATGCTTGGTGGATAAAATTTCGGCAGATTATGTGAAGAATCTGTGACTACCGCAACGTGAAAGATTTATAAAATAGTGGTTAGACCTGCTATCTTCTATAAATCAGAATGTCCAACCACAAAAGGGATAGATAAAAGGCATGCAGCTAAGATGAGAAAGCTACGATGTGTGGTATCTTGCCTTCAAATTTATGATCGCTTACTACTGTTAGAATGTACTGTTAAAGTGGCATACGACCACGGCTTTCAGGTGAGAATATTACCATGTTTCATATTTTTTGAGCGTGATAACTCAGTAGTCAGGTTTAAGTTTATTAACTTATTTTATTAGTTAAATTACTTAGTTTCATTTATTTATACTAATATTATAAAGACAAACAAACAATCAATCAAATCTTTCCGATTTGATTGATTGTTTGTTTGTTTGCATTGAACAGGCTCTGAAACCACACAACGGATTTGAAAAATTATTTCACTGTTGGGAAGCTACACTATCCCCGGTTGACAGCTATATTTTATCCCCATAATCCTACGGGAACGGGAACTGCTTGGGTGAACAATATATACGGAGTGGCAGGGACGTAGACGACCAAACTGTTACCATCAATTCAGCACATGGTTCTAGACACCCAAACGTACGTCCTTACCAAGAAACAATCGCCGAGGATAACGTCCACGGTGGCTACTACAGCGGAGATCACGTCTACCGCTACAAACAAGAAATAATCAGCGGGGATACCGTCCACTGCGATTACTTCAGCCACGAAAACTTTGTGAGTACACACTACCTACACACCAACCACTAACAGCCATAAGGCATAAACAATGTCGACGGAAGACTATTCTGAATTTGTTTAACTTATAACTAAGCAGCAAAGCAGCTATGAGAGAATCAAAACTCTTCAAACTAACTATAAAAAGGACGCTGTGAGTAGAAAAACCATAGAGTACCTTAAAAAGCGCATCGAAGCTTTACAATACCTTTGGGATGAATTTCGGTCCAATAATGAAATCTTGAAAACGTGTGAGTCCAAACAAAGAGAACATGACTACTTTAAGCAGGACATTTTCATAATAACAAAAAGCATGTTTGACGAAACAATGCAATCAATGAATCAACTACGAAACAAGTTGATAAAAGAACCAGGATTTTCGGGGATATTAAAACCAAAAATACCAGAAACTCCCGGAACACCGCAATTTGATACAACTGGAGTACACCAACATATCGAAGATGAAACGGACAAGCACCTATCAACGCTGTTACGTAATCAAATGTGTAACTTCAATGCCTTGAAGCGAGCGGTCTCCAAAACTAATCTGGATGGCATGAAAGAGAAGTGGCAACTCCAAGATCAAGTCAACATATTAACATCTAGATGGGAATCCATCGACAGGATTCACTGGGAACTAAGTTACTTACTGCAAGGGAACGACAAGGACTATGAAGCAAAATACGACCATTGGGAGCAAGTCTTCGACAGCCTAAAGGACGAGCTAAATAGAAAAATCTTTGAAACATCCCACTACGAAAAAACAACACCGCGTATGGAATTACCAGAGTTCAACGGAGATGAGATCAACATTCCAGTATGGGGTCCACTTATCGTGAACTTACTATCCTCCAAACTGGATGACGTCACGTACGGTGACTACATCAAAACCATGAAACAGCCAAGAGAACTCCCAGACTTAGAGGAGTTCATGGAATTCCTAGAACTGCAGTTCATAACATTAGAAACATCCCGTAACAAAAAGAACAACGGGAAACAAAACTATTCAACGAATAACCAACATAAAAGTTATAATAACAACAAGTCAACGAACTTTAAAGACACAGAAAAATGTACAAAAACCTTTCATGCAACGCTGAGGAAATGTCCACTGTGCAAAAACGAACACGCGCTGAGGCAGTGTTCTACATTTTTGAACATGGATGTCGCAACGCGAAACCAAACAACAAGTAACCTGAAATTGTGCAAAAATTGTTTGTTTTGTCACGGCGGAAACAAATGCAATTCAACGAAAACATGCCGCACGTGTAACTACAAACATCACTCCCTTCTTCATGATGATAATCTGAAAGGGCAAAAATCCCAGCCGACCACATCAACGGCGGCTGAGCGAACATCTAATCACATTAACGGTGAACAAGAGATACTCTTAACGACTCTACAGCTGAGGGTCAAGATCAAATTACTTAGTTTTATTTATTTATACTAATATTATAAAGACAAACAAACAATCAATCAAATCTTTCCGATTTGATTGATTGTTTGTTTGTTTGCATTGAACAGGCTCTGAAACCACACAACGGATTTGAAAAATTATTTCACTGTTGGGAAGCTACACTATCCCCGGTTGACAGCTATATTTTATCCCCATAATCCTACGGGAACGGGAACTACTTGGGTGAACAATATATACGGAGTGGCAGGGACGTAGACGACCAAACTGTTACCACCAATTCAGCACATGGTTCTAGACACCCAAACGTAGTATTTTTTTTAATAAAACAGCTGTTTTTTTATAAATAACCTACTAAAATTTCCACGCAGGGAGGTCAAAATCATGTCCTGAATCCATAGTGATACGCTTTGCGTCGATGTTGCTTCATTCCCTGGCCTGTATATATTTTTTTACGTGTTATTTTTTTTTTAAGTTCCTGACTTTACGTCCTCTAGAAGGTGCGATTTTCAATTTATATTGTTGTCACATTTGCCTATAACCAGCGGACTATACCCAATCTCCCAATACATGCAACAATAAATACTCGTACATCATTTATCAAATTATGAAGGAGTTTAGAATTTATGAGGGACAATTAATGAAAATAGGTATGTACCTATTTTCATTAATTAATGAAAATAGGTATGTACCTATTTTCATTAATTGTCCCTCATAACTTTATCTATGTAAATATATACCCACATACTGCTCAAGATCATAATCCTCCTTTTTGCTTCGCCATAGTGGGGTAAAAAGGGCTTAGAAAGAAACGTCGGCACACTACGCGAGTCACGACCATACTATCTATAGAATTTATGTATCTAGTCTGCGGTATTTATTTTGCAGAGCATTCCTGATCGCCTGTTTTGTGGTTGCTCGGTTTTTAAATCTCAATCATGTTGCACAATGTGAAGGTTCATCATGTTTAGTGCACTCAGCTGGTAACTTAGTTATGCATACTGTCCACATGTATAGGTCCCCAACAAGTCTTTGCAGCATATTCATACTTTTGACATTTTAAGCACCTGGTTCAAGTGTGAAGTCCCTCACTCGGTATGATGTCCAATTAATGAACACACAATTATGGTATATGAGCGTCACTATTATGCTAGCAGTTACATTGCACGTATTCAGTTCCTCTTTTTTATCCGACCTTGTGTCTTTAATTAGAGAGGCCATAAGAGTCACGGGGCAAATTAGGCAGTTTGTCGGCTACATTCTGCCCATAGATGCAATAGTAGACTTGTTGATCACTTAAAACTGTCGGTTCTTCCATAACTACAATTCTTGGTCTTCTCTTGTGGGGCACTTCCACTTTCAGGCTAGAACTACTTCGCTGAGATGATTTAATAATTTTTCAATATCGCCTCTTTTCTCCTTTCCAATATTAAAGCCCCCGTTTTATGTGTTACGCAATCCTCTATCGTGCAATTTCATTTAGTTTTGGTCAGGGCATACAACTTTTTGCTTTCCTAGATTATAATTTATCCATAGTATAAGTCCTAGTAACTGCTATTTTTGATAACTCATGTGTTACCTTATCAGATAGGAAATTGATCCGTAGTTTTTGCTCGGAGTTCAGTTTTTCTTCCTAAGCAATGCTACAAACTTTTTTCAGTCAATTTACGATGGAGATCAACCAGTAACTAATCTGCATGCCAGGGGTGCGGGTTTGTTCGAAAGAGATACCGCCGCCCCTGGCATACAGGCTACTGAAGGAACACGGGTGGGTTTTAGTCAGATAAAGTCTGACACGCCCTCCTGCTCCACCCAGAGCGGGAGAAGTTATTTGATGATTTCCCAACCAAAAAACAAAAACCAGTAACTATGTCAGTGGTGTCTACTATCTCAATTTTTCCATCAGTAGGTATGGTGTTTGAGGTGCTGACCTCAAACACCATACCTACTGATGGAAAAATTGAGATAGTAGAGATAGTAGAGCTGTCTAAGGGCTGCTAGGAGGTGGGATATTCCCTGGTGATAAAATACTTGAGTCTGACGAAATATTACGATTTAAGTCAAAAAAACTAATTTGATTAGATATAGAATCATTAATCCTATCCCTTATCTAGCAAATAGAGTATAAAGTAATATTTGGTATTGTTTTGTTATGAGTTCCAAATCAGAGTGATTTCGACAGTGACTTACGTTGCTAGTGGCGCAGTGTTTTGTTTACATACTCGTAGTTACCTACAGTGAAGTTGTGACCCGTGACGACTGGTATTTATCGAAGTAAGTTATCCAAATTTTGCATCTATATCGGGTTTAAAAAAATACTTAACGGTGCCAAAAGTAACTTGAACTCCCCGTCATTTTTTTTAAAATCATACCTGTGAAACTTATGGTTACGGAGATATTGAAGGTCAAAATACCAACTTTTACTTATTTTTTAATTAAAACAATTTTTCAAATTGTAATGTGTTTATAATGTCAAAACTAACAATATTTTACTAAATAGTATAGTATTTATTCGTTTCAACCAATACAGCGACTTATCGTTACAGAGGTACATACGACTTAATTGTAACTTATGAAAGTTTAAACGGTACTTTTAACAAATACCACGATGATAACAAATGTCTGTGTGCCTGTCTGTTTGTTCCGTCTGATTTTCGAAACGGCCGGACCGATTTTGATGAAATTTAGTAAGGGGATACTTTGACTTAACTTTTTATCGATATTGCAAACTGGCGAAGTTCGCGAGCGGAAACTAGTTTTTCGCCGAGTTGGTTTAAAATATGATTAGGTACCTATTTAACGTATTTCTTTATTGTAACTGTTTTTTTCGGAGACATTCGTGGTGCTATATTTGCATCATTACATGACTGTCCTTGTAGAGTTGATGCAACAAACATCAATTACCAGCCTAGTAGTGTACCACTTTAGAGCGGAACCCTCTTCTCACACAGAGAAGGCACCAGCATTGAACACCACTCTTGCTCAAGACGGGTTGGCTGTTTCAAAATTATATCAACTATGAGTCCAGGTTTCCTCACGACGTTCTTCCTTCCCCAATGTCCAAGATAAACTCGTAAAGGACATATGTATTGAAAAAAAAAGTCACATTTGTACTTCGAGAGGCGAGACTCCAACCACAGGGCCAGCACGACTACTTCAATTGGTCCAAAATATCAATTGGTCGACACACCAATTTGTCGGATCAAATTATTATATTGAACCCAGCCGCTATGTTGTTCTTACGAATTTAAGGAGTAGGTACCTACTTAGAGCAACTGCGCTGCAATTTTCAGGTAATTTAAAGTTATTATCCGGGAAGAAATTGAGATGGCTCCTGGTAATACATAAAAACTTATTTTCTTACAGACAATGATAATATTACTACTTTGTGTGGTCATCGTTCTTGGAGTGCTGGTACTGTACCTCAAACAAGTCAACTCCACATTCAACCGACATGGCATCAAGCACATCACGCCGATCCCACTGCTGGGCAACATGGCTAAGATCGTCATGGGACGAGACAACTTTGCTTATAGTTTCCTTAATTTATACAACAGCTACCCGGAAGAAAGGTAAGGAATGCAGAGACTACAATAATAATTAAAAAAAAAAACTGCATGGAATAACAATTAGCCCGATATTTCTAAAGACTATAAGTGAATTTTAGTGTCAACCTAATTTATTAATGTTTTCGAAGATACAACCAATGATGACGATAATATTAAAACAATATAAACAATATTCTCAGGTTCGTGGGCAGATTTGAATTCTTAACTGAGGCGATAGTCATTCGTGACATTGAGCTGGTTAAGAAGATCACTGTCAAAGACTTTGAACATTTTGTCGATCACCGCACCTTCGAAGGGGAATCGTTTTTCAATAGAACTTTGTTCACAATGAAAGGTAAAATACATTTTTTAAATTTTATACCTCCTTTCGCCATAATATGAGACCATTGATGATCGACTTCCAAAATTCAAAAGATAAATCCTATACTAATTCCTTTTAAAATAATAATTTTGAAACAGTCTAGTTTATTTTTTAATAGGTCAAGAATGGAAAGACATGCGATCCACGTTGAGTCCTGCATTCACAAGTTCTAAGATTCGTCTGATGATACCTTTCATGGAGGAGGTTGGCGACCAGATGATACGCTCGCTCAAGAAAATGCTTGGGGATTCCAAAGGTGTGTGCGATGAAACTCTAAATATGCCCTAAAAATTCAGAGTGATAAATCAGCCTTCGTAATTATTTTTTTTTTTTTTTTACATTACAGATGATTACATTGACATTGATATCAAAGAACTTACTACGCGGTATGCTAACGATGTGATAGCTTCCTGCGCTTACGGTCTGAAGGTAGACTCCCACACCAACGTAAACAACGAATTCTACGCGATGGGCAAAGCATTATTCGACTTTAATTTTCGAAAGTTGATCATGTTCTTCGTTCTTTTGAATTTACCGAAAGTTGCTAAGGTAATTTTAAACAAGACACTGTGCACATGAAATATAATATCGTAATCTTGAAACAATCAAAAGTCTGTACTAAATTTACTTCCCTTTAGTTTATTAATATTTTCCAACTTTGAATACTGGTGAAGATCACTGCATCCATACTCAGAATAATGTATTTAAAGCTAATGGCCAGCCCTTGTTTTGCACGATATTTACGACCTGATTAAATTCGGAGATTTCTTAAATAGAAGAAGGTGCACTTATGTATAATTCACATAAACCTATCGGATTAAATTTCCTAACGGATAGTGAAAACAACAATAAAATTATTTGCGTCGTTTAGAAGATCAACGCAGAATAGAAGACGACAATCCAATGCAGAAAACTACGACAGTGACAATATCTTTCTAATAAGTACATCCAATAATAAGACAGTCTAAATAATAGATTCTAATGTTCCTAATCTCTTACAGATTCTCAATTGGGACATAGTACCAGATGCGGTTAAGAAATTCTTTACTAACTTGGTGCTGGACACAATGAAAGAGCGAGAAGTGCACAACATAATCAGACCAGATATGATCCACCTGCTTATGGAATCTAGAAAAGGTGCCAGTCCGATCTAAAGTCTGCAAAAAACTGTATTGAAGTTCTAAAATACCAGTGAATAGTTTTTACATTGCATAATTAGTTCACTATTAATTGTGGCTTAAAAAAAATGATTACTTTAACCATGCAAATAAAATAATGATAAATGGACGTTTTATTTTAGGAAAACTATCTCACGATGATGTTAAGTCTGATGAAGCTGCTGGATTTGCGACTGTAGAAGAATCTTCAATTGGAAAGAAGGAAATTAATAGGGGTAATGATTAAGATTCTGAACCACATTTTGTACGATAAGAGACGAAGTTATTTAAATTAAAATACTAAGACAATCCTGATATAATTTCTGAGTTTGAAACTTTACAGCATGGAATGATAGCGATATTATAGCCCAAGTATTCCTGTTCTTTGTGGCTGGGTTTGAGACTGTTTCAACTGGTATGTCCTTCTTAATGCATGAGTTGGCAGTGAACCCTGACGTGCAAGAACGTCTAGCGCAAGAGATCAGGGAACATGATGCTAAAAGTAGCCACAAGTTTGACTTCAATTCTATACAGAGCATGACGTATTTGGATATGGTTGTTTCAGGTAATTACCATAATACACATTACCATAATACACTACAATAATTTACCTAATTTCTAATTGAGTTGCATAAAAAATATCGATTCAAATACAGTTTGATTGATTCAAATGTATTTGAAGCGCTATTATTGTATTAATTCTTTTCAGAGTTATTGAGACTGTGGCCACCAAATTTGATAATGGAAAGACAATGCAACAAGGATTATAACATGGGAAAACCAAACAAAGCTGCCAAAAAAGATTTTATTGTAAGATGTATAATCCTATTATTTATTCAACTATTAAATGCGATATTTGACGTTTTATTTATGTAAAGGTATTGTTACTATGACTTTGTTACCTTACAGTTACGTAAAGGAGCAGGAATTATGATACCAACCTTTGCCTTCCACCGCGATCCTCAGTACTTTCCGGAACCTGAAAAGTTCGATCCTGAACGTTTCTCAGAAGAAAACAAACACAAGATCAATCCGCTCGCGTACACACCCTTTGGTGCAGGTCCAAGGAATTGCATAGGTAAAAATCCAAGCAAGAACTTATGAAAAAATAAAATTTACTACTTGGCACAATAAAAACAATACTATGTTAGAGTCTTAAACGTACAGCCTACACACATTTCTTACTGATAAACTTTAATGATAAACAAATGAGTCACTGTAACAATTCAAAATTAAAAGTAACAACAAAAATAAAAAATAAAATCTCTAAATATTAAATTAAAGAATCAAACCATTTTCTTCATCAACAGGATCAAGATTTGCTCTCTGCGAGTTGAAGGTTATGACGTACCAGCTCCTACGACATATAGAACTATCTCCTTGTGAGAAGACCTGTATCCCTGCGAAACTAGCGAATGATAATCTTAACATCCGGCTCCAGGGAGGACACTGGCTCAGGTTAAGACTGAGGAAGTAGAAATTCTAATAAAACAGTTGATGATGTGAATAAGTTATATGTTTTTGTATGAATATTTATATCCATTGGGAAAATTGTGCATTGTTTGTTAATAAATACTTAAGAATTCATTTATGTTTTATTTCAATCTGATTGCATTTTGTATAACTGAAGTAGACCAGAATATTAATCAATACAATATGGCCAGTTTATTACTAAAATCATCTTTTAGTTAAAATATATTTTTTGTCACTATGTCTTCCTTCACCATATAGCCAAAGTATTGACTGTAATTCTACTTATAACCAGTAAATAAATAAATCCTAATAACCTACTAATATGCCTCAAAGAGATGTCAGCACAAATTGATGGGGTCCGCAAGGGCCGATGCCTGCCAGGGGTGCAGGTTGTTCGAAAGAGATACCGCCGCCCCTGGCACACAGGCTACTGAGGGAACACGGGTGGGTTTCAGTCAGTAAAAGTCTGACACGCCCTCCTGCTCCACCCAGTACGGGAGAAATTATGTGATGATGTCCCACACTAAAAAAAAAATTACTAATGTGAAAGTTTGTATGTTTGTATGTTTGATACTCATTCACGCAACAACAGCTGAACGAATTTGAATGAAATTTGTCACACAGATTATTATTTATTCATTTATTTTATTTTAAAGAAGGCTTACAGACTAACAAACCAATGACAAGAAAAGTAAAATAAAAAAATGCCAATAACAAGCCTCCACAATTTACTAAAAAGTTGATAAAAAAAAGAACATACAAGTAAATATGATTAGTTAATATTAGAAAAATCAAATATCCACAAAAAATAACTGTGCCAAAAGCCGTCTTAAGGTCGCCACACTGGTGCAGAACAAGTCAACATTAAGGTCCATATAGGAAGCCTATTGAAAATAAGTGCCCTTCTTATTGAGAAAACATTCCGCCTATAATTAGTCATTGCGAAAGGTACATTTAATATTGGCCGTTGACGTATTCCCAACAAATTCGTGCGTAATGACAGATTAGCAACGAGTTCAGGACAGTCAATGTGGCCATTTGCGACACCCAACAGTAAACTCATGTCTCCAGTAGTTCGTCTCATCTCCAGCGGAAGAAAGTGGTGCCGTTTAAAGCGGTGCTTGTAGTCAATTGAGTATTGCTGAGCCCTGTAATCTAGATAACGTAGGAATTTTCTTTTTACGCCCTCAATACGGGACTTATAAGTCTCATACTGCGGGTTCCAAACCTGAGACGCGTATTCTAAATGGCTGCGCACGAAAGAACAATACAAAATTTTAACCGGTTTAAGAGATCGGAAACAGGCCGTGGTGCGTAGTATAAATCCCAGAGCTTTGGATGCCTTTGTAATTATGCCATTTACATGTTGATCAAACAGAAGCTTGCTGTATATGATTACCCCTAAATCTCTTATGCTATTTATTTAGCCAGCTAATGAGCTGTCCGTTCAAGATGTTACTAAAATTTATCAAAGAAGTACAACGTGAGAATGTTAGGAGAAAGCATTTAGAGACATTTAATTGGAGTTTTTTACGAATGCAATATATTTCAAACTAGGGATGAATCCGATACCGATACCGATGCCGATATATCGGCGATACTCGAAGTTTGCCGAAATATCGGCATCGGCGATATTTTTATGGCTGATTCAACGATACTTTTCAAATATCGCGTTTTAAAAATGTAATGTAAACGAGCGAGTTGTCTCGTCTATTTCGTTGCAAACAAGGCACGAACTAACCATACTAAAATATACTATTAACGAATCTCAACGTGTTTATAGTTTTAAACGGTTTATTTAGTTTGTCCTGTTATTTGTTATTTTTATGTTACTAAAAAAAATAACCTGACTTGTGTATTATTTATTTTACCTTCATTTTTGAATTCAATAATCGTATCGGTATCGGTATCGCCGATATTTTTATAAGAGCGTCGGTATCTTATCGGCAAAAAGGCGTATCGAGGCATCCCTATTTCAAACCTATACAGGTCATCTTGCAAATGATATGCATCAGACATGTCTCGCACAACTTTATGAATTTTAATGTCATCAGCATAAAGTGAAATATACGAATGACGAAAGCATTATTTGATATCTGCAATGAAAAATATAAATAACAGAACATAATATAAGATACTTTTTATCGCGGTAGTACGTTCCTATGGGATAATTTTCGACCTCCACGCGGGCGAAGCCGCTGGCATAAGCTAGTGAATAAATGATTTAAAAATAAAAAATAAACGGAAACACAGTGCAGACACTTTTTTTGTATAGTTAAATACATTTGTAAAGTGTGTTTTTCTGTGTCAATAAAGTTTATATTATTATTAAATAATGCGTAGAAGCATATTTGTTAAGCTATTATACTTCTTTAGTCTACTTAATTATTGCTTTAGTAGTGATTCGCTAGAGAAAATACACTGGCCACAATAATATTATAATACAGTTATTTATGGGCCCAAGAAAAATGCCTTGTGGGACGCTCATTTCAGAAGAACAGAACCCAGCAATACGCTCGCAGCACCAATAAAGAAATAAACGCGGAAACAATTTGCTAATCTAATCTGCCTACCCTGTACACAGCTGTACAGCAGATACATAATGTTCGTTTATCATGTTTATGAGTCTCTAGTTCTCCACTCACAGTGCATTTGTCAGTGACTTGAGTAACACGCTCGCACCGATTAAGTTGTTTACATTAATGTTTTTGTTATTGTTGCGTCTGATCAGTGATTATCATATTTTAATGTAAGATATCCCAATTTATGTACTTTGTTCTAATATCCTAGTGTATGTCCGTCATTCGTCGATTTTAATGAATTATAAAGTTAACTTAATCCGGTTTATTTTAGTCAAAATGAACACAAACAATATTTTTTTTTTGTCAATTGAGAACTTCAAGGTCAAAGGCGAAATAAAATTACACGAACAAGCTATGACAATCAGAATTCAACCAGTTTACGTTGTGATCAACTAAAGGTCAGACAGTTTGATCTGTGTTCAAAACGTTGCAGACAATGTCTGGTTGAATAATTGTTTTATTTTAATTTAAAATCTGGTTAAATCACTTCTTACAAATTTGACATACAAATATTACTTGTGCAATTATTAATATCCACCTTCAAACCATAAATAGGTAAGTTTTCTCTAGTACCTTATTGGTGCTCTAATTACGACAATGGTGATACAATAAACACTAGGTAAACAGAAAAGCTTTTATTTTTCTGATAACGTGACGTTCACCTCTCGTTGTTTACATATTATAGCGTGCGATAGCAGTGTTTCATTGCGATCATTGCTCTATCAAATATGTTACAAATTGTGATGTGAAAACAATAATTGTGGTGATATTTGGGGGAGACTTACGAGTATATCCAGCAGTAGATAACTGGCGTCTGAATGTGAAAACAGAATCAGTGGACATAAATAGAATTACAGTGACCTAGAAGATGAAAAGATCAGGGCATTCTAGAATAGAAAATTCTATACACTACACAAATATTTAAATAATATAATATTTTAAATCCATATGATTTAATGCAAAAAAGAGGGTATTCTGCTTTGGAAAATAGAAATGACTTTATCTGCAATTGTTCCTTACAATTGAATCGTTGTCCCAACTAGTTTCAATTGGTCGTTACCAAATTATGTTGTTGTCAAAATTAAAGTCTGCTGTAAGAATTATAAATTATTAAGTATTTCTCTTTCAGATAATGATAATCTTGCTGATTTGGGTGGTTGTTTTAATCGCTGTGGTAGTGCTGTATCTACGGCAAGTCTACTCTAGATTCAGCCGGTATGGCATCAAGCACTTTAAGCCAGTCCCACTGTTGGGTAACATGGGCAAGGTCTTATTTCGTCTAGACCACTTTGCTTATGATCTTTGTAATTTATATAACAGTTTCCCAGAAGAAAGGTAAGAAATGGAAAGATTCAATTTGAAGTGAGTTTTAGAAACACGATAGATGGTTGGTGGTTTTGTTTAGCCTCTTGCTAAAAAAAACCAGTGGCACTCCAGGAGTGCCGACAGACGTGAAAACTATATTTTTTTGAATCCTCAGAAAATATTTTTTGAATCTTTAGATTAAACAAAGTTCAACGTTGTTCGTTCGTACGTTCGTGTTACTTAAGTGATGACGGTAGTCTCGCGAGTTCAATTGTTTTTCTCATCAGTATTCACTGCAAAAACTATAATGTATTGTGTTTTCAATTTGACCATTTACATTTGTACTGTAAGAAAATGATCGAGCGACGCTTGTGGCTGTTATTACCACAAGCCGAATTGATGATTTATTTATTCATTTAATTGCGTTCTACATGGTAAAAAAGATGTTAACACAAGGCTTAGAGCTAAGAGCCATTGTAGACCCTGTTAGGGCACATCAAAAGGTATTTATATGATCCATTACTTAAAATCTAAAACGTAGTTACTAAAAACTTAAAAAAAAAAACGGATAAGCTGAGTACTTAATAATTATAAAAGTTAGTAACATAAATAATAGTTGAACAGCTTTTTTTAATAAATTATTACAAACACTTAAGAGATCATTTTTTTTAAAGATTAAAAATTAAATATTACTAAAGAGAGATTATGTAGTATACCTACTAACATAAAACATTGTTGGCACCTGGTGGACGCTCCCTCGTCAAATCCCACAAAACCGGAGAATTAAGATTACATTGTTACTTCCTCGGCTCTATCAACGCATTAAAGGTGAAATTTACTTAAAAGTTGGCCAATATTACATGAAGTGTGTTTACGCCTTTATAATATACTAGATTCCGCCCGCGGCTTCGCCCGCGTGTAAGAAAATTATCCTGCAGAAACGTACTACCGGGATAAGAAATATCCTATCTATGTATTAATCTAGATTATAGTCTATCTGTGTGCCAAATTTCATTCAAATCCGTTCAGCCGTTTCTGCGTGATTGAGTAACAAACATCCAAATATCTTCACCAACTTTCACATTTATAAAATTATTGTGTGTGTTATTTCCAGAAATGTTAAAACTAATTATTTAAATCGAGCGTCGTGATTATAAGATTCATACTCAATCGTCATCTGCGACTAATTGGAATGCCATGCTGGGAACTGCCTGAAACATGATTCTGAATATTTTTAGAATTCACAAAAACGTTGTGTTTAGGTGACATAAGTAGATGCAGCCAAATTTAGTAATATATGAAAGCTACTAATATAGTCTATACATATAAATATGTGTAAAAACGAGTTGAGTGCGAATAAGTTTAACTTTTTTCGATAGGAGAGCAAAACTAAAATGAAAAGTATAGCCTCTTGATTAAAACAATATATCTTCACAATCGTAAGTAATGTAAACGTTTTAGTTATACAGTGAAACCTGGTTAAGTGGGACCTGGATAAGTGAGAAACCTCTATTATTGAGAACTACAATGAGGTCCCGGCACTTTTTCATCGAATTACCTCTGTTAATGGGACTTTTCGAACTTGGTTAAATGAGATTTGATTTCTAGGATTTTTTCGATGTTTACCTCTATAATTGGGACTCTGGAGCTCAATTCCCTTTATAAGTGAGACAATTTATCAGGTTGGGACAGGTTACGACACGATTGTTTATAAACATTTGAATTTCTTTCACAAAATTTCCACCTTTATAAATGGAATAACGGTAGGTACATTTCGACCTCTATAAGCGGGCCCTCTGTAAATGAGACAACTAAATTTTAAACCTGTCTAATTGGAAAACTGGATAAATGAAAACCTCTTTAAATGGTACAAAATCCTTGGTCCCTTGAGATCCCAATTAACCAGGTTTCACTGTAATATGTCTAGTTCCTAATTTAGGGTACTACTTTGTAATCAGAGTATTTTCACTTTTATCAACAATGGCCACAATCGCGGGAATTTCACTTAGCGTCGCTTGGTTGTTATTTTTTTTTTGCACTTTTTGCTGTAGTATCTACCTCCCACCAATTCGTATAACAATACATGCCATGAAACAGTGACAGCAGTTTTATAACATTATAAACATACACCTAATGGATTTAATACGTATTGTTGAAGCTTACTCAAAAACGACCCGAATACAGTTAATCTTGAAATATGAATCGCAATCCATTTTCTAAGCGAAACCGTTTGCAGCGCACTAAAACTTATTATTTTCAGGTTTGTGGGCAGATTTGAATTCCTAAACGAGTTAGTTGTTCTCCGTGACCTTGAACTGGTTAAGAAGATCACTATCAAAGACTTTGAGGTCTTCGTCGATCACCGCAACTTCGGAAGTGACTCCTTCTTTTCTAGAACTTTGTTCTTGTTGCAAGGTAATTATTACGTCTAGCTTTCCTTATTTTTATTATAACTAGCTGTTGTCCGCGTGGATGTCGGAAATCATCCCATAGGAACGTACTACCGGAATGAAAAGTATTCTGTATATTAATCTAGGTTATAAACTATTTGCGTGCCAAATTTCATATAAATCCGTTCATCCGTTTTTGCGTGATTGAGTAACAAACATCCAAACTTCCACATTTATAATATTAGTAGGATATAGTAGGAATAATCTGAATACATTCTCCGTAGTTTTCTCTTTATCTATAGGTACTATATAATATAATATATTATTATTATAATATATATTATATACAGAGCATCCCACGGATATGTCACATGGAGGGAAAGTACCTTGAATATTGTAGATGGAACATTTTACTGAAAGAAGACTTCATTTTAATTAAATAAAATAAAAACAATTTAAACTGCATTCATAGATATTTATCTAATTACATGGTTGAACCGGAAATCGAAGCCGTTACATGAGAAAAATAATCACCCTGTAGCTTTATCATACGGATCGAAAGGCTACATCATACGGATAATTTTTTGCTAAATAACATCAACACAGTCAAAAATAAAAGGAAGACCATGAATTTTAACATTTTTAATGCAAACTTAATAAGGTGCAAAATAATAATTAATAAATTTTGATCCTCTAAGATGAGCCTCTCGATTTCATGGCAGAAAATAATTTGTCTTTCAGCATCACCGGGCAGTAATTTTTGTACTAATCCCCTTCAATGTAACTTTTGAATTTGTATTTTTTTAGTACACGGTGTATTTTGCTTTTCGAAATTGCTATTAGGTACTTCTTCACCTTCCCTCACTGAACTTTTAGGATTTGGTGCCGCGGTTGTGGTAAACGATGATCGAAACGTCCCAAATTTTGCAGATTATCCAGCAACCGTTTCATAATAATAAATCGAGATGGTGTATTTCTATCAGGATTTCTTTCGCGGTGCCATTGTAAGGCTAATGTCATGTTTCTGTGGTTCCATTAAATCAAAATTATTTTGATACGCCATGGTTATGTAAAAAATTCATAATACAATGCAAAAATGCTGCAATGAAAATCACATAAACAAATGAATAAAAGTTTGAAAATGGAACACATTTTTAAATTATTTCTTTATAATCAGCCAGCCGCATTGCAATGGACAACATAATTTTCAACACACTTGCTCATAAAATGGCTCTAATTTCACTACAGTTAGGCACATAATGACACCTATTATCAAACTGTGACTTTTTCATTACTATTATTCACTAGTGAGTTATAGAATTGGTCGAGTTGCTTTGTTCTTAGTGAGTTATAGGTTGCTTTTTGTTTGAGTTGCTTTGTTCTTAAAAACGATGATGATGGATGATGCTGGTTGATGATGGATGATGCTGGATGAGGATGGATGATGATGATGGATGATGATGGATGACGATGGATGATGATGAATGATGATGATGGATGATGCTGGATGATGATGGGTGATGATGAGTGATGATGGATGATGATAGATGATGATGGATGACGATGGATGACGATGGATGATGATGGATGATGATGGATGACGATGGATGATGATGGATGCTGATGGATGACAATGGATGATGATGGATGATGATGATGGATGATGATGATGATGATGGATGATGCTGGATGATGATGGGTGATGATGAATGATGATGGATGACGATGGATGATGATGGATGACGATGGATGATGATGGATGATGATGGATGACGATGGATGACGATGGATGATGATGGATGATGATGATGGATGATGATGGATGATGATGATGATGATGATTTAGTATTATTTTCTTCGCAAGTGTGTTGAAAAACGTCGTATGATACACGTGTGTATTGATGATTATCGTCCTCGGCTCTCTTAAGACCCTCGCCTGACGGCTCGGGTCTCAATGGCGCCTCAGCGATAATCACCAACGTTACACACTTGTACCATAATGTACTATTACGCCTTTCGGCTCAGGATACGGCTCGATTTGTTGCATACAACCAGGTACCTACTAATTATGTATCTCTTTATCATTTTATCATGCACTTAAATTATAATAGGGAAATGTTGCGTACTTATCAAGTGGGTACATTTATTAGTAATAGGTACTTATGATAATGTCAGTTGGATGTCCTTACGGCAATGACAGCTTTTAATTTTTCTGAACAAAATTTCACATCAAATGTTAAAATTCATGGTCTTCCTTTTATTTGTGACACTATGTTATTTAGCAAAAAATAATCGTTATGATGAAGTCTTTCGATCAGTGATTATTTTTCTCATGTAACGGGTTCGATTCCCGGTTCAACCATGTTATTATTTAAGTATCTATGAATGCAGTTTATTTCTTTATTTTTAAAATTCAAATAATGTCTGCTTTCAGTAAAATGTTCCATCTACAATATTCAAGGTATGTAGGCATATCCGTGGGACGCCCTGTATGTATATATATAATATAATATAAAATATATATCTATACTAATATTATAATGCTGAAGAGTTTGTTTGTTTGTTTGCTTGAACGCGCTAATCTCAGGAACTACTGGTCCGATTTGAAAAAAAAAATCAGGGTTAGATAGCCCATTTATCGCTAAGACTCTTAAGAGCTGAGCAAAAAGAAAAAGTCACGAATACGAAGTACTCACACGGGCAGGCGATTCGAAGCGACGGGGTGGGTCGGGTACAGCAAGAAATTTGACGCGAACGAAGTCGCGACCAGAAGCTAGTAGTGTAATATGAGTGTTGTGTGTATTAAGTAAGTTTTCAACATTATGTATTATGTTGTTAAATATCCCTTAGGTCAAGTATGGAAGGACATGCGTTCAACATTGAGTCCAGCGTTCACAAGTTCTAAGATACGTCTGATGGTGCCTTTCATGGTGGAGGTTGGCGATCAAATGATTGACTCACTCAAGCAAAAGATTAAGGCTTCGGGAGGTATTATTTACTTAATACTCTTTCGTACAAATACTTTACGTACAGATATGATTCAAAATTAAACATTACAATAGTTGATATAATATTACTGATAATTGGAATGCATTCTTCTATTATTTAAAAATCTTTGTCTTTTTAGATGACTGCATAGAAGTTGACTGCAAGGACCTTACAACGCGCTATGCTAACGATGTAATAGCTTCTTGCGCATTTGGTCTGAAGGTAGACTCCCAAACTGATAAAGAGAACCAATTCTACGAAATGGGCAAGACAGCTACCAATTTCAGTGTCCGTCAGATACTCGTGTTTTTCTTTCTAATAAGTATGCCAAAACTTATTAAGGTGAATTTGAGTTTTTATTAATTGCCTGTTTATTCGTGTTGTGGATTTGTTATATTTGTACAATTTTAACAAAATAACATTAAAATCAATTACAGATTCTTAAATGGGATATGGTAACAGACGCGGTCAAAAACTTCTTCACAAAACTGGTGCTAGACACAATGAAGGACCGAGAGTTGCGCTACATTATCAGACCTGACATGATCCATCTCCTTATGGAAGCCAAGAAAGGTGCCAGTTAAAGTTAGGGCAATAAATTGGATGAATTCAAATGCGCTAGATACTATTCATTTAGTTCAGTTCTTGTTGAGGTTACAATTGTGACTCATTATTTAATCAAAATGACTAAATATTTTAATACTTAGAATAACAAACAGTTGAGTTTCGTGCCTTTGCAGGTAAACTTTCTCATGAAGATGTCAAATCCAATGATGAAGCTGCTGGATTCGCTACCGTTGAAGAATCCTCAATTGGGAAGAAGGAAATAACTCGAGGTAATGATAAAAATAATGGATTAAAAAAGTACAAAGTACTGTACGAAATTTGACTCAATTTCTGGTTTCTTCTCTTGCAGAATGGCAAGATATTGATCTGGTAGCCCAAGCATTCCTGTTCTTTGTCGCTGGCTTTGAAACTATTTCGTCCAGTATGTCTTTCTTGATGTACGAACTGGCAGTGAACCCTGAGGTACAGGAACGGTTGGCAGAGGAGATTAGGGAGCATGATACCAAGAACGGTGGCAAGTTTGATTTCAATTCCATACAGACCATGGCGTATATGGACATGGTTGTTTCTGGTAAGATTTTGTTCGATCAACCTACTAATCAAGTAGTACTTTTTTGAAAAATGTTTCAAGTGAATTACTGTTTATATGTTATTTCAGAGGTATTGAGAAAGTGGCCGCCACCTGTAGCTACAGATAGAGTATGCAACAGAGATTACAACATGGGGAAACCTAATGAAGCCGCCGAAAAAGATTTCATTGTAAGTTTTCATCATCATCATTTTAGGCGAAAGACGTCCACTGCTGGACTCAGGCCTCCCCCAAAAGAGGGGGGAGGGTTGCCATAATCGCCACGCTAGGCAGGCGGGTTAGCGATCGCAGTATGGTGGAATAATGCTTAGAGAACGCTGCTGCCTATTCTCTAGTAAGTCCCTTAGTCGCCTTCTACGACACCCGCGGGAAGAAATGGGATGGTGCTATTCTTCACGTCCGGCACCACACGGAACCCTGTATTGTAAGTTTTACGATCATTGAATATAAGCTAGAGGGACGATTTCAATATTTCAGTGCACCTTTAATGGATATTCTATCTTTACAGTTGCGCAAAGGCTCAGCAGTTATGATACCGACCTTTGCCTTCCACCACGACCCTCAGTATTACCCTGAGCCTGAGAAGTTTGACCCTGAACGTTTCTCCGAAGAAAATAAACACAAAATAAATTTGCTGGCATACATGCCTTTTGGTTTTGGACCTAGGAATTGCATTGGTGAGGTCTTGAAACCTACATTTACATCACTGACTGCCGTTATAATATTATTATGATAATGTTTGAATGATTTCTAAACTGATTATAAAACTTACTGTACTGTTCATCAACAGGGTCAAGATTTGCTCTCTGCGAGTTGAAGGTGATGATATATCAGCTTCTCCGGCATATGGAACTCTCTCCTTGTGAGAGGACCTGCATCCCCGCCAAGCTTGCTACTGATAACATGAACATCAGGTTGCAGGGAGGACACTGGCTCAAGTTTAGACTAAGGAAATAGTTTATATCAAATTTTATTTTGATTTTATAATGGCTATATAATAAAATTTATGTGCTTTTAATTTGTCACAATAAATGCACAATTATTACTATTGTTTTTTTATTCATAATAACTAGCCTTTATTATTATGATCATGACCTACACTATACAAAAACAGGCTTCGAACAGTAATATCACTAATCAATAAAAATAAATTGGCATTGTAGTCGTCATTCAGATGACTACAATGCCAAAATTTTCTAATGCTCAAAACGTGGATGCAATTCAGTTGTTAGACAACACAGACATGGTACGAAGACTAAAATGACAAAAAAAAACCCTTTGAGATAGTGGAGTGATAAAGAGGTGGATTAATTAGTGACTATAGCCTTCACACATATAATGACAGGTGAACATACACTACTCGAACGGACTTGTGTACAGTAGAAATTGACAAAATTCTAAGTTTTAAAATTAGATTTAAATTGTAACTAATCAATAAGAACCTGATTCTATTTAATAAATGATTTAAATAAAATGTTACCACAGAAGGCACTCTTTATAAGAACAATATTAGTCCGCTGGTTCTTATCCAAATATTAATCCTTTTTTGGCCCATAGCAGTGCCTTGTGGCATTCCAAACACTAAACCCTACCAAATAAAACGCTTGGAGCACGGAAAATTTTAAAATACTTCATAGATTTTGTTTTCTAAGACTGGACCTAGCTATTCATTATAAAGAAGATACATGCGTATAGCATGCTTTGTTGTTTCCTCATGATTCATACTCAGATTGAATTCGGCAGTGAGTTGGGTAGCACGTTACCAGTGACGAAGTATTCTTTACATACAGTGATTTTTATGTGTTTTCTTATCGGTGACGGATGAACGTGTAAGATACCGGGTTAAAATAATAGGTACATATTATTGTGTTCGAGTACAGTGGCAGCCCAGTGGCAACGGTGCTAACTGAAGACACAAACCCAACGTAAAAGTAAGAGGTTCTGAGTGCAAACCTAGGCAAGTGCTTTACTTTGTGTAAATTATTCCATCGCCACTTCAACACGCTGAAGAAAAACATCGTAAGGAAACCGGCACGTTTTAGAACTAAAAATACCAAGACATGATGTGACATTTACAAAACCATATTAGGCCCGCTTGGTTGATTACAGCGCATTCCCTCTCGAAGAGAGAGTGGCTTGTGTCCCAGCAGTAGGGAATACAGAGGGAAAATTATAGGCTGATTATGATTATGCTACATAATATTTAGAGGTTCATCGACCAAATGCCCTTGTTTTTAAAGCAATGGTCGATGTCAAAGCCTTTGACACTAAGTAAGTACCCTTTGATTCAAAGGGTACTTAGTGTCAAAAATAGTTTTTACTTTTGCTGTTTATTAACAGTTAACACCTTCCCAGATACTAACCCTCTGTTACTAGCTGTCATAACAAATACGTTACTGTTTCTTGCAAAGTGGTACCTATGATAAGTATTGCCCAGTTTGATAAAATGTTCAATTACTTATCTTCATCCTACTACACTTTGATTATTACATTATTTTGGCCTTGATATTGCATGCTCTAAAATAGCGCGGTACGTTTACTAGGCATCAATTGAGCCGATCTAATTTATTCAACTAAATCACTAAATATAATGTCACAGATCTATGTCAAAGACTCTTTTCATTGACATCTGTGACATTATATTTAGTGATTTAGTTGAATAAAATACAGATTTTCTCAATTTCGTTAATACATAACCAGAAAACACTAAAATGATTTTATCAATTTTTTTTTTTTAGAAAATGATAATCTTGTTGCTTTGTGCGGCCATTCTACTCGCTGTGGTAGTGCCGTATCTCCGGCAAGTCTTCACTTTCCGGCAACATGGCATCAAGTTCTTCATGCCGCTCCCACTGTTTGGCAACTCGGGTAGGATCCTCTTGCGGCTAAACCACACTGCTGATGATCTCCTTAATTTGTACAATAGCTTTCCAGAAGAAAGGTTAGAAACTGCAAAAAATCTAAATCTTGAAACAAAAAAAAAGTAACGACTGGCTTTTTATCAAGAGTTAGTTTGTTATGCTTTATCTTGTAAGGAACTAGCTGTAGGCTCCATACATTTTCGTTTGTAACATTAATGTTTACGACATTGTTTTGCAGATTTGTGGGCAGATTTGAATTCATGACCAAGGTAGTAGTGATTCGAGACGTGGAGCTTGTAAAGAGGATAACAGTCAAAGACTTTGAACACTTCCACAACCACCGAAGCTTTGGAGCAAAAACGTTTTTCACTAGAACTTTGTTTTTTATGCAAGGTAACATGTATAACGAGCTTCACTTTTAAATTCTACGAGATTATTAAAAAAAAAAAACCTATAGCAATTTCAGACCATGGACTAAAAATACATTCCTTTATTAGTGATTTTTTGCTAATTATGTCTCCCACAGGTCAAGAATGGAAAGACATGCGTTCCACATTAAGTCCAGCATTCACAAGTTCTAAGATACGTCTGATGGTGCCTTTCATGGTGGAGGTCGGCGATCAGATGATACAGTCACTCAAGAAAAAGATAGAGGGTTCGGAAGGTATATTTCCTGGTTTATAAAATGGTCACGCTAAAATAATTGGAGCAGTTAGCGTGAGCAGTTATTATAGCATGTTAAATGATGACTCGTGGTATAACCGTAAATTAGGCAAAAGGAGTAGCGTGAGCTTTTATGTATGCATGATGACACATACAGCACAAAAATGGGATACTTTCAAATTAAAGTCTTTAATAAATCTAAATCAAAATATTTTGTTTCACATAAACCTACCGGGGTATATATGGAACGTCAAAAGCTATAATATTTCTGTTTTGCAGATGACTACATAGACATTGACTGCAAAGATTTGACGACGCGCTCCGCTAACGATGTGATAGCTTCCTGTGCTTACGGACTAAAGGTTGACTCCCACACCGAAAGAGATAACCAATTCTTTGAGATGGGCAAAAATGCAACAAACTTCAATTTCCGTCAGATGCTAGCGTTCCTTCTCATGATGAATATGCCGAAACTATTAAAGGTGAATTTGTATTTGTATTCGTCCAACTCATTAGATGAGTAGCACTTGTCAGATGTTTCCAAAGTGCACGATCCCCCTCCGAGTGGGTTCCCGCCCCCTCCGAGTGGGTTCCCGCATTGTCGTTGCGGGGGGGCTTAGTAACCGTGGTCTCCCATCCACGGTGAAGCCAAGAGGAACCCAACGGTGGGGCCGCTCGTCAGGGCTTTTGCCTTCAAGCCATTGACGTAGCGGCCAAAAAGTAGGTTGCGGTGAGGTGCACCGCAACTGAGGTGGGCCACGATGTCGAATGGGAGGCATCGCGGCTGAGGGTTACAGGCTGCGGTAGAGGAGGAGTGCCGGTGCTTCTGAGCAGCGCTCTTCCCTTCCGTGGCCTGGACGGGGCCGCCACCGTTTGATGGCGGACGCGGTGGGGCCGCAGGGGAAGAGGAGTGTCGGTATAGCGTCAGCCGCTCTCCCTATCCTCTGCGGCCGAAAAGTGGTAGACGGGACGGCGCGTTGTGTTCCTCACGCGCGCCGTCAAAGATGTCAGCAACCACTGGTGGGGTCCGCAAGGGCCGATGCCTGCCAGGGGTGCGGGTTTGTTCGAAAGAGATACCACGGCCCCTGGCATACGGGCTACTGAGGGAACACGGGTGGGTTTTAGTCAGTAAAAGTCTGACACGCCCTCCTGCTCTACTCAGCAGGAGAAGTCATTTGATGATTTCCCACCCAAAAAAAAAAAAAAAAAAGTGCACGATAACAAAAAAAAAAAAGTAGCTTATCTCTCACTGGCCTCTAGTTAACTATGTGATAATTAAGGTGAAAAGAAGAAAACACCAATCAACAATACGAAATATACAATCGAATACGTAAAAAATATTTCTTAATATGAAATTTGAAGGATTTCACTTACTAGAGAATATTTAAGTACCATAAAATAAAGTATTATAAAAACCGTGATAAACAATCTGAGTACGTATTGTTTTTCTTTTTAACAAATTATTTACTAAATCACATTATTATCTATACTAACACTATAAAGAGGTAAAGTTTGTGAGGTGGTAGGGGGTAATCTCTGGATCTATTGACCCGATTGTGAAAATTCATTTACCAATAGAAAGCCACGTTATTTTTAAGTTTCATAAAAAACGGTCGAACGATGAAAAATAGGGATCCCACCCGCGCGAAGCCAGGACGGACAGCTAGTTATTAATAAGAAAGAAAAGTGGTCCAAGAACCGATCCTGATAGGTATCACAATCAACATTTTCCTTTAAGATGACCTAAGATCGCTTACAGATTCTCAATTGGGACGTGATACCAGATGCTGTCAAGGTATTCTTCACAAGCTTGGTCCTAGACACAATGAAGGACAGAGAACTGCACAACATTGTCAGACCTGATATGATCCACCTGCTCATGGAAGCAAAAAAAGGTATCAAATGGATCCAAAATCTGTTGAAAATTAAATTACAGTTGCAATGTACTTACATGTTTTTGTTCTATTAGGCAAAATATCTCACGAAGATGTCAAACCGAATGATGATGCTGCTGGATTCGCAACTGTCGAAGAATCTGAATTGGGAATAAAGGCAATAAATCGAGGTAAGTATTCAACTGTTCCCAATACACATTAGTGGGGTGCTAAGTTAAGATAGTCTATCTATTATATCTTCTGTTAAATATGTAAATATCTAGACTGATTAAGCATTTTTTTTTAAATTTTCGTTAGATTCGGAAAATGGTTTTTAGGGAAAGAAAAATTTAAAAAGATCCTAGAAAAGTTGTAACATCGGGAAAAACTTTTTAAAGCATTATTCAAAGTCTAACTATGAAACAAATATTTACAAAATGCGCTACAAACTTTGACGCAATTTTTGATTTTGTTACTTGCAGTCTGGAAGGATGATGACTTGGTCGCCCAAGCATTCCTGTTCTTTTTTGCTGGCTTCGAATCGGTTTCATCCAGTATGTGTTTCTTAATGCATGAGCTGGCAGTGAACCCTGACGTTCAGGAACGCTTGGCACAAGAGGTCAGGGATCTTGATACTGACAATGATGGCAAGTTTGACTTCAATTCCATACAGAGCATGGTGTACATGGACATGGTTGTATCAGGTAAGATCTGCGATCCGATCTGGATCTGAACACACATTTTAATCAAGATGTATGGCTTGTAGAGTTAGGGGCTTGGCTATACATTAAATCTGATAGCTTTTTAACAATGAAAGCATCGCATGAGTCTTGGCAACCTTTGAATCAAATCCTACCTAAAACTTTCTGTCTGTTTTAACACAACAGCCGAAAAAAATCGTATAAAGAAAATAAATCCAGTTACAAATGAAATAGCAGCTGCAAGTACATTAATTCTTTTCAGAGGTATTGAGGCGGTGGCCACCAGCAGTGTGGATGGATAGAGAATGTAACAGGGATTACAATATGGGCAAACCAAATAAGGCCGCCAAGCAAGATTTCATTGTATGGTTTCCTCATCATTCATTCAATTTTAGTTGGTATAATTTGGTCTTCTGTGTAACTTTAGTTTTTCTAATTTTGGAAATTTTGTGCTTACAGTTGCGCAAAGGCTCAGGAGTCGTGATCCCGACCTATGTCTTCCACCACGACCCTCAGTTCTTCCCTGAACCTGAAAAATTCAATCCTGAACGTTTTTCTGAAGAAAATAGACACAAGATCAATCCACTCGCATATATGCCTTTTGGTGGTGGACCTAGAAATTGTATTGGTAAGTTTCTGGTTGGTGTCGTACATGCTTCAATACCAAAAGTTTGATCTTTACATTATTGCTAAAAAAAACGAATGTTAACAGGGTCAAGATTTGCTCTCTGTGAGTTAAAGGTGATGACGTACCAGCTTCTACGGCATTTTGAACTTTCTCCTTGTGAGAAGACGTGCATTCCCGCCAAGATAGCTCCGGATAACCTGAATCTCAGACTACAGGGCGGGCACTGGCTCAGGATAAGACTGAGGAAGTAGACCTGTCTGAATTCAGACAAATTACTGTACAAATGAATAATTTTATCAATAAGTTAATTAATTCATAAATAAAATATTAAAAGGTGCCATATAACAAAATAAAGATGCTTGATATTTTTCGCATTATTTTTTTTGTGGCTTAGTATCGCTTTCTGCCTTTTATGATGGTTCATATTACTGCAAAGAACCATAGGCGACGATGTTAAGAAAAACAAAATTGTTCTCTATGCATAATTCGCTAACATAATTTCCTTCATCGTAAATGGGGTTAAGAAAACCAACTAAAATAGTACCTATCAGAACTGAAACAGTTTAGTGATGAGCCAGCCCCTTCATCGCTAAACTGGTTGCTTGAATGACATTTCACTGACGTCTTGGGCTGCAATGAATGGCAATTTAAAGCTTCGCTCTTGCCCCTTCTCACACTCTCTTATAATAATAGCCGTTGATTTCCAAACTTTGGGTACCTATATCGTTCGTTAGCAAGAAAGTCATATTAATATGTCTCACAGCTTGGTGAGCCTTTTGGCCTTGTGGCCTCTAACTGTCTCCATTGTGTTCAGCCATTTGAAATGTTGGGCCTGTATGGCCCCAACGTTAGACGTATAATGTTTTCCCATCTTGTTTTTGGGCGCTCTTGTTATCTAGTACCGTACCTTGGGTACCACATGGTCTCTTGTTGGATTCATTTGTTTGTTTGGCATGGAAGTTTTAATCTTCATAATAATCGTAATCTTCATTACTTTCATTAGCCACCAACAACTTACTCTACTCATTCTGTACCTCCAACAATAACATTGCCGAATCTATGATGATGATAATGTATGTATGTTGTTTCCGACTTTTACGCAAGTAGTGGGGCTGTGACTCTGTGTCGAGGTGCGCGGCTTTCAGTATAACGTCGAACTTTGTAGACGCGAGCAGCTTGAATTCTGGGAAATAAAAATAAAAATATTAAATACACACAGTATAGATGGGCGAAATATTTATGACTCCCAGTCAGAGATGAGTATAAAACTAACTAAACAATTGCATTAAAAATAAAAACCTAGAGCAATTCCTTTTTCTTCTTTTAGCCCATCAATATAATAATGCATTGAGATAGTCAACACAGAACTTTCCGTGATAAAAGCTTGGAGCTGATGAAATAATAATATTATCGTTGAAAATGTTGTCTAATCTAATCTACCATCCGTGGGTAGGTATATAAATAGCAGACACGTATATTCTCTAGAGTTCCTGCTCACAGTGAGCCGGTCAGTGAATAAGTTAACACGTTCGTTCCGAAAATTTTCGTAAACTCGTATGTTTTGTTGACATTGAACAGTGTTATAAATTGTTACATATACCAGTTACTTTTGATGTTGTAAGATTTACACTTTCTTCGTTGTATTTTCTTCTGTAGATAAAATTGCAAAAGTTTAACTGTTTAAAAAAATATAATTATCAAGTATAGAATACAATATTAAATATATTTGATTATAAGCACATAATATATACTACAAAATCTATGCAATAAAAAATGCACGAGCATGTCATTTGTGTGGCTTATGGACTAAAAAAGATAAATTAGTTTTCATTTATTGTTACAATAAGTCTAGTGAATAATCGCATGTGAGTATGAAAACGGTTATAAAAAACTGCTTCAGTGAATACAAAACAAACACAAAAACAGCTGATAACATGACTGTAACCGCTCGATATTACAACATTTGAGCGTCTGTTTTGTATGTTTGGCCTTGACTAAACTACAGCCAGAATATTAACTAAATCAAATTATTGTTCTGATGCCGCGTTCTTGGCAACTGACATACGTGTAATTATTATAGACAGAACAACTACTTATAGAATTAAAACAATATCGTTAAGTGTTTAACAGTTAACTCAACATTGATTTGCAGGAGACTAGAAATAAAACTACAAGTCGAATTTGATCTTGATTGGTTTTTTTAATTTATCATAATCAGATAATATTACCAATACTGGGACACTAGCCTCCTCTCAGTGCGATGCCCCAGAGCGGGATGGTAGATGTCACATATCCTCGAATTTTTGGTTTTATGTTATGCTCGGTTTTATTTGACTGTTCCCTAATGTTGTTTTCTTTTTTATCATCCTTCTGGACTTTATAAAATAGACAAGAAAAAAATTACTAGCGATTAATAATTTGCAACTTTTTTCCAGACAATGATAATACTACTGATATGGGTGGCGGTGCTGATCACCGTCGTAGTACTGTACCTCTGGCAGGCCCATTCGACGTTCGAACCATACGGCATCAAGCACCAGAGGTCAATCCCACTAATCAATGATATAGCCAGGATGGTGACACCTAAAGATCATATCGGTCATAACATAGCAAACCTGTACAACAGTTTTCCGGAGGAAAGGTAAGGAAACAAATTAAAAGTAAAATGATGTAATCATGTTAACAGTGATTTTGACATACTTATACTGAAACCTTATGCTGAGACAGTTGAGTGGCGGATGAAATATAAATTGTCTGAGATTGCGATTTCAAGTATCTAACTTAATTTAATTTATCTTTTTTGATTCTCTAGCTTTAGTTTTGCTAATATACCTACCTACTATGTTAAATTTATATTATTAACAGGCTTTGTATTTTGTTCGTATAGTTATAGAAGAGGGAGGTCTTCTGTTACACGTATCTCCATACTTAAAAGAAGGCCTCTACAACTAATTTGTTAAACCTGTTGATTACGAAATAAATAATCTTTAATCTTTAATCTTAACCTAAAAGTTTTTCATTACATTTCTCAAGAACAGAGGTTTTAGGGCAGGCTATCTTAACGAACGTTAAGATAAAATAAAAGATAGAGATGATTAGGGATCAAGCTGCTGTGATTTGGTGCCTTTTGGCATATGAAAATACTTTGGAAAGTATTAAATGGATGTTCATAAATCAATTCAATCAAACAAAACAATAAAATTCTAGGTTCGTGGGAAGATATGAATTCTTGAAAGAGGTCGTGTTAATTCGGGATCTTGAACTGTTAAAGAAGATCACCATCAAACACTTTGAGCATTTCGTTGATCACTCCATCAATGGACCCGAGTCTTTCATTACCAGGAGTTTGTTCTTTTTGAGAGGTAAAATATAGAAGCTCACCACCGAAATAATTTAATACTTCCAATTCAAAACTTTATCGTAACATACCTTTGTAACTTATATGGTTAGCTGTATTTTAAAGCTTATTTGTTTACCTTTGTAAGTTTCTTGAATTTTGCATTCAATCAACTCAGTCCTATTGCTAACACTATTTTTTTTTCACTTCTAATATTACTGCAAAATAAATGTATTTTTAAGACTGCAGTTTCAAATTAACAACCATGTATGGATTATGGACAGTTTTCTGGATCTTTTGGCTAACAATATTACTTCCAAATAGGTGAAGAATGGAAAGACATGCGTTCTACATTGAGTCCAGCGTTCACGAGTTCAAAGATGCGTCTGATGGTGCCTTTCATGGTGGAGGTCGGTGATCAGATGATAAAGTCACTCAAGAAAAAGCTTGAGGACTCCAAAGGTACTTAAATACTTCAATATAAAAATACGAGTAACTGAATAAGCTCTATTAAATTAGTACATTTATAAAATTGACAGATGATAATATGCATTTGTCTAGTTATCATATTTATTATTTCTTTTTCCAGATACCTACATAGACGTAGACTGCAAGGACCTTACGACGCGCTACTCTAACGATGTGATAGCTTCCTGCGCCTTCGGTCTGAAGGTAGACTCTCATACTGAAGAAAACAATGAGTTCTACGCGATGGGCAAGAAAATCGCCGACTTCAAGTTTTCTCGGATACTCTTGTTCATTCTTCTGGGTTGTGTGCCATATCTTTTAAAGGTACTTACTAACATTTTTACATGTTTTTTTAAATATAATCTTATTGAGATATTTTAGAGTTTTTTTCTTAATCGTAATTCTAATTATGTATGTATGTATCTATGTGTTAGTGTGTGTTCTTTTTCGAGTTAGGCACCTATCCTTTATGTTGCACCTGCCATGTTTTCTCTCTTCATCACCCTAAGGTTGACTGGTGGAAAATACCTCAGGCATTATTAAGTACACCTTTGTACAGTATGTTTTTCCTTGTGCATTAAGTTTTAATCAATAAATAAATATTTAGAGTTGTTAGAAATTTTATGAAAAATAAATAAGATTTAATAATTTAATATACCTAATAAAGAGGTACCTACTGAATTGAAGGCTGATAGAAATTCAGGAAGATGAAATACTGAGCCGACTTCGAATAAATTGTAATTAAGAGCATAGGAATTCATAATGCACAGATAAGATCTTTCATAAGAACAATACAAATTATATGATAATTATGTTGGAGACTGAACAAATTAGTATTTGTACATAATTTGGATGTACTGGCTGCAGTTTTTTTCGAAACAAACTCCTAAATTATAATTGTTTAATACAATCATAATGAAAATTTATGTAGGTATGTTTTTCTCTTACAGATTTTAGACTTTGACTTCATACCAAAGTCAGCCCAAGATTTCTTCAGGAAATTGGTATCAGGTACAATGAAGGAGCGTGAGCAGCGAAATATTATGAGACCTGATATGATCCATCTGCTTATGGAAGCCAAAAAAGGTAAATTCTTCGAAAATCCTCCTGCACGTTTTAAGCGTAACCCTCAATGCACATTGGGCACGCCACGATTGCGGCGGTAAGTCCCCTCTTTGAGGAGTGGTTTGAGAGACGGCATGGCGTCCTCACCTTCCGCCTGACGCAGGTCCTCACCGGACACGGTTGTTTCGGGTGGTTCCTGTTTCGGATAGGGCGGGAGGAACCGCCCGGGTGTTTCCACTGCGAAGATCGCCCTGAGGACACGGTGGAGCACACGGTGGCGGTCTGCCCGGTTTGGGTGGAGGACCGCCGTTTCCTCGTGGAGGCGATCGGCGGCGGCGATCTCTCGCGTCCGGCCTTGGTCCAGGCCATGGTACGGAGCGAGAGGCCATGAGGAGCACCTCACCTCACCTCCTTCAGCGAAGCAGTGATGCTCGCGAAGAGGGAGGCGGCGAACGTGAGGGAGAGGCAGTCTATGCGCCCTCGCGACCCTAGCCGCCGCATGATACGGAGACGCCCTGGGCGTCGGGAATCCCAGGCCGATTTCCGGCCACTGTAGGCATGAGCTTGCGGACGGCGAGTAATGGGTAGCTCGCTGTCCGGTAAGGACCAAGCCCAAGTCGACGGCGCATTGTGTTCCACGCGCGCCTCAAAGAGATGTCAGCACAAAATGATGGGGCCCGCAAGGGCCGATGCCTGCCAGGGGTGCGGGTTTGTTCGAAAGATATACCACAGCCCCTGGCATACGGGCTACTGAAGGAACACGGGTGGGTTTTAGTCGGTAGAAGTCTGACACGCCCTCCTGCTCCACCCAGAGCGGGAGAAGTTATTTGATGATTTCCCACCAAAAACAAAAAAAAAAGCCCTGGCATACGGGCTAATGAGGGAACACGGGTGGGTTTTAGTCAGTAAAAGTCTGACACGCCCTCCTGCTCCACCCAGAGCGGGAGAAGTTATTTGATGATTTCCCACCCAAAAAAAAAAAAACCTCAATGCACGTTGCATGGATAGCTAGGAGTGGAGACCATTCTGGTTTTAACGTTAAAATTGACCATCAGAATTTCAATACCATTATTAAAATGTTGTGTTTACACCTTCAGGTAAACTATCTCATGATGATACTAAGTCCAAAGATGATGCTGCTGGATTCGCAACTGTTGAAGAATCTTCAGTTGGAAAGAAGCAACTGAATAGAGGTACCTAATATTTTTATTTATTCGGAACTGTATATATTATTTACTTTTACTACTACTGAATTTGTGATCTTGCAGTATGGAAAGATGATGATCTGGTCGCCCAAGCATTCCTATTCTTCGTTGCCGGCTTCGAATCTATTTCATCGAGTATGTCATTCTTGTTGTACGAGCTGGCAGTAAATCCTGAAGTCCAGGATCGCTTGGCTCAGGAGATTAAGGAACATGACGCGAAAAACGGCGACAAGTTCGACTTCAGCTCCATACAGAGCATGACGTATATGGATATGGTTGTATCTGGTAAGACTAAAATAATTTATTTAAAAAGAAGTAGACATGTGAGGAGATTTAATGCAAAATACACAAAGGTTTGTCCTTGAAACAATCATTCGACTATACATAACATGCAGGTACCCGCACTAGGCCTACGTCGTGGAATACGAACCACTCCCTCTTACAGAACCGAGACCTGAGTCGCAGCAGTGGGAAAATTGTAAACTGATCATGATAATAATTATGAATGTAAGGATTGATTATATCAAAGAGATTTATAATGACAAAACTTTACCCTTCAGAGGTGTTAAGAAAGTGGCCGCCATTTGTGGTGTTGGACAGACAATGCACCAAAGAATACAACTTGGGAAGACCGAACGATGCCGCCAAAAAAGATTATATTGTAAGTTTCGTTTAATTTTATTGAAATTATTGGACGTTATTAAACAAAATAGTTACTATCCAACCAACCCGCACTGGCCCGCGTGGTGGATTATGGCCCAATCCCTCTCACCGAGAGGAGGCCTGTGTCCCAGCAGTGGGAACATTATAGGCTGATGATGATGAGTTACTATACATGGTTGTTATACCATAAAAAAACATGGGCACACAAACTAATACATATTTACATTCTGTCGGAGTAAATTAATAATTATTCTGTTAGTGACGTTTCATCCTGTTTCCGCGTTAACACTCGTGAAGGTTTGGTTTATATTTTACCATTGGGTGCTAAAAACATATTTAATATTGTTAAATTTCGAGTACAGAGTTAGTCACTCTCACCATTCACTATTTTATTTTATCTAGTAGTGCTATTCTGTACAATGTTAACTCCCAGTTGTTTATCTAACCTAATATTATTAACAGAAAATCTTTTTTTATTTGTTTGTTTACTCCGAATAGGCTCCGATACTACGGAACCGATTTTGACCATTTTTTCTCCAATAGAAAGATAAATTAACAGGAAGTAACATAGGCCATAACTTATTTATAAAAATATTAAGTCCATAAGAAAATAACAGTATAATGTAGTAAAGTTTGCTTATAAAATTTATTATTTGGCGTGCGTTGCGAAAACTATTGATGATTCATGTTTTCAAAAGTCTTCTACTACATAATTAAAGTACTCATTATAACCTACAAAAAAGTCCGTTTATATCTAACTGTCTTTTAATAAGATTTGTGTAATAAGAACGACGATAAAAACAAAAATTGGTTACATTCGTATCGTAGTATTCATTATTATTCAAATAAATATTTTTATCATTAATGGTATTTATGTAGCAGTAAAATACTTTTTAATTGTTTCGAAACGGACATTTAATTTCGAAGCTATCACGAGTATCACAATGCAATAGGCGAAAACTTTTATAACTTAACCCAATCGCTCAGAAAATGCTGTAGATAATATACAATTACAATCCTATTGCCCCTAATATTGTTATCTGAATTTGTCAACCCAAAAATATCAACCTTGTTAGCCTTCCAAAAAATTTCTTCATCATGTGCCTAGCCTTCTCCCAACTATGTTGGGATCAGCTTCTTGTCTAACCGGATGCAGCTGACTACCAGTATTTTACATGGAGCGACTGCCTATCTGACCTCCGGAACCCAGTTACTGGGTAACACGATATGACAGCCGGGACGGTTTAATGTGCTTTCCGAGGCACGGAGGGGTCTTGGTATGTAAAGACGGTCACCCATCCACGGACCAATTCCAGCAAGCGAAGCTTAACCTGATGGATGGACCAGTGCGGCTGTTATTGCTTAGCCACGAGCACCCCAAAAAATTGCTTCATCATCATCATCATTTCAGCCGAAAGACGTCCACTGCTGGACATAAGCCTCCCCAAAAGGGGGGTTTTGCCATAATCGCCACGCTTGGCAGGCGGGTTGGCAATCGCAGAATGGTGGTAATATGCATAGAGAACGCTGCTGCCCATTCTCTAGTAAGCCCCTCAGTCGTCTTCTACGACACCCACGGGAAGAAATGGGATGGTGCTATTCTTTACGTCCGGCGTTTAATGCGATAATCAATAACTTATAAAATAATCGTGGAAAATGTCGACGCTCCTGGTGGAATAGGTAAAACTTTCCTTGCTAATATAATATTAGCTAAATTACGGCAATCCAGCAAAAGAACATTAGCAGTTGTTTTTTTCCGGAATTGCCGCAACTCTTTTACATAACGGGAAACCTGCCCACTCGACAGTCAAATTGCCGTTGACTAAGTCTTTAAAACAACAGTCAGTATGCTCAATTCGAAAATTTACAAAATACGTCCCTCATAATATGGAACGAACGTACCATTAGCCATAGGGCTCATGTTGAAACAGTCAACCGGGCATTAAAAGACAGTTGTAACTCAAGTGCTGTGATGTAAGGGGTGACTTTTGTCTCTGCTGGAGATTTTTTGAGATTTGGCGATATCGACAAGGGTTAGTGATATTATACTACAAAACTAACAGCAGGCTTAGCACAAGAACCGTAGAGAAGCGTTTTGTCGACAGAATAGTAGACAAAAATGACGTTCTCGTGTAGACAGTTGATAGTATTTTACCGAGAAATGTAGACAAGCGATTTGTATTCTACGGTAGAGTAGAAATAGAAAGCATCATGCTAAGCTTGCAGGAGATATTAAATGCTATAAGTCCATCGACACAGTGTGCAACACCCAGGACACTGTACACTACACTCAAGAAATTTTAAACTCTTTATATCCATCTGGTCTGCTGCTACATGTACTAAAGTTAAAAGTTGGAATCCCCGTAATGATATTAAGAAATTTAAACCCTCCAAGCCTGTGTAACAGAACAAGAGTTTTAGTCTAAGAACTTCGAGACAATGTAATTGTAGCCATCATAATCACCAGTCCTGCCGCCGGACAGCTCGCACACATTCCGCGTATTGCAATGGTACGTATTATTTACAATAACTATTAATAAATCCCAGGAACAAACATTTTCACTGGTCGGCATCGACTTAAGAAAATAATGCTTCTCCCATGGTCAACTATATCGCACCTTTAAAGACAAACCGTTACTAAACGAAAATACAAAATTTTACACACAATTAGTTTATGTACGTTATTGCATTTAACAACCAAATCATATTTAGGTTTGTAACGGACAAAATTAGCGCCATCTACCTCTTAAAGTGGACTTCTTAAGAATGTGTCAAATTCATCATTTAATATACCTAATTTGAAGAAAGATGGCATTATTAACGCAATTCTTGAAAAAATTCGCTAAGTAAAGGTCTGTCTTTAAGCTGCTATAATTAAGTTAGCCTGTTTCGCGTGAGATCTCCGGAAAATCCGTCTAAATATTTTGCTTCAAACGAATAGCACATCAAATATAGTTTACAGCGAAGCCTTGCAATTATTCGTTATAGATATTTACATTTCATCATATTTTATTTCTTTTTTACCCGACTGCGGAATGGTTATAGCAATTACTTCTTATCCCGATATTCCCACGGAATCGAAAACTACGAGGGTAATAACGCGGGGCGCCGCTTTTTTTCTTAAATACTTTATTTGATCGTGTGATTCTTACCTTACAGTTAAAAAAAGGCGCCGAACTATGGATACCATCCTTGGCGTTCCATCACGATCCTCAGTACTACCCTGAGCCTGAAAAGTTCGACCCTGAACGCTTCTCCGAAGAAAACAAACACAAGATCAATCCAATGGCATACATGCCTTTTGGTATTGGACCCAGGAATTGTTTAGGTAAGATACTGTTGACGTAATACCTTCCTCATAACATTAAATTCTGATCATGACAAATAACTTAAAAATAATGTTACGAACGTGAAAAATCCCAAACTGATTGTTGTGATCGCTAAAATTAAACTTAATGACATAGTCAACAAGCTCTTTCTTTACTACCTCCTTTTTATTGTACACAATAGAATAATAGATACTTCTTTAGGTACCCCAGACAAGTTACAGATTTAAATGTATAAATTTTACACAGAAGGGTAGGAAGATAGGGTTTTTAGAATTGAACAATGTTTTGCTTTATCTAGGTTAAATACTGAAGTTGTATTATTGAAGTGGTCTGGTGGTTTCAAAACAGACATAAGATCTTGTAAAATACCGTTCTCTTTTAAATCTTGGGTGGGTCAAAACTCTCAATTAATATATAATTAATAACGGAAGAAGATAAAATTTTCAACCTTTATTTTTATTAACAGGGTCAAGATTTGCTCTCTGCGAAGTGAAAGTGATGGCGTACCAGCTGCTACGGCATATAGAACTCTCTCCTTGTGAGAGGACCTGTATCCCCGCCAAGCTTGCCCCGGACAACTTCAACCTCAGATTGCAGGGAGGACACTGGCTTAGATTAAGACTGAGGAAGTAGAACCGTCTGGATTGAACTCTTATTGCTTTGCATTTAATTTAATAAAGACACATTAATCTTTTTATTTCATAACTGAAACTACGTTTTTAATAATGCTTGTGTTTTCTAGGTAGTGCACCAAACAAAGAAAAATTGGGAGATGATTTTCTTTAATGCTTGGAATAGGTACTACATTTAAATTAAGTTCTAAAGCTGCATCTCTGTCCAAGCCTTTGAGAAATATAGGCGTAATGTTATGTTACATTCAAATTGTATCCTGACTGTTAAAGCGATATAGGCGAATATGTAGCCTGTTTGTGAGTGACTGCCACTTGATGGATCATTTGAAAGGCAGATGTTGTGGATAATTTTTTGGAATTATTTTATTATTAGATATCATAAGCAGTGGAGGCCCAAACAGGCTTTGTTTGAATAATTTCATCACCACTACTGCTTTCAAAAGGGTGAAGGAAAACATCGAAGGAAACTGGCATGTCATGGAACTAAAAATTTGAAGTAATGTGACATCTACTATTCCGTACTGGGCACGCTTGGTACATTACAGCCCACACCCTTTTTCGAAAAGAGGAGGCCTGTGTCCCAGTAGTGGGAACACTAAGCTGATTATATTAGATATCAGAAGTAAAACATACACTTTTCACAGTTACAATAAGTCATTTCAGGCCAAAGAACAGTGCCTTGAGACACTCCTCAGAACCCCAGCAATGTGCTACTCATACTTATTATGAGAAACAATAAAAATCATTGTCCAAAGAATTGGCTAACATAATGTACTAGACGTAGGTATATTGTAGCAGAAGAGTGAATCACGCTTTAAAGTACATAGAGTGAATTGGTCCGTGAATGAGGTAGCACATACTAGTATAGACGCCAGCAGGTCAACCTACCCGAAACTGTCAAATTTTCCCAATTGAACATGAACCTTATGCTTTCGGTATAAAGTTGAAAATCTATCGAATAAATTTGACAGATTGGAGTAGCTTGATGTGCTGGCGCCTGTACATTCTGAATGTTTTAGTAGCTATTATTGATACACAGTGTAAGTTCAAGATTGCCGGAAGCTGATATAATTTAAACTAAGATACTTTTTTTTACTTACATGTAGTGTTTTTGAATGCACTATTGCTGAGTATGAGGTCCTGAGTTCTATTCCCAGGTCGGGTAAAATATTATTGGGTTTTTCTTTCTGGAATTTCTCAGTTGCAGCCCGGAGTCTAGATTTGTGCTCGGCTTATGACGTTTGGCTCGCCCACTATTAAATAGGATTGATGGAACAGATCTGGCAAAATGTAGGTGTACTACAGGTACACCTCTGTACAACCCTTTGGAGAAACAAGGCGTAATGTTATGTACCTTTATGTTAGTTTTACTTTTTTGATTGTTTTATTTTCTGAGCTTTTTTACGTCCTAAAGTTAAGGTTATTCATAAAGGGCGACCTTATGGTGTACAGGCAGGCCATAAAAACGTTTTAACCCTTCAAATATTTTAGTATAGGTTTTTTGTTCCGGACGAAATCTCTCAGATGACAGGCGCAATACTGTTAACGCGTAAGCGTGGAATAAATTTAAAAAAATATGAACACACGCTTATCATCGTTTTATTAATCGTGTTGTTCCCGGTAAAAAGAGGGTACTCAAGCCCTCAGAGTAACTAGCGCCATCAAGTTTATTTGATCCGTCAGCGTTTTTGAGCAAAACTTTGTCATTATTTGATGTGGCAGTGATTTTATCAATAAATTAAGATTCTCTAAAATAAAATCCTATCGGGAAATACTTATCGGTATTAATAATTATTTGTGTTTATTGAACCTATCTGGGTCCTTCCCTTCTTCAAGAATTGAGCTATGAAATGCATTTTTTTTAAACATACATTCTCTTCGGCCATAATATTAGTATGAATTTACAAACAATTAATAATACAAAATAGAATTTACTAATTAAAATGCATTACTAAATAGATCCACCTCATAAATTAACTAACAATCACTTTGGCCATCCTTTACTACCTCTATTAAAAGATCACTACTGCAGTACAGAAGCCATAATTGTAACAATCAGATAGTAGTCATACTTGATTAAGGAATCTGATGTCTCGTTGTTTAAAAGCATTCGTGCGACAGTTTTGGTTAATGCTGGCCTTGAATGACATCAAAATTGTCAATGATAGCGCCAAATTAATTTAACGACCGTCTGGTCTAATCAAATAATTGCTATAATGACACCGCAGGCCCAAGCTACCAACTTCGAGAATTCCTAGAATAGAACTTATAATACAGTACAAAAACCTGTTGAATAGGTAGAATATAAGGAACGAGTAGGAAAATATAATTACTGGAGTTCATTGTAATATTATGTTTCAGTCAGTTTTCAGAGAAGCACAGAACTGGTTTAAGTGGAGGTGCTTGGGGGAGGCCTCTGTCCAGCAGTGGACGTCTTTCGGCTGAAATGATGATGATGATGATGTACCATCAAATAAGTAACTCGTACACCATTATCATCGGCCTAAATCAATTTAGTGAAGGGCCTTTCAAATCCTACGCTATTCAACTGGATCCAGCAACTTTCATCCAGCTGCAACAGCCACGCTGCAAAGATCCCTAGTCTATCAAGCCTGAGGGCGTCCTACCCTAAATCTACTTGCGGTTTTTAAATAGTTACTTTTTTCAGACCAGGATGATCACACTGATATGGGTGGGTGTTTTGATCAGTGCATTGGTGCTGTACCTACGGCAGGTCTACTCTTCGTTCAGTCGAAACGGTATCAAGCATTTCAAACCAGTTCCACTTCTGGGTAACATGAGCAGGATCTTGTTACGCCAAGAACACTTTGCTCATAACCTGTCAAATCTACATAACAGTTTTCCAGAGGAAAGGTGAGGGATTGGAAGCAAATTAACTACCTATTATATATATTTTTTAAATAACTTCTCTTGTGCGAATTTGACAAAAAAAAAAACCGTTATATTATGTACAACATATGGATGGTACATTCAGAACTGAACTTTTTATTAATTCCCGAAAAATACTATCATGTAAGGCGTATTTATATTAGATTTGTTAGGGTAGACGTCAAGATTTAATCGGCTTGGTTCTTCCCACGAAAGTCGACGTCGTAACGTAGACGTTACCCAATTAAGCCAAGATTAGTAATATCTTTGCTAACGTGTGAAAGAGAGAAAGAAAAAGTATTTACAGTTCAAGTCGCACAGGAAACTTACAAACTAAACCAACTCACTTCATGTGCTCCTTCTCACTCAATATTGAGTTTTTGTCTTTTTGTTTTTTATCTTTCTCAGGTTCGTGAGCAGATATGAATTCATGAAAGAGGTGATGGTGATTCGGGACATTGAACTTTTTAAGAAGATTACTGTCAAAGACTTTGAGTACTTCCTTGACCACCCCGAAATCGGAGGCTCAGGTGAATCACTTTTTGACAGGAGTTTGTTCTTCTTGAAAGGCAACAGAAAAAAACCTCTAAAAAGTAAAAAATAATATTTATAGGCCTTTTAATTTGAACGTAATATTTTGATCAGGGCATTGTCAAGTCGGGGGACGGTCAATGAAAACGCCAAACAGAGGCCTAGCCGTCCCCCGACTTGACAATGCCCTGATCAAAATATTACGTTCAAATTAAAAGGCCTATAAATATTATTTTTTACTTTTTAGAGGTTTTGTCGGGTCGGGGGTTTTTTAAATTTGTAATTTAATTTTTATTTCTTGCTTTTTAAACTTAATGTCTCCCTTAAATCACCATTTATCCATAATCTATTCATTGAGACCTTTTCAATGAGCCCAAACACGATACTTCTGCTGTTTGTTGGTGAATAACTTGGGTTTCCTGGAAATTCCAGGTGTTGCTCCAGCATCAGTTCAAGGTTATTTTTTTCGTCTAATATCATTGAAGTAATAGAATCCCAAATTTTGAGTTGATCAGACCCATGGAAGAGGCTAAAATTCTTTTTTCAACCAGAAAAGAGCTGATAATCTACAAATGGCTGAACTGATTTTGATGAAACATGTCTAAGAACACTCCCGACTAATACACCTTTCAAACAAAAAAAAAAATCAAAATCGGTTCATCCGTTCGGGAGCTACGTTGCCTCAGACAGACACACACACATACACACACACACAGTCACGTCAAACTCATAACACCCCGTCGTTTTTGCGTCGGGAGTTAAAAAACAGACCCTATAAACACTATTGTCTGGTTTTGTATCAGATCTATAATCTCATTGATATATACTCGTACATAATATTCTATTTGCTGATGGCTTTCTGTTCGAGGTAGAGTAACTGAAAAGACTGTCCTTTATACTTCAATTGATTTTTCATTCAAGATGTATGAATGTTACTCTTTTTTTGTTCCATTTTTCCAACAGCACCTCGTAGGCGAGCAATAAATCTAAAATTTGTATTAAAAATACCTAGGTAAGCGTGCAGAGGCGGGTATGCCTTTTTGCTGCTGAACGTGGTCACGGGGCGACGGGAGGGAGTAGGGCCCTGTACTCAAAGGCGATGTTTAGAATTTGGACAACACCATTTGTCCAAATTCCAATTTTCCGAGCCCAATGAACTCGTGAACGAGGCCTTCTCACATTTAGACCTCACTAGAATTTTGTGTGTCGATTCTGTTAATTACAATTGTCCATCTTGCTGGTGCATGTCACTTTCGCCTGCACAAGTGTTATCCTTGACTACATGCAGTGTGCAGAGCTAGTGAGAGAAAATAAGGTACGAACGAAAGTTGAACTTGTCATAAATCAACAATTCTTCTATTGTTTCAGAAATAAATCTTTGAGTACCACCTCTAAGCTTATCTTATATGTCTCTGTATTTAATTAAATTATTGTTGCTGGTTTTTAACAATGTCAGTTAAGCTAATTAAACTATCACTTTTGTACATCTTTTACCGGGTTGTTATTAAAAATTCCATGTGTGTTTGCGTTAAAACACCTTCGTTCGTTACGGCTGGCCGCGCCGGCAGTATTCATTACAGGGGTTAATTGCAACGGTGAATTATGCCGGCCAATTATGTCACATCGCGTAGTATAGATATATATAATTCTTGGGTAGACTAAACTGATAAAGATTATGACCTCAATTTAAAGGTTGTGATAGAAAAGGGCAAGAGATTTCAATATTGTGATATGAATATTATAATATGGACATAATTAAAATGAGGTGTGAGGATGATGACAAGAAAAATGTTAAGTGAATGAAGATGAAGCTATTAGGCTATAAGAAAAGAGAAAAAGAAAAGACGAAAGACAACTGAAGTGTGCGACATAAAATATGTTTATGTATTATGTAAACTTACTTATATACGTTTTATTTATTTGTGTAGAATGTACAATGTTTCTTTCTTTTTCTTTCTAAATGTACAGATAAGCCTAATAGAAATGAACACTTACGTACTTGAAGAAGAAGACGAAGGAAGACCTTATATACGGAGTCGACCTTATAAACACACGTAATGGCAAGATTTGAAGTTGCTGAAGTTGTTGAATTCGAATTTGCTTACAACAATCAGTTGCTATTCTGACGTCAAAGTTGTAGCAGTTTTGCATTATTTTGACCAATCATTCATTTTTTGGCCAAAACTAGATAGGCTGGGTTCCATCTAGAAGTCTACCTAGTTTGCTCTCGGCAAACTAGGTAGACTTCTACGGTTTCATTATATTGTATGTCATTCACTTCACCGCATCTCATACCCATACCATACCATGACAAACCATTTCCATACAAACTCTAAAATCTAAACTGCCATAGATCAAATGCACCAAAAATGTACCACAATTTATGCTTTTATTTTGGCCACTGATTAACTTAAAACTTCCGCTGTCAGCCCGCAGTTTGGTATATTTTCGAATTTATTATGTAAATTTGCGGTCCACTGTTGCAGCTAATCCGGTTGCTGCTTTGTTTTCTCTTACATTATTCATTTGTTTTCATTGCGATAATGACCCTTTGATGACAGACTTACAAATGGGTTTTTGGAAAATAGTGCAAAGAAAACAATGTTAGCTTGCATCGTAATGCAGAACAAAAAAAATCTTTTCATCAAGAGAAGAGGTCGCTGTTGTGGTGTCATAATTCCCCACTTGTTCTAAATGCTATTCGGCAATCTCATTATGTTTCCTGTCACAGAGAGGAGGCCTGTGTCCCAGCAGTGGGAACATTAACGTCTGATTATGCTAAGCTCATTAAAGTATAAAAAATGCTCCTAACACAATTTTTAAGGAAAACATCTAATCCAGTACAAATCCACGGGGAGAAGTATATTTATAAGTTCACATATGCGACAAAATTTACGATTCCCTGTACATTACTCGAACTCTCAACACGCCGCCGCGCCGCCGGCACGAATAAGTCTTTTGAATACATTATCACGAGCGCCACAGTCTAGACTTGCAAGGTCATGTTTTGTGGGCATACTGTTTAAAAGTGATATTCTTTATGCAGTGCTCGTTTAGCATGTGGTGGGTGCTGCACAGGATGTTACTGGGTCGCGACAGATTATTAATCACGCTGGTGACGTCACAAGCAGACTGACACGTGTCATTCGAGTGGGCAATGCGTGATGGCTGATGGAGCAATGTGGAGATGGAAGCGTATCGTGTGCGGAGAATCCTGCCTTCTTTCTTTGGTCTTGACCTCACGAGAAATTTTGTCAATATATCATGCTATAAATAGTTTACCAACTCAAGCAATAATGTTGATATTGGTAATCGGCGTGATTATTCTGAGTACGCCATTAAATTTATTTCCTTCAATCTGTCAGCAGACAGACAAGTCCTGATGCCAGATTGGACTTATGGTATTCAGCTGTGGGGCTGCACCAAACAGACAAATATATTTATTATACAACGATTCCAAAACAAAGTGCTAAGGGAAATTGTAAATGCACCTTGGGACATACGAAATGATGACCTCCATCGGGACCTAAAAGTTAAGTTCATCGCAACAGTGATCCAGAAACAAATTATAAGTCTACATACAAGAAACGTATTTTTAATGGTACTGTACTGACCAATATAATTATTATCAATTCACTACCTTTAAAACTAATTCCTTGTGGTGCCGGACGTAAAAGAATAGCACCATCCCATTTCTTCCCGCGGGTGTCGTAGAAGGCGACTATGGGACTTAATAGAGAATGGGCAACAGCGTTCTCTATGCATTTGACCACCATATTGCGATCACCAACCCACCTGCCAAATGTGGCGTTTATGGCAAAACCCCCCTTTTGGGGGAGGCGTATGTCCAGCTGTGGACGTCTTTCGGCTGATATGATGATGATGAAAATTAATTCATGATTGTGAATGAATAAAGTTTAAGATACATTCCTAAATGCTAGTTTTACTAGAACCTCTCCTAACTTGGAGCCTCCACAATAGCGTTTATTTCACGTTGTACGCTGCCGCCGAACACAAATTCGCAGCTAGTGACAACTCACATGTCGTGCCGCTGTCGCGCCGAATTGCCGTTGACTGCTGCGGGGAAAGAATTTAATATATCTGTGAATAGTAAAACAGACACTATAACGATGACAGACCCTTAAGAGCTGTTAGCGAATCAATCATCAAGGCTTTTGAACTTGTTTTTTGCATTAGAGTTACACAAGAGCTCAATAAAAAATTGTTTATATGTTCTTCCGAATTTAATCATAATCAGTTCGGTAATTTAATGTCATAACTAGATAACTAGCATTTGGAGTAATTTTCATGATAAGCAGTCATTTTGATCTGCTAATAATGCACCTCTATCTAATCAGATTATTAATGTTCTATAATATGAGCCTCTAACTAGCATTTGTCCCTTCCAGTCAAGGCAATTAGGCTCATACATCTAACAATTGTCTGAAAGGCATCAAACAGCAATGATACACAAATTCAATAGTCATATTTCATTAACACACATCCTTACCAGTATCACATCCACAAACCCTCAAAACTCACCAAGATGTCTTCCAACGTCTCCATAAACAAATTCCACACAATGGACTCTAAGAACGTCGTCAATAGGCGTTAAGGGTCCCTTAATCGTGGCCGGCACTGTAGCCAAGTCCAATGAGCATACGTCACGAGACTCATTAGATGAAGTAACTTCGCCACCAAACTGACATGGAATAGGTAGGTGCAGAAGGCCCACTCCATGCTACGAGCGAAATGCACACATATGCGTCTATGTGCGGTCTGTTCTAAAATGATCTGATTTAAGTGCAAACGAACCTTTCTCAGGTTAAATTCTTACACAGTCACACACTTAAGGAATTAGGATCACGTTCATCTATATTTAGAAGGTTCCACTTTTTATGTCACTACTTTTCAAACAATAATCTCTTCATCGTATTTGGTGACAGCCACCCAGAATACTTTTCTTTCCTTTCGTGAGCTCTCTGATGACTGGATAAACCAGTCTTGAAAAACGGGTCACACAAGAAGACAACGGGTACAGAAGAGCTCTTCTATAGAGAGGATCAGCTGATCACCATCGTTTTAAATGTAGTCGTGTATTTAAAAGCTGTGAACAGCTTTTCCAACAGTAATGATTGTTTAGATAAAACTTTTATTTAAATTATAATTGAAAAATCATCAACAGAGATTAAGGTTATAAAATTAACTTCGATTAAAATTAGAATTTTGGGTTTAAGTATTCCAATAATTAAATTGAAGCACTCAATATGTGAGTTTCACACAAATTGGCGTCTACAGGTACGTTTGTTGAACCATTTGTTTAAATTTTTCAGATACCTTTGGAACAGATTTTACAGTGCAAGTTCACTCACGATTAGCATTTGTTTGAAATAATTCAAGATCTCCGAAAGTAACTATGTGCGCTTGGGTCTAATGTTGCTCATATTATAGAGCCAGCCTTCTGTACCTATTTATTTTGTGGAACTTCGCCACCAAACTGCCGAGATAAAGTTTGTATATCGCTCCACTGATTAAAGGCATGTTATTTATTTCCCATTCTTTGTTTTGTGGATCGTTTATTTGTATGGGATTTAGTGGATTAAGTGCTTGCAGTTAGTAAGCAAATGGTTGTTTTCGTTTATGTTCTTATTAGGGTATTTTTTCTTAGTTGCACTTAATGTTCTGAGAATTTTTTCCTTAATTTTGGTTTTCATTATTTCAAAAATGTCTCTATTCATATTAAACGCTAACTGCCAGTTGTAAAGTATTGTTGCTACGGGCAAGGTTTGATTAGGTTCCTGCACTTTATACAACGTGTTATGAAAGGGTATATACATACCAAAGGCACGGCTTCTTTGGATGATATCAAACGATATTGGAAGATTTTTTTAATCCTATCTCTGGGTCATTCTCAAGAGACTCATTATTTGGTTGACTTCGGTGTCATTTTTTTTTAATTTAGGCCTTGTTAATATGAAATATCAAATCTAGAGTTAATTTAAAGCATGTTAGTAGTAGAGTGTTAACTCTAGATTTGATATTTCATGCCTAAATTAGATAACAAAAATGACACCGAAGTCAACCAAATAATGAGTCTCCTGAGAATGACCCCTCTACATGTTCGGAAGTTATGGGAATTTTTAATACATTGATACCAGAAACTGAACTTTTCAAATTGAAATAAACACATCACTCAGAAGAGATTAATCGTGATATTGGCAAGTAACGTGGAAAGTTATTGACCTACGTAGTGCGGTGACACGCTTGTTATGATTTGAATTTAAGAAACGAAACCAAAAATTTCGTACCAATTCTTAGAGTATTTTATTTTGAGCTGAAACTGTATATAGTGCTGTATACCAGCTGTTCGCTTTAGTGCTTCAGGATAGAAATAGGTTTTCTGTTACACCCTTTAAACAATAGAACAATACAACATATTCTGCACTCATATCTATCATTTGCATGGTAAATATAAAAAGAGTATTGTATTCTATCTATATAAATAAAAATAAAAGTCCTGGCTGACTGACACTGACACACTCATCAACACCCAGCCCAAACCCTTAGATCTGAAAGCTGAAATTTTGCACAGCATGTCCCTTTATAATGTAGACAAGGAATAAGAAAGGATTTTTTTTAAATTCAACCCCTAAGGGAGTTAAATAGGGGATGAAAGTTCCACGCGGGCGAAGCCGCTGGCAAAAGCTAGTTCAATAATATAACGTCACGACTTGCTCCCCAAAGGATAATACAGAACAAGTTTCTTATAAATCCGATCTGTTCACTGTCCTCCAACTATGCATAAACCTTATTCATTTTTTTGTAAAACTGGAACATCTTAATGCCTTGCGATGTTTTAAAATCGAGTAACTTTTGGTATTAGCTTGGAAATCCGCGGAGACACACAAACATAGGATAATAAAAGTGTAGGAACAACTTTGTGGGAACAGCCGGTTTACGATGCGAGACCTTAGCCACACACGGGAATGAAGAATATCAAGCCAGTTGCGTGACAAGAGACAGAAACTAGGCTTGGAATAAGTAGCCGTATTTAATCGGGATAATTATATTGTAAAGTGTCTTGTCGTAATTTGTTCGAGAAACCTATCTCCGCTAAAAATATTTGCTATGTGCGTTTTAACTTTGAGTGACATTATAAGAACCACACTGCAAGGGTGCTGACTTGCAAGCTTCTGCGGCGAACTATTTTGATAAAAATATTAGCCCCGATTTTGAAATACTTATCATAACCCTTGTATTATGTAAATCCAATTCAATTTATTTATATCAGAGAAAACTCCATAAATATGGTTACAAAATTCAAAAACAACATAGAGAGATAGAAAACAACATAAATGGATAGACAATTACAGTAGGAGATCCACATAACGGCATTTTTGTTTTCAATCCCATGTAGGTAATATCAATATGGGTAAATAAGTGACTGACTACCCAGGCCTATCGGCAGCAGTGAACTTTTGAGGGTTGATGATGAAAGAAATCCACTTTTGCAAGTGGATTTCTTTAATTTGTATGATATCAAAGGCAGTAGCTCAAAATTACAATGCCTGTTTAAAACATCATATGACATGCTCCAGTGACTTCTTCCCCATATCCTCCAACCCCGCTAAGTCTGTAGCGCAGTTGATGGGAACTAATGTTGCAAAGCTCTTAGCCACACCCCCCGTGCCCCCGCACGCCCCGCACCTGTCCTCATACAATTTCCCTCATTACACGTCGCATAAACAACAAACGGTTGTTTGGAAACTTCTAGAAAAATGTCTTGAAGACGTGGTGTTAACTAATTAGTTTTAGGGCTAACGTGTGCTTGTCTTTTGGTAAGTTGGAACTTTAGAGGCCTAAGTAACATCACACCAGGCCTGTGTATTCCCCGAAGGGGTAGATAGAGGTGTAGGTATATACTTGTTACTATTCCCAGATTCCAACAATTATGTTAAGGTAGTCTGCGGAATTCATTTTTTTTTACGTTATTGCAATTTTCAGTGACAGGTTGTATGTTGATTAAAATATGATTTGCCACATTAACAAGTATTTACGTATTTATTAAATTGTAAATCATTAAAATCATCAATACAAGATACGCGCTAAGATCTAATCCATCATCATCATCATCATTTCAGCCGAAAGACGTCCACTGCTGGACATAGGCCTCCCCCAAACTCCGCCACTTCGACCGGTTCTGTGCTTCTCGCATCCAGCGGACTCCTGCGGCCCTCACAAGGTCATCTGTCCACCTTGTGGGAGGCCTTCCAACATTACGTCTTCCGGTACGCGGTCGCCACTTCAGAACTTTTTGGCCCCATCGGCCATCTGTTCTGCGAGCAATGTGCCTTGCCCACTGCCACTTAAGTTTGGCAATTCTTCGGGCTTGCCGGTTACCTTATTGGTTCTCTTGCGGATCTCTACATTCCTGATTCGATCACGCAGGGAAACTCCAAGCATAGCCCTCTCCATCGCCCTTTGGGTGACTTTAAGCCTTCTTATGAGGCCCATTCATCTGACAGTGGTCTGTGTATTGTTGTATTTAACGAAAATAAGTATTTACTGCAAATAAAACTGATATTTAACCTGTCAATAATGTTACGTAAAATATTTTTAATAATAAAATATCATGGGTGCTATTTCCGAACACGCCTTAATTTAAAACCGGTGTAATGGCATTTGCCGGTCCACGACAGATAAAACCTCGCAGTTGATCTGCATGTGCCGTGGCACGGCACGTAATCTGTGGGAGCCGGTGAGAGCGCTTTTTTACGTTTCTCTATGAAACTGAGCAACCTATCTCTTTCGTTCTTGTATTAAAATGATCAGGATAGACAAGGCTAGATATGTTTCTTAGACTGATGCCAACGTCATAGTGCAAATTTTCGCGGTATTCATCGCAGAACATAGTACTTTGACAGTTGGTACGGCACGAATTCATGCTACTCGTTTTATCGATTGTGCTGAGTGTTTTTGAAGTGAAAGTGCATATTTCAAGCATGAATACGTATGTAAAATTAATCAACTTTCTATTTATGTATTAGTTATAAGCATTAATATATTTACGCATATATTTTACGGAAAAAATTCCACGAGGTGAAAAAATGGCCGCCATATGAAATCATAAAATATTTGTGGTGACTTTTCGTGTGCGTATTTTGTATGAAATGGCTAAAATACTGCTAAAACGGTAAGAAAATTTCATAAACTATCCATAAATATACGATATTGTGTATGAAAATTCAGATAAAGCAGTCAAAATTGCAATTCTAACATGTAATTCCTCCGTTGCTATGCAACAGTCCGACCTGTTGCTAAGGGCCAAATTACGTCGTCCCCGATTCTCGAAAAAAATACATAAATCTTAAAAATAATTAAAACTTTGCTATAACACTTAAATAGGAGGTAATTTAATGTAGTTTCTGGAATAGTTTTCACATTTGCGCAAATCATAAGAAAAAACCCGAACACGTGACGCATACAGAGTCACGTGTTCTTTTGTTGTTGTAAACAATAGACTTTTTTTATGGATTAATTTACGAACTCCTTTCATTGTGAACACTTGCAAGTATTTGTTTATAGTAAGCAACAGTCTTGAACTCATTAAATACATAAACAATTGTCAAACTGCGACATGTTTACGACTACAAAAAAATAATAATTAATGAGTGTCGAGTTACGTAACAGTTTTATGTGGCCACTTGAGTCGCGTGAAGATAAGATAAGATTAACGTCCTTTTTTATATGATTTGGCTGCCTGGTGGTAATATGTTTATTATGTAATCGTTATTGTAGTGTAATAGTGATTACTATTAAATGGTTTTATTATTAAAATATGTATTTTGCTTCTCTTTCTGGGGCCTTGAATGATAAAAGTGGGAGACAAATAACAACACTCGTTTTTAACTTGAAACCTACTCATTTTATTGTAAACCCAATTTCACATAGGTCATACACTGAATAAAAAATATTGTACTAATTCCGAAAAAGTTCGTTTCATATGAGTTTCATAGTAAAATAGCGAGAAATCGGGGTTTAAACCCAAGGGACCTAAAGGGACGTGACCTAATCGACGCCCCCCCCTCGAGTGGGTTCCCGCATTGTCGTTGCGGGGGGGCTCAGTAACCGTGGATTCCGGCCACGGTGAAGCCAAGAGGAACCCAAAGGTGGGGCCGCTCGTCAGGGCTTTTGCCTCAAAGCCGACGACGTAGCGGCCAAAAAGTAGGTTGCGGTGAGGTGCACCGCAACTAAGGTGGGCCGCGATTCCGAATGGGAGGCATCGCGGCTGAGGGTTACGGGCTGCGGTAGAGGGGGAGTGCCGGTGCTTCTGAGCAGCGCTCTTCCCTTCCGTGGCCTGGACGGGGCCGCCACCATTTGATGGCGGACGCGGTGGGGCCGCAGGGGAAGAGGAGTGTCGGTATAGCGTCAGCCGCTCTCCCTATCCCCTGCGGCCGAAAAGTGGTAGACGGGACGGCGCGTTGTGTTCCACACGCGCGCCGTCAAAGATGTCAGCAACCACTGGTGGGGTCCGCAAGGGCCGATGCCTGCCAGGGGTGCGGGTTTGTTCGAAAGAGATACCACGGCCCCTGGCATACGGGCTACTGAGGGAACACGGGTGGGTTTTAGTCAGTAAAAGTCTGACACGCCCTCCTGCTCTACTCAGCAGGAGAAGTCATTTGATGACTTCCCACCCAAAAAAAAAAAAAAAAAACCTAATCGACGCCATCTTGCAGTCAACTGTCACAAGGTCACCTTTTTTTTTGTTGACATTTTACTTTAATAGATAAAAGAGCGGGAATAAAATTTCGTGGCTAGCGTAAAGAGTTGAATGAGTTAAAAAATATTAAAATAATCGTAAAATGAGTGAGCCCCGTGCCAATCATAAGGCTAAAAAGTCCAAAATTTTCACGGCCCTTAACATAGAAAACATTCTTAAAGAAGCTCCGAACTGCAATTTTCTTGCCGCTAAAATAAGTGGTACCTGTGAATCTATGTTCTTTGTTATTAAAATTTGTGTGTAGACTGTTATGTATAAAGATACTTTCTGCCTACTACAAATTTTTGGAGGCGCAATGAATCCTAGTCTGGCTTAGCAATACTGTTAAAATATTTATTACGAAATGCATAATAATGTAATATTTTCATTACAGGTTGTACTGATCATAGGAATTAGTGGAGCATGTCGCAATAACGAGCTATTACAGCTAACAGTTAATAATATCGAAAAGCATTCAGATAAATAATTACTGTTAGTAAATTTGAACAATATGAAGACGAACCTTGACAGGTCTTTTGTCGCACGTGTCAGAATAATGGGGATATATACATTTATAAGTGTGTACATTTAAAACAAATATCAAGCTTTGAATATCAGAATGGTTACTGCTTATTTACTGTATATGCAGGTTCTTATGAATATGGTTTGTAGGGAAAGGATTTCATGAAGTAAAGCACAGAAAGACAAGACCAGACATTTATTTCAGTTAGGCTTGTCAATATTGAATCAGAAAGCTAGTCGTCCGTTCCAAAACTAGGTCTTCATGGAGAAGAAGGACAAGAAACTCCATGGAAACAGTATTGAAGTATTTCATCAACACATCTCTTACATTACTATGAATGATTATTTTCCTACATACATTTAATTTCAACTCTTGGACCATTGTCCAAGAGAACTTAGAATTATTATAACATTGCTATTACATTATTACAATAGCTAGGAATAGAACATGAATATGATTGTTATGATTTAAAACACTAGGAAAACCGACTATAATATAATTTGTACAACAACATTTTTATAATAAGCAATAATTATTATATAATATCAAATTACTTAACTTACATGACATCTGGTTGATTTATTCCACACAACAACAGCACTAGGACTAACCTCCTGAACATCTACCAAGCAACTGACCCAATAACGTTATTTTTAATCCTTTTTATAACTTCCCAATGTCAATTTACATTAAACAACTACCGCCATTTTGAACAAGCTACAGAACGTCACTCATTTGGCTTAATAACTTCTAACACAGATTAATAAACAAAGGTTATGTAGTAAAACCGTTCGTAATCATTTATAGTAACAACATCCAAGTTATTTTCACAAATTGAGACCGTTATTTTTGTAAACTAGTCAAATTAGGTACTTCTGCACCTGTTCAAGGCTTCGTCAACGTGACAAATGACATTATCTACCAAACAATAATAGATTATCAAAATGAACAATCTAACACGGCCAGACTGACAAGTACTTCGTTCTCGAAGTACCTATGAATCCACCGTCTCACAAAAACAACAGCACTTGATAGTTGACCAGTTAAACTTACACATTATTTAAAAGTATCAAATCAAACCTAAGGTAAAGTATATTTAAACAGGTATTATTAAAAACTACTTAATCATTATAGATTTAAGTAATTTTTGCAAGTCAATACAGTTATTTCCTGTGAATACTATCTTGTCAAATTAGGTAGGTACCTCAAGGCCTCGTTAATGTGACCGATGTCATTATCCAACAAACAATACTTATTATAATATCAAAATGAATGATCGAACACGGCCAGACTGAAAATACTTCGTCCTCGAAGTACCTATTAATCCTCCTTCTCACTAAAACGACAGAACTTAATAGTGACCAATACAACAAAAATTTATACATTGTTTCTCATTTTATGTGCTCCGGGCATATAACAATTTATCTGTCTACATATTGATACAGTTTTTACCTCCCTAATGTCGTATAAACATTTAACAATTTTGTCATAACTATTAACGTAAGGGTATAATCAAGTTCACAAAATAATTGTTCAGTAAGTCATTCATGTTTAACAGCTGCATCGCAGCACTGACCAGTGATCATGAAAATAATTCGAATAATTCATCGTTCGGTCAATCTGACAATATTATTGAACACTATTCAATAAACACATTTTCTATTAACAATTTCATACATTTTTGACATGGCCACTCCGAACAATACTTTTACATTGGAAGTAATAACTTTTAATAACACCTAACAAGAAACCAAAGTATAGTGAATTATTTCAAACAAGTTAATCTTAAGGAAAATCTTAGTTTTGTACATGGGTGGTACTCGGGTGGTGCCCTATATAATGTGAAGTAGCTCAATTTTGTATTATGTTAAATTTAAAAGCTCAATTTTTTATAATTATTAATTTTACAAACATAGTTTTAAGTTTTGTTTTTTTACTAACAAGTTATGGAATGTAATAATGAATTCTGAATTAAAATAATTAATAATAATAATAACCATGTGATGCTCACTACTTTGAAAAAAATCACAATGAATTAGTTCTAGCAAAAGTGTGTTTTTAGATTGACTTCTACTTAATTGGCTGTCAGTATCACATACCATTCTTTATTTATTGTTTGTTTCAGCTGTAAGTCATCTATTGTTAATTAGTAAATAAATAAAAGAAGCCACGCCCTCCAATAAATTTCAGCAAGTGGTGTTGGTGACTTTGGACCGGAGTAGATGGAGAATGACTGTCCGCTTATCCAGTGACCACGATCTTCAGTAATGAGGGACTCATTGAATTACCTTTACGACGATAAATAAAGTACCAACTATTTATTCCGTCTTTCTGCTAAGACTTGGTATATTTCGTTTTCGTTAAAATTATCTCCGAAATAATTTTGTAAACATCAGAACCTTACACAAGTACCCAATTTTAAATTACCGTGACCACTAAAATAGCATTTATATAATTCTCAAATAACATCGATTATAAATTACTTGTTACACTCACATTCAAAATATGTTCATTACTTTAATTTATCTATTCTGTAATAATCTATACCAATAAGATTAATAAAGAGGAAAGATTTGATTGTTTATTTTTTGTTTGTTTGTTTGCATTGAATAGGGTCCGAAATTACTGAATCTATTTGAAAAATTATTTCACTGTTGGGAAGCTACACTATTCCTGGGTGATATAGGCTATATTTTATCCCCGTATTCCCACGGGAACGGGAACTACGCAGGTGAAACCGCGGAGCGCTGCTAGTTCAACAATAATTTCCAATTTCACGATAGAACAGCTTTACAGATTCAGCATTTTATATTTGTTTGTAAAGTCAATTAGCGCAGAATTATATTCAGCCATCATTTGATATTTCAGACCGAATTAATAACGTGACACCGTAAGCGTCATTTGTTTTTAAATATTTTCTTTTTATTTCATAAAATAGCCAGGTTTTTGAAAATAAAAGATTTGGGTGATTTTAACTCGACAGTAAAGGTACGTACTATTTCGATTGGTGTTATGTAAATTAATAAATTTTCTTATGCGAAAATCTGCTCAGTACCGTATTTTTAAGAGGTGTGATACATCTTGATTTGAAAAGAAAAGAATTTGTAAAATGAAGAAGAATAACAAATCACACCGTACCGAAAAAATATATAGTAAAAGCACATCCAAACCAATATTACAATTTAAATTCACTATACGTTGGTCTATTAAGATAAAAGAATTATCCATCATCCCAATATACAATCCATGTCCAATTGTCCATGTACCGTTTGAACGTTCGGTCAAACTGAAATGCACCAAAATCATCATCACAATGCCAATAAATCTGAAAATAACCTTTCACAGCCATGCTGAACTGTACTTGTCTCAAAAGCAATAAGGGGAATATTTATATTGTTCTCATTGGTCTATGACCCAAGTGATGTTAAGGCCCCACCTGCTGTACGTGAGTTAGTTAACACCAGGCCTGTGACCCCAGCAGCAATTATTCCATTAGTCTATGACCCAAGTGATGTTAAGGCCCCACCTGCTGTACGTGAGTTAGTTAACACCAGGCCTATGACCCCAGCAGCAATAATTCCATTGGTCTCTGACCCAAGTGATGTTAAGGCCCCACCTGCTGTACGTGAGTTAGTTAACACCAGGCCTATGACCCCAGCAGCAATTATTCCATTAGTCTATGACCCAAGTGATGTTAAGGCCCCACCTGCTGTACGTGAGTTAGTTAACACCAGGCCTATGACCCCAGCAGCAATAATTCCATTGGTCTCTGACCCAAGTGATGTTAAGGCCCCACCTGCTGTACGTGAGTTAGTTAACACCAGGCCTGTGACCCCAGCAGCAATTATTCCATTGATTTCACAATAAAATCAACCTCTAAATTGCAACTTATCAAAGTCAAAGTCAACGTCAAAATCAAAGTCAAAGTCAAAGCATTTATTTCAAAGGCACTTAAAAGGCACTTTTGAACGTCAGTTGTACCATTTGCATTTTTTTAGTTGGTTCATTTCAGTTTAACCAAACTAAGTTATTAAGTTTTTCTGTCTCTCAAGTCTCATCGCTGTGAGCATTGGAAATTGAAATCGAATATAACACAATTTCCTAATTATGTCTTTCAATAAAAATCTTAAAAGCTAATTTTTTAAAATCATAAAATAATACAAACGTCATGAGGAAATAGAAAGAAAATTGCATTAAGTACATACTCTACTAAAGTCATAAAAAAGTATAACTATAAATTCGGGGTTTATTACCACATCCGAAAATATTTTTACCATTCATAATCCGTTAAGCAATTATTAAAAAAAAAAAAAAAAACTACCTTAGGCATACACAGCTGTTCATGACACGTTTCGAGGCTACTACTGAATAAGCTAGAAAGTATCAACAACTTTAAAATCCATAGTGTAATCAAATTGATTTTATTGCCACTTGAATTTCAGGTAAGTCGTGGCGCAATTTGAAATTTATCAAATCGAGTTTTACATGTAGGTACTAAGTATTTTTTTCTTTTTTTTTTACTTCTTATTTGTGGAAATTAATTAGCAAACGCAGATTAGATGGTTGTATATTTTTCTTTTTTATCATGACATGGAGAAAGACAAATTAAATTGCATTTAGCATCTTTAAACTTATGAAGTTAACTGATTTAATCAATTTATTTACCCGGTAACCTAATCACAAGTGTTTATTGTACAAAGCAATTAGTTAGGTATGTATCACGGAAGAAAGTAACTTTGTTCTTGTATCATTTAAGAATGTCAAAATCACTATTTTGCTTCCTCTCTCTTTCCTCTAACTATTGTATCCTCTGATTATCTTTTAAAGTAATTGGCTCAATGATACATAAGTAATTGACAGTAAAAACATACTAATAAATGCTCGATAAACAACAGAAATGATATAAAAGTATTTCGCAATACTTAATCTTTCAATTTATCATCGTATCCATTTGTAAATATTAAACAGCCTCTAAGGGCCTTACCAACTTAAGCTACTTCTTATTCCTGGAAAGCTTCCCGATACTTCTCACAGCAGCTGAGGTTCCAGTCTCGAAGCTCACATAGTTTGCAGCTCCGCAGCTCCGATGTCAGGGGCAGCGGGATGTCATCATTATGGTGCGAGTGAAGTCAGCGTCCCGCCAACGGTTTTCAAAATATCGTCAGCAGCTCGAACATTGATCATAAAAATAGCAAAATAAAATGCATTAGTAAGTGGTTTTAAAAGGCCAGAGAACCATCCCACTTCTGATGTCAGAATAATGGGGATATATACATTTATAAGTGTGTACATTTAAAACAAATATCAAGCTTTGAATATCAGAATGGTTACTGCTTATTTACTGTATATGCAGGTTCTTATGAATATGGTTTGTAGGGAAAGGATTTCATGAAGTAAAGCACAGAAAGACAAGACCAGACATTTATTTCAGTTAGGCTTGTCAATATTGAATCAGAAAGCTAGTCGTCCGTTCCAAAACTAGGTCTTCATGGAGAAGAAGGACAAGAAACTCCATGGAAACAGTATTGAAGTATTTCATCAACACATCTCTTACATTACTATGAATGATTATTTTCCTACATACATTTAATTTCAACTCTTGGACCATTGTCCAAGAGAACTTAGAATTATTATAACATTGCTATTACATTATTACAATAGCTAGGAATAGAACATGAATATGATTGTTATGATTTAAAACACTAGGAAAACCGACTATAATATAATTTGTACAACAACATTTTTATAATAAGCAATAATTATTATATAATATCAAATTACTTAACTTACATGACATCTGGTTGATTTATTCCACACAACAACAGCACTAGGACTAACCTCCTGAACATCTACCAAGCAACTGACCCAATAACGTTATTTTTAATCCTTTTTATAACTTCCCAATGTCAATTTACATTAAACAACTACCGCCATTTTGAACAAGCTACAGAACGTCACTCATTTGGCTTAATAACTTCTAACACAGATTAATAAACAAAGGTTATGTAGTAAAACCGTTCGTAATCATTTATAGTAACAACATCCAAGTTATTTTCACAAATTGAGACCGTTATTTTTGTAAACTAGTCAAATTAGGTACTTCTGCACCTGTTCAAGGCTTCGTCAACGTGACAAATGACATTATCTACCAAACAATAATAGATTATCAAAATGAACAATCTAACACACGCGTAGAATATGTAACTATTGTAGAAAAATACCAAAATTTACGTCCAGCCAAAATAAAAACCGACCGCATTTTCATACAATTCCATAATAATAAATGCTCAAGACAGTAGGCTGTCTGTCGGGAGTAAATAAATAGGTGCTATACCGCGAGAAATAGCCACTGTCTTAAAACTGGAAGAGCCTCTGCTATACATGGGTCACTACTTTCGGAGAACTTCGGCAACGCTCTTGGCTGATTCCGGAGCCGATCTCACCACTTTAAAACGTCACGGCGGCGGGTAGAAGTCCAATACAGTTGCAGGAGGCTATTTTGAAGACTCAATAGAAAATAAGTCGAAAATCTGTAAGCGTATAGTGGAAACAATAAGTCTGAATTCGACCTCGGATCCTTGGTCTCACCCACTTGTATCATGATTGACGATGATTTTAATGAATCGAATTCTGTAAATACATACTTTTTGCAGTCGCCTCTTTTTACTACCTGACTCTGACTGGAAAATTGCAAAAACAACGTAAGAAAATTTGTATTTCGTGGGCTGGTGCTTCCCTCTTAAACCCCTGGGCTTCGATCATAATCACAAAACAACAAACTAAGTAATGGATAAACAGGATAAATTTTATCCAACATTGATTTCTTGAAAAACCAATGTAGTCTTTGTCAACATCATAATAATTTCTGCATCTTCTTCTCCTTCTCAAATATTTTGTAACAAAACACACATACCTATATCTATCTATATACTACAATCCTAATGAAAACTTGTTACCTGCTATGTAGATGCCTGAAATATGTTAATGATATTACATGCCAGATTAAATTGCTACTCTTTAACTACCCCTTACTATTCAAGACTTCCTACTGAACCATCATTACAGCATCAGATAATATAGCGTTACATTATCTCCGGGCTGTTACGGAAAAATTCCTTATGGAAAAACTACCACTCAATCCAGGTAGGATAAGTTGAGGAGCATACGGTCGAGACCTGCCCTGCCTAGGCGGAGTACCGCCTTGTCCTCGCGGAGGCTGTCTGCGGCAACGATCTCTTGAATCCGGCCCTGGTTCAGGCCATGGTGCGGAGCAAGAGTGCATGGGAAGCCATCACTTTCTTCTGCGATTCAGAAATGCAAAGGAGGAGGCAGAGAGCGTGAGGCAGAGGCAATCTTTTCGCGGCTCTAGCCACTGCAGGAGACGCACTGGCCGCCTGGCGTGCATAGCGGACTGCTAACCGTCCGGTAAGGACCAGGCCCGGGTCGATGGGGCGTTGTGTTCCGAGCGCGTGTCAAAGAGATGTCAGCAAAAATTTAAGGGTTAAATTTAATTTAAGTCCGCTAGGGCTGATGCTTATCAGGGTCGCACATTTGTTCGAAAAAGTTACTGTGGCCCTGGCACAGGTAACTGAAGGAACATGGACGGGTTTTAGTCAGTAAAAAGTCTGACACGCCCTCCCGCTCCACTAAGCGTGGGAGAAGTCATTTGAAGATTTTCCATGCAAAACAAAAAAAGTACGATAAAGTCCTAGAAGGCGCTTGTACTCCATACTCATCCAAAAATGAAATACCTCAATCACTGTAGGTATTTCACTGCACCACTGTATTTATAAAAACATGAGACGTTTCATTTTTGTCTCTGGCATCGAAGAGCGCGTTCAATGTATCTACAAGACGCTACTATTTAGTATTTTTCCTTATACGTAAGCACTTAAAGTTAGTCAGTGGTATAAAAAAGTTATCGTTTAATGGTTACCTTAACTTTTTTGAAAAATCAGATAAAACGAAAAATATCAAGGTCATGAAATTAAAATTAAAATTATTTTGTAAGAAGAGTAAATATTCCGTCCCCTAATTTCAGGTTAATGTCATTAAAATATCATCATCAGCCTATACGGAGGAGGTTCTCAAGTCGACGCGTATTTTTGTTTAATGTATGACCACGCATAACTTTTTCAGAGTAGTCCGATTTTAATAATTATTTTTTTAAATGGGAACGGGATACCCTGAAGTTCGTCTCATATACATTTCAAAAAGAGAAATCCAAAACTAAGGGTGGGAAAACAGGGGATGATTGACTGTTCACTCACAGATTTTTTAATGCTGAATTGTGTATTACAAAAAGTAATCAAAAATTAGGGATGTAGTAATTAGTAGATTAAAGCCACAAAAAATTATAAAATAAAACTTTTTAACAAAAAATTAAACCGCCGACAAAACTGAAAAACAAAATTAAAAAAACTTTTTTTGTTTTATCTTATTAACGAAGTTCGGAAGGCGGTGACAAAAAATTAAAATACATATCGAAAGTCACCGACTTCCGAAGTTTTTCTTTTTTTGCTTTTCAATTTTGTCGGCGGTTTATTTTTTTGTTGAAAAGTTTTTATTTTATAAGCCTCTCCAATTGCACGCCATTCAGCTCGATTCTCGAGAACTCTTATCTAGTTGCTACCAGCCACCCTGCGAAGATCGTTGCTCCGCCTAGCCTGAAGGTGTCCTACCTTACGTTCGCCGAAATTGAAATTTAGTTTTATTTTTTTATTATTTATATTATTTATTATTTATTCGCGGCCTCCACTCAAGAACACGTCTACCACAACGAACATCAGTTCTACGGCTAATGTGGCCAGCCCATTGCCACTTCAGCTTTTGAGCTATGTCGCTAATTCTCTGAGCTATGTCGAAAACTTTGGTTCTCTGCCGGATCACCTCATTCCAGATTCTATCCCTCAGAGATACTTCGAGCATAGCTTATGGAACAAGCTCGTTGATAAAATGTATGATTTTGAAAGCACTTTAAATAATATGGCAATAAAATAGTATTTATTGTAAAGAAATCATACACCTCAAGTTCAGTATAAATTCACTTTTTCAACATAATCAGGTATTCCACAATCACTTATTAATTAATTACGAATTATATTTAATATTTTTTATCATCAAGTCTATCTTCATCGGCATAGTCCACAGGTTAGAGTAAATGTTTGAAAAGTTCGAGGAATTGAATACCTGTCATATTTGATCGAGTTAATTTAACACATTGGGGCCAATCTAATGGGTTCATCATTTTCTTTAACCCACACAGTCCCGGTTTCTGCAAATGTAAAGATCTCCACACAGGCCTTCCCAATCGTCTCCGCTGTCTGCATTATAACTTCAGTCTGTATCATCTTATCGAAATCTTCCTTTTGCCAGTCCCACGAATTGCCAGACAGTATGGCGGTATCGGTGAATCCAGGGCATAGGGCAATAACCCTTACTCCACTCTTTTCATAGTTGTAAGGATGGCCCAATGATCTTGTGAATCCCAACACAGCATGCTTCGATGTCTTGTAGAATACTGCCCATGGATTGTACTGGTATCCATAAATTGAAGCTATATTGTAGATTGTACCACCACGACCTCCTTTGTCCGTTCTCATATATTCCCAGAATTTCATGCTCCATTCCACTAGAGCTACACAGTTAATTTCAATAGTCTGCCTTGGTGAGTCTTCGTTCAAAATTCCTGCATTATTAACGAGAACATCAACTTGATATTTTTTTATTATTTCTTCGGATAATTTATCTAAATCTTTTCTTACGTCACATTTCATAAAAACTGCTTTGCCTTCGCCGTATGTGTCGTTTAGTGTTTTGACAGCGGTGACTCCAACATCTTCGATGATGTCCAAGATGATCAATGTCTTGGCTCCGTTCTTTAGAAACTGGTCTGCAATCTCGTATCCTATGCCTCTGGCTCCTCCCGTCACTACGACTATTTTATGTTTAGGATCACGCTCCATATCGAGTGCAGCGCGAACTGAACTACACAGGCAGCTTGTGGAAAACTGAATGCTACAGCAACAAGTAAGCTAGATAGCTAACATGTAATCTTTAAAAATATTTGATTACTGCGTCGTATCATGAAAAGTTAACCGATAATCATATCGTAATAAATATTCGTTAACCTTGATAACTGTGAATTAATGCAACAAAAAAATTACGTCAGATGTTCCGATTTCGTTCGTGAATTGATCACTGTCTGTATAATCAGTTTTATAGAAATATTTAGGTAATGCAAGGTTTTAGCACCTTCACTGTCTTTTTGATATTCGGCACTTACATATGAATTCGACGTTTTGTCGAATTGGCCACTTTGATCTCGTTTGTTTTGGAATTGCGATTTTTTTTTTTTTACATTTGTGTGTTTGCGTTTTGAATTTAGTGATTCGTTTGTTTTCGGGCATTGATCGAAGTTTTCGGGCTTGATTTTTCACAATATGGAAATTTTTAAATATATTGACTCGAATAAGCAATTTGATGTGATATACACCGACTTCAGTAAGGCGTTTGATAACATTTTCCACTCCATACTGATAAATAAACTGGCAACATATGGTATCACAGGACCTTTACTAAAATGGTTGGAATCGTACCTCGCTAACCGTGAACTTTATGCTGCAGTAAATGGCTTTCGCTCTACTCACAATTATCGCATGAGTTCCGGTGCCCCGCAGGGTTCCCATTTGGATCCCATCTTATTTGTCATTTTTACAAATGATCTTCCCCACTGTTTCCACTTTTCAGAGTGTTTTTTGTACGGGGATGAGTTAAAGATTGCCAGGAAAATCGAATCATCAAATGATATTAAGTTTCTGTAGGATGATCTGAACAGATTAATTGAATGGTGTAGAAGTAACAAAATGGAATTGAACTTTAATAAATGCTACCACCTGTCATTTTCTAGGAAAGTTCACCCCATCCAGTCGAGCTACTTTATAGATAAACAAAAAATTAATGAAGTAGAATCTATGTGGGATCTGGGAGTACTGTTTGACAAAAAAGTTACTTTTATCCCCCATATCGAAAACACTACTAAAAAGCTTCCAAAATGTTAGGATTTGTATTACGCAATACCAAGGGTTTCAAACAGGTCAGCACTAAAATACTACTGTATAATAGCCTTGTCCGTAGCATACTGGAGTATTGTAGTGTCGTATGGAGGCCACATTACTCCACTCATAAGCTTCTCTTATAAAGGGTCCAGAAGCGATTTCTATGGCACCTCGCTTTTTTCATAAAGAAAAGCACGCAGCTGCCCTCCTATGTGTCCCGTCTGCAAACTTTCAAGATGCTCTCATTATCGACTCGAAGAGAAGTTATGGATGCCCTGTTTCTATACAAACTCCTCAGAAAGCAAATAGAATGTCCACAGTTACTGAGCCTCCTCAAGTTTCGTGCCCCCACCCGCTATCCTCGAAAGCCCATCACTCCGCTTTACCCGCCCTTGCGTAGAGCTGTCCTAGGTGCTAACTCACCAATACCACGAATGTGTAAAACCCTAAACAGCTACAGTGACTTGATTGACGTTCACTACGATAGCATAGGAAAATTTTGTAAATTTATCATTGAATACTATTCTCATAACTAAGACATCATAATTGTTTCGGGAGGTTCCTGTTTCGGATAGGGCGGGAGGAAACGCCCGGGTGTTTCCACTGCGAAGATCGCCCTGAGGACACGGTGGAACACACGGTGGCGGTCTGCCCGGCTTGGGCGGAGCACCGCCGTGTCCTCGTGGAGGCGATCGGCGGCGGCAATCTCTCGCGTCCGGCCCTGGTCCAGGCCATGGTACGGAGCGAGAGGGCATGGGTAGCCGTCACCTCCGTCAGCGAAGCAGTGATGCTCGCGAAGAGGGAGGCGGCGCACGTGAGGGAGAGGCAGTATATGCGCCCTCGCGACCCTAGCCGCCGCACGATACGGAGACGCCCTGGGCGTCGGGAATCCCAGGCCGATTTCCGGCCACCGTAGGCATGAGCTTGCGGACGGCGAGTAATGGGTAGCTCGCTGTCCGGTAAGGGCCAAGCCCAAGTCGACGGCGCGTTGTGTTTCACGCGCGCCTCAAAGAGATGTCAGCACAAAAAATGATGGGGCCCGCAAGGGCCGATACCTGCCAGGGGTGCGGGTTTGTTCGAAAGAGACACCACAGCCCCTGGCATACGGGCTACTGAAGGAACACGGGTGGGTTTTAGTCAGTAAAAGTCTGACACGCCCTCCTGCTCCACCCAGAGCGGGAGAAGTTATTTGATGATTTCCCACCCAAAAAAAAAAAAAAACATCATAATATTATTTGCCAATTTGTTAATTTTTATACTTTTATAATGTTATTTAATTTTATTTATTTCGAATGTAAACTTAGTTTAATAAATTTATTCTGTTAATTGATTTTGAGATTTCTGTTCTACACTATTTTAATGAAATATATAGTATAAATAAATTAGTACATGTGGTGTTAGCCTGTAAGTAATTTTTGCACTTGTAAATGTTAAAAGTGCACGCACTTTTAGATAAAATGTAACGTGTAAACAATTGTAGGTTAACCAAATAAATAAATAAAAATCAATGGCGCCTCAGCGGTAATCACAAACATTACACACGTATACCATAATGTACTATAATCCATTTGAAACAAATCGTAAAAGGGGCAAAGCGTGAAAAATTGGTATTTATTTAATACTTCACGCACAAAAATATACAGAAGCGAACTTAATGTCATGATAGGCATTTTCTACCAGTCGACCTTTGGGTGATGCAGAGACAAACAGTGGTAGGTGCTATTATTTAAGTCGTGTTATAATATTTCAAATATAAGTAAATATACACATATCATACCTATATAAACATAAAGACTATAAATATGACACATAATATACATAGGTACCTACGACATGAATTAAGTGAAGGACACAAACAAACAGGCATCGAGTGCTGCGCTATATTACTCAATCGTCACAATAAAGAGGGGATTTTGAATCGTATCCATATGTAATCGTATTACTTGTCATGAAAAATGGATCCTGTACGATAGCCAGAAACGCTCATCACAATCGCTGAACCGACCAAATCCTGCCTCATGCGAAAGTTAACTCAGAAAAGTTACTAATAAGTGTCTGGTGCATCAGTGCTAGTGTCTACAGTTTTCTAAAATCTAGCGAGACGAATACGGCATATCTGTATTATAAACAAAGCAAACCATGACGGACAAGCTAGCCCATAAACAACCGAGATTGGTCAATTGCTCTAGCTTGCTTCTGGTTCAAGACAACGTTAGACCACACACTGCACAACAGACGGTCGCTAAATTGTAGGAGCTGCGATTGGGATGTCTCTGACACCGACCATACACCCCGGACAAAGCTCCAACAGATTACCACATTTTCCGGAATTAGCACCAATTCTTGCAAGGCAAAAGATCAATTCCAATGAGCAGACAAAACCCCCTTAAAAGATTTTCCCGCCGCCATATGTTATTCAGCAAAAGAATGAAGGAACTACCTCTAAAATAGCGAAATCGCTTAGATAACAATGGTATGTTTATACACTTTGATTGATTAAATACATGTATATTGTTATTATAAAAATTGTTTTAATTTTCCATGTAAAATTTCAATTTCTTATGTAAGGTCCTGATATTTTATGAATATTTTTGATAATAGGACACACAAAAATGCTAATTTTACGTAGCCATAAGGGGTCTACTCACTACACCTTACTATGGTACGGTGTATTGGGTAGACTCCTTATGGCCAGATCGTATCAGGTACAAAAAAAAACATGACATAGACTACTATGATATATTATATTAGATCGTATCATCTGCTTGCATAACGGTTTTAGTGACCGATGCGTAACATCCGCGTGTCGTGTATTCGTGCGGTTTCCGCTCGTTTCGGCACCGGCAAAGTATTTTCACTGACAAGTGCATGGCACGCAACGGCCTTGATCGCAGGCAGAACGGTCGAGAAGAAAAAATCTCATACTTTTTTAAATGACACGTTCCTAGCACACGGTCATATCATGATACAGAATAGTGAGCGAAATCCTTTAAAGTGTAGTCGACAGGTCCTAATAAGTTGTTGCAACAAAGCAATAATCAAGTCACCATCTTTACATTTATGTCAAGTCTCTAGGAACACTTAGCATGTTCTATATAACACGCCTGAAGGGTAAACAGAGGTGAGCAAAACACAAACATTTCGCCAGTTGTTGTATGTTCGAAGCCATCTTTCTGCAGAATATTGTCGGCGAAATTAAAAGTAAACATTAAGTATTATGTGTACTTTACAAAAAGATAGCAGTATTTTTTAAGATCGTTCTAAAGTTAACAACATACTTAATACCTATAATTAACGTGTTATCTCGGATTAGTGATTATGATGCAGTTTTGGTTTTAATTCACTTGGTAACACTAAGTTTTACCTAAAAAAATGTCTTGCTGTGAGTTTTTGTGCTGGTAGATACCGTTGCTGTTAAATTATCAAATTTTACCGCCACAGTCATAAATGCATAAAGTTATATGACCAATTTCAGTTAATAGAATAAAATAATAAAATATAAACACACCTTCAATAATAAAATAATGTTTAATAAATACCAAGATAATATTTAGTTACAAAAATGAGTTACTTAACACTTAGCAACTTCTACAATTGGCCTACCACCTTCAGTGAGCCAAGCTGTGCCACTAGGAGCCTTTTGGTAGATATCCATTGCAGCGTTGCCTACTGATTCCACTTTCTGCCATGCTTGAGCCTTCAGGAATTGGCCGAACTCCTTATCTTGACCCATGTCCCAGGAAGCAGGCTGCTCTGTCAACTTCGTTTCAGTAAATCCGGGACATATTGCCACTACTCTTACACCAGTCCTCTCACAGTTGGCAACATGGCCTAAAGACTTTGTGAATCCCATAACTGCGAACTTCGAAGCTTGGTAAATCGGCAGGAACTGGTCAACTCTATAGCCGTATATGGAAGCAAGGTTGATGATAGTACCTCCGTTACCGCCTCTGTCCTTTCTCATGTGGTCCCAGAAGGTCAGTCCCCATTCCACAACCGCAGTGACGTTGATGTCGATGGTCTTCTTAAGCGCTCGGTCATTGAGTATTCCGGCGTTGTTAACTAGAACGTCTACTTTGTAAGAGTCAAAAATCCACTTTGAAACAGTAGCAATGTCTTTAGTGACGTCACATCGCAGGAACGCTGCTTTATTGTTACCGTGTTTGGCTGTTAGTTTCTTCACCGCATCAGCTCCAAGTTTCTCGTTGATGTCGAGGAGGATGGTGATTCTGGCTCCCTTTTGAAGGTACTTGTCAGCGATTTCGTAGCCGATACCGTCAGCTCCACCGGTGATCACGACTACTTTGTCTGTTAAGTCTCTCGCCATGTTGTTAGTTTGTCGGTTGCACTTCAACGACTGAGAGGTTTAAGAACTGATCGCGGAATTTATAATGCAATGTAGTTATTACGTTGAATGCGATAATCGTTGACAAACAAGCAATTAATTTGTTATTCACTTCAATGTTTTAATATCATGTTATTAAACCATTGATAGATAATAGTTGAACTAAGCTTGGGACGCATAATAAGTCATGTTTATCTATTCATAATAATTATCGGATATCGGTAGATACGGCAGTTTACTAGTTAGTTTATTAACATAAATCTAATTACTCTACGTCAACAACATTGATGGAGAGTCTCGTTCGTTTTTAGCAAAACTTGTTTATGGCACCACTTTTTTTACTCGATTTAAACAATTTGGGACGCGTCGTTTGGGTAGGGTTTGGTGTTCGTATATATACAGCTCGGTCACACTTACTACAAGTATACCACATCGCAGAGACAATATTTATGGGCAAGCAGTGTTAATAGTGTCCCTCCTGCATATTGTAATATCGTTGTGGTTACTAGAAAAATTTTCAATGGCGGTTACGTTTTTTTTTTTTTTTTTTGGGTGGGAAATCATCAAATAACTTCTCCCGCTCTGGGTGGAGCAGGAGGGCGTGTCAGACTTTTACTGACTAAAACCCACCCGTGTTCCTTCAGTAGCCCTTAAGCCAGGGGCTGTGGTGTCTCTTTCGAACAAACCCGCACCCCTGGCAGGCATCGACCCTTGCGGGCCCCATCATTTTTTGTGCTGACATCTCTTTGAGGCGCGCGTGGAACACAACGCGCCGTCGACTTGGGCTTGGTCCTTACCGGACAGCGAGCTACCCATTACTCGCCGTCCGCAAGCCCATGCCTACGGTGGCCGGAAATCGGCCTGGGATTCCCGACGCCCAGGGCGTCTCCGTATCCTGCGGCGGCTGGGGTCGCGAGGGCGCATATGCTGCCTCTCCCTCACGTGCGCCGCCTCCCTCTTCGCGAGCATCACTGCTTCGCTGAAGGAGGTTACGGCTCCCCATGCCCTCTCGCTCCGTACCATGGCCTGGACCAGGGCCGGACGCGAGAGATCGCCGCCGCCGATCGCCTCCACGAGGACACGGCGGTGCTCTGCCCAAGCAGGGCAGACCGCCACCGTGTGCTCCACCGTGTCCTCAGGGCGATCTTCGCAGTGGAAACACCCGGGCGTTTCCTCCCGCCCTATCCGAAACAGGAACCTCCCGAAACAACCGTGTCCGGTGAGGACCTGCGTCAGGCGGAAGGTGAGGACGCCATGCCGCCTCTCAAACCACTCCTCAAAGAGGGGACTTACCGCCGCAATCGTGGCGTGCCCAGCACTGGGTTGCGACAATCGCTCTCTCCATGTCACCATGAGATCCCGCCGGAGCTCTGTCCGCTGTGCCGCGATTTCCCGCGGCAGCGCAGTTACGCCCCATGGCGGTTACGTTGTGGCTAGTGTTTGCATTCAAACAGAGATCTTTGTGGTTGCATTGTGGCTGCGGCGTGGCCTTGATGTGGTCGGTAACGTCCACACGGTGGTTTGGACGGCAAAATATGGTCCGTGTGTAGCTGTTAGTGCCCGTCCGCATCTTGTTGCTGTCATGCTGTGTTGTGGTTATCGTTGTGGTGTGGTCCGGCCCTTAGTTAAAATAGTTTAAACTACAGATAAATAGTAAAAAAGATCTAAACACATTTTAGAGTTCACAAATTACAAAAATCATACAAAAAACATCGAGCTATCTAGTTCCGGGTTTTTAGTGCAAGTGATATTTTGTGTTTGCATAAAAATACGTAAGTACCACAAGAGATTACAAAAAAGGAAAGAAAAACTGTTTTACTGTCACAGAAACACGGGCATATAGAAAGATAAGTCGGTCCGACCAACCGTTATCATGAAACCCCTATTGTAATAGTTCACCTTGATAAAGAGGGAATTCACTCCGAGTCCTTAAAAATATTACTAGAGATGGAAACAAAGTTCAAAGGCACATCATTACTCATGGATCCTAGAAATCAGCTGACTGTCAATAGCGGGATGAATATACTTATGTCTAACTGGCTTCCGCCCGCGGCTTCACCCGCGTGGGTGTCGAAAATTATGTCCTTCCCCAGAATTCAATTTATCCTCTTGCCAAATTTCATCGAAATCAGTTAAGAGGTTGTAACTTTGTTAGGCGAACCCTATTCTTTCTAAATACGCCCAAATAACTCTTTATAACGTCATCTACCAGTGAAAAGCTTTTAAACGATCTGAATACAACCTTACCAATAAAAAATACATTATGTTAATTTATGTAACAAGCTGTGTATGTCAAAGTGCCCCTTTAAGCAAATAAATGCCTATATTAGGACACTCCACTCTTCCACAAAATAGATTTAGATATTTTTTCATTAGCCTGCACTATCCCACTGCTGAGCAACAGCCTCCCTCAAATCCCTCCAGTCATCCTTTTCCAGGGTCACCTCAAAAAGGATAGCCGGCCTCGGCAGCGCCGTCCATCCTCAGGTACCCACTGTGTGGCGACTTTTGCCCAACGGTCACTGTGCATGCGGCTGACGTGACCCGCCCAGTCAGTCCCATTTTAACCTGGCAGCCTTTTTGCATTCTACCTATGTCTTGAATTTGATGTTACAAATAATACACAAAAAATAATATGCCAGTATTTACTATTTAATGTTTTGTGACTGTAAAGTGTTTGTGGCGTTGCAATTTCTCATTGCTTACGAAGTTTTTCTCTTTTAGTGAATTTTAATACGTGCTACAAACTATAATATTAGTAGCTCATGTTTGTGTCCTCGTGTTGATTGTGTTATTTATAGTTTATACTTATGAGGAGGAAAGAGGGAGAAAAGTGTTCCTTATCTCATCCCTCTAAAGCTAAGCAATCAGTTCTCCAATTGCGTACCTCGAATTCCTATTCCATTGCTTCTTAGGTTTGAATATTTTTATGCACGACAACATTAATAGTGCAATCGACATAATTGTTGTCGAATTATGAAAATGAAAGGCAAAGTAAATGTGTGTTACGCAACAACCCGTCTGATTTCTGTGATTTCATAGAGTTAAAAATACCTACTGAGCATACCTAGAATGATACCAAACAATCCAGAATCCTACAATGAAGATTACGATTTGCTTGTTACATGTGTGTTTTATAAGTAAATGAGTAACATCTTTTTAAAACTTAATTGAGGAGCTCTTGGTACGCGACAAGAGACCGGACGGCATGTCTTTATTTCCATGGAAGATGGGTAGGCCTTTAGTGTGGGATGCAACGTGTGTTCCTGGCTCGGCGTGCTGTGCTGGCGCTGTTGCTGCGGCTGCGGAAAACCTCAAGTGGAATAAATATACCTTATTAGTCATTATGGTTTCGAGTCATTTGGGGTTGAAACCCTCAGGCCATGAGGTCCGAGTGTTCATGGTATATCTATGTAAATCTCGAAACGGCTGGTTGACACTTCCCGTGATCCAACGGCTGGTTTTTACATTGGCTAGCGGCTAAGCATTTCCATATAACGTGGTAATGCCGCCAGTCTCTTAAGAACATTACCAGTCTATAGCGATGTGGATGAATTTTTTTGCCACTTTATTATAATTTGTAAATAGTTTTAGCTAAGTTAAGATTTAATTTTGTTATTTTTTTTTTAGTTAATTCGTGTATATTTTGAACAAAAACCATAATTAGGAGACCGAGGCCAAATTATTATACTAAGTTCAAAGGAGAACACCCAAGCTCCATACAAAATTACCCCAGGCCCGGCGCAAAAGAAACATAAATCAATCAGGCTTTTGTATAGTTTTAATGGAAATATTTTTAGTCAATTTTAATGAAAATATTGTATCTTTAACTCCGTGCCTGAAAATAATAAGATGGCAATTTTTTTCATGTTTGCCACTTTTGGCGGCAATTACACCTATCAAAAAATGTTGCACATAAACTATACAAAAGGCTGATATAAGTTTCTTTGCGCCGGGCCTGGGGGTTTTTTGAGGCATTTTGGTGAGATTAAAACTGAGATTAGAATGAGAATGCTCAAATGGTTAGATCACTGAGGGACACCAATAATTGTTTGGTAATTCGTGTTTACATTTCAGCAGGGAAAAGTAGCACGATCCCAATTTCTTTGTTAATAAGTCCCATGTAATAGCCTCAAGCCTCTTGCCATCCACCGGGCACAAATCTAGACTACACACTATTGAGAAATTCATGATTGGAAAACGCACTAACACTGCCCGAACTGCGAATCGAACCCAAGACCTCACGCTGAGCACTCGCGCTTGCGACTATAAACCCACGAGACAGCAGACGCCGCTAAATTCTGTAATTAGTCGCTTTAAAACTGCATTATCTTGTACAAATATTGAAAACAATTTCCAGCAATAATGAAACTATTGCTCGCAATGTAAACAAGAGGTCAAAGATTGTGATTGTTTACAAAAACACGTAGAACAACAACCATTGTAATCTAACTCAATTACGATTGCTATGTACTGCTTGAGGAAATCAAAAGGTCCTGGATCCAAAAATTCTAAGACGCGGGACATCCAACAGCCCGCACTGGGTCTTCTTGATGGATTGTGACCCTCTTCTTCTCACAGAGAAAAGGCCTGTCCTAGCAATGGGATCATTATAATAGTGATTATGGTGACCCATTTCATCGTTGACGTGATCCCAGGTGGATACTAAACTTCTTCTTCTAAATGCTTCTTCAGATGATTATTCTTTATGATTTGGAATAGTTCATCATATATTATTAAAAAAAAAACAACATAAAGATTTCTCCTTGGCCAAGGTGCCTGTGGATACCTACCTACTTGTTTTATCATCTAAAATGGAACTACAATCACAAGTTATGTTTATTTGACTGATAAAAAAAGTGATTTGTTACTACGCACAGCATTTAGTCACAAAAACTGTAACATTGCTAATATTTTTATATCTAAATTATTACATCTGATAGATATTATACATAGCTATTGAAATACTACTTCCATTACTTGAGATGAAAGTTAATTAAATCAAAGTAGTGGGATTCATTATAACGGCGCATAAAATAAAAAAATAAAAATAAAAATATTTTTATTTCATAATTATAAACCTGCATGGGCACTTATGAAACGTCAGAAGTTAGGGGCACAGTTCCAAATTGTCGCTTCCTTCCATAGGCAGTGCACATTGGTATGCAGGTACATTATTGTAAATAGACCTAACGTAATAACGTCATAGAGTTAGAGGTCAGGCTTATGAAATGAAAACATAAATGTTTATCTCATCACATACATGCTTGACAAACTTAGGAACAACGAATCTCGATTGGAGACACTACTTGATTGAAGTAAATCTTCGAAAATAACACTGAAATATTAATAAATGCCAGCTGAAATTGGATGCCAACGTATATTTAACATAATAAAATACTTAATTTGAAACAGTAAATAACCTTCAAAAAATTTCATCGAATTAACACATTTTTATGCAATTGAAAATTGGTTTCACACACTGAATACGACTTTTAGTAGTCTTTGTTCGTCAATTTGAACAAATTTTCTTCCCTTTCGAGTTCCGTTTGCCTGATTCCCCTAGGTTTATACCAGTTAATATTATAACATTCGTCGGTCATGCTGGCTCTTCATGGCACTTTACTAATTGGTTTACCACCTTCAATCAGCCACAGTGTTCCACTTTCAGCTATAGTAAACACTTTTACAGCAGCATTACCAACATCCTGAACCTTTTGCCAAGGAAATGAATTCGCAAATTCCACTAGACCTTCAGGCAGCGTCTTTTTAAGTTCTGAATCTCGCAAATTTAAAGTTAGTCGAGTTTCAGTAAATCCTGGACATAGAGCTACCACCCGAACACCAGTTTTGTTGAAGTTGTCAATATGTCCCAAGGATTTTGTAAACCCGTTTACTGCGAATTTTGACGCTTGATAATCAGAGATATATGGTACCGTTCTAAATCCAAATATTGATGATATTATCATTATGGTTCCGCCATTTCCACGGTTATCCTTTCGCATATGTTCTAAAAACTTTATGGAGCATTCTATAACTGCTGTAATATTTACGTCAATCAGTTTTTTGTGATCTGCCGAACTAGCAACGCCAGCGCTTACAACTACTACATCAACGGTTTTGTAATTATCAATGATAGTTTCCGAAACTTGCTCCAAGTCTGTAGTCACATCACATTTAATGAATTCAACTTTACCTTCTCTATGTTTCTCTGTTAAGTTTTTGCTTGTTTGAGCTCCTTGGATTTCATCAATATCTAGTAAAATAACAGCTTTAGCCCCGTGCAGTAGGAACTGGTCAGCAATGCCACATCCAATACCTTGAGCTCCTCCTGTCACGACCACAACTTTATTCTTGAGGGATGTTGACATTATTTTACGTTGAACACAAATTGCGAACTGAACAACGAACAGATGAACGATGAGTCGAATACGTTATCATTTTAGTAAATTAGAACAAGAATAACTTGTTTCCTTTGTTACAATATTATCTTTATTTATCTTCTAACTAACATCTTCATTTATAAAATACAAACAATGAAATTCGTGTTTTCAATTAACAATGTTCCATCATGTATTAATAGTTTTCTGTTTTAGGATCTCTCAGAGATCTATCAGGATCTTCTTAGTAACAGCTTTGAGTATGGAATTATGCCCGGTTGATAGAAATAGGTCACTTCATTTTACATGGGACTACATAACAGGCAAAATATCGTTGTACTCTAGTTTTTCTGAAGAGAAGTAGATACTAAAAAAATGTTTTGCTTAGTAGATGAACCTGTTGTGTTTATATCTTATCCAGCTGAGTTAACACATGACTTTTAAACTTTGATCGAAGCAACCTAAATGGATAAACATTAGTAGCCACTGGAAAGAGGAAAATAATGGTTGACCTAAGTTTTCAAGAAGCATTGTAAAGTTGTATTTTAGTAAAACGGTTTACTTAGTTTAGTACAATTTCATAACATCAAGAGGACTGCTCAGCCGTTATGCTTCATTTAATTATACACTATTAACTTCTAATGACAATCTTTGGTCTATGAAGCCTCCCAATCAATATGGCTGTAAACAAATTAGTCTTCAACTTATTCCATGTGCCGCACAAGCCATATACGTCGCAAACATTGACATAAGAAGTACACAAAGTACATGAGCCTACTGTACAGTGAAAATATCCATCTTGTTATAGTTAACAAGCTCCCAGGGCACACGCGAACTAATTTACATGTAAACCGCTTACATCGACAGCAGACGTCGAGCTTAAAGACGAGAAAGAAGAAAAATGATGGGCGTACATTAAGAGTATGTACTGACGCTTATACGGGCGGAAAGTTATGGTAAAGAATTTAAATGAGTGTCCATGAAGTTTTTTACCCATTCTTCTCCATAGATGCCTAAGTTACTTACCTTTGGAATGGGTAGCTTCATATTTCAGACTGGCAGAATCCTTGTAAATTCAAAAGTTCAAAAGTGCATGTGATTGGTTTAATTGTTTTCTTTTTTTAGAGTTATTCCCTAAAACAACTGTTTACTATGACTTACAGGTTTTTTTTATTTCAATTATACAGGCACTTACTTTTTATAGCTCACTATAAACATAGTCATATTAATACAAAAGAGAATGGTCGAGATCAATAATTAAAGTAGTCTAAAATTAAATAATAATGTTAAATTCACGATAGCTTTTGTGACCCTAAAGGCTGCTCCAATAAAGAATATTGTTGAAAGTGGTGATTATTATTATCTATTAATGAAAAAGGACGTAACACCTAACGGAAAAGTACTGTAAGTGTTGATTAAGCCCAAACATCGCTTCACCTACTGCCCTTTCGCTGACTCGGCACACCAGTAGACGAGGGGCATGACAATACAAATAAGTAAACGCTGCAGTATGAGGGTAGGTGTGATGCGTCGCAGATGCCGCAGCGCTTTTTCGCTTGTTTGTTCTGGACAAAAAAAATGTCATCGTTGATTGGATTAGGGTTGTTTTTTTGTATTGTGAAAAGTAGACAGCTAACCTAAATGAATAATAATTGTTTACGTTGCAATTTCTAACTGGAATCCTAGTGTTTACAAAGCGAGTCCATATTTTATAAGTAATTTGTAGTCTGTTTTAATAATACAGACTTCATTAAGCTTTACGAAATACGCTGAAAAGTATGAAAAATAACAAAAATAACAAGGTGCTCAGATTATGACGAGTACACACTCGTTACTGCCACTTTTAATTGCTACAGATAGATGTCGCTACCTGTCGTACGATCAGAAAAAAAAAACCCTCTTAATATTTTTTAGGTTGGGCAGATAATTAAGATTTTCTTCCTGAATGTAAGCAAGCGTTTCTCTTTCTTCCTTTTTGATTAATTTAGAAAATGTGTACATTGGTACATGAGGTGCAGTAATACGACTAGCGCGAACGGATAGCGGCGTGACTTCGGTTCAATCCCCGTGTCGTTTACAGTGCTGTATTTCATGAGTTTTTTTCTTTTTTTTTTTACAAAATTGTGCCCTGTTACTGGCCAGTTTGTCTCCTAAACATACCTGGAATTAATAACATGCCTGACATTTTGTTTTTGGGTGAACTATACGCGTCTGTCACCGTTATAAGATTTGAAAGCATGATATTATATCCAATGTAATAATAAGTGATCAGCATGTTGATTAATGATCAACGAATGTTGAAGGAAACGATAAACAAGCCCAGTTTAGTGTTAATAATGTTTCTCTCAGTTAACACGTTGAAGCTCCTTTATTCATCATCTCATCTGCCTAGCCTTTTCCCAACTATGTTGGGGTCGGCTTCCAGTCTAACCGGATGCAGCTGAATACCAGTATTTTACATGGAGCGACTGCTTATTTGACCTCCACAACCCAGTTACTGGGTAATACGATACCCCTTGGTAAGACTGGTTGTCAGACTTTCGGGCTTCTGACGACCCGTAACGACTGTCAAAGATCCACAAATGACAGCCAGGACCAACGGCTTAACGTGCTTTCCGAGGCACGGAGGGGTCTTGGTATGTAAAGATGATCACCCATCCACGGACCAACCGCGGCAAGCGTAGCTTAACCTGGCGCTTGACCCGTGCAGCTATTGTTATTTAGCCACAAGCCCCATGAAGTTCCTTGAAGCTCCTTTATTATCAGAAAGAATTCGTACCTAAATAGAATGCTGGTAAACGTTAACGACATACAATACTAACTGCTTCACCCAATGCTCCTTAGTAAAATACATTTCGCCAGTTAAGTTACAAAAGATTGATGCCCTAAGGGCGGGACGTAGCTGATCACAATTGACTATTTAAGACCTGTATTATGTATGTACCTATATGGTTCACAATAAAGATATTGAATTGAATTGAATTGAACCGATGTCAAAGTCAAAGTACTTATTTCAAAAAGACATCTAAAAGGTACTTTAGAACGTCAATATTTACATTAAAATAGAATTGATTCTAGTCGCCCCTTTAAAAATGTAGTTTCGTATGGAGAAGAATGGGCAAGAAACTCCACCGTTACTCTTTTAAAATACAATATTTAACATAAATTCGTAATAATCATGCGTAAAAGCGATGCACCCAGAGTAAAATTACCATACCAACGCAGGTAAAAATAAATAAAGTGAAGGAATTACAGATAAATTAATTACATGGTGCTCGCATAGTTACAAACATTATAGGGACGAGCAGCTATTTACCAAATACATATTCAGACGATGGGCTGCTACTGACAAGCTTCTCACTTGGCCTGGAACAGAAATCATACCAACACCCTAATTGCATTACACACTTTCTACCATAATCTAGGAGTTTTGAAGGAAATTCCGCATTCGTTTGTAAAATTCGTCTGCTCAACAAAGTAAATAATTTATTTATTTATTCTTCAGAAAGCTTACAGTCTAATATCTACTTTAAAAAAAATATAAATTTAGCGCTTACAGTTGCCATTTACAAGCTTCCACAAATTAAAAACTATGTACCTAAAGTTAAAAGAAAAAAATAATCAGACAAAAATAAAATAAAATCTTCTTACAACAAACAAACATAACAAATTATTCTTTCTAAATATTAAAAAAACAAATTCACATAATATATACTTATAAACTAGAAAAAAAACAAAAAAAAAACAAAATGCAAATTTATGTGTGTTACACAATTACCCCAAAGTACCGCAGGAAAACCAAGGTAATCGACATAGCCCGAAGAATTGAAAAACTTAAGTGGCAATGGACAGGGCACATTTGCTCGCAAAACCGATGGCCGATGGGGCCGAAAACTTCTCGAGTGGCGACCGCGTACCGGAAGACGTAAAGTTGGAAGGCCTCCCACAAGGTGGACCGATGACCTTAGGAGGACCGCAGGAGTCCGCTGGATGCGGGAAGCACAGAACCGGTTGAAGTGGCGGAGCTTGGGTGACGCCTATGTCCAACAGTGGACGTTTTTCGGCAGAAATGATCCCATGCTCTACAATCGCTCTAGCGATCACTATATCAAACGAGCAGTCCTTACCAAATCAGAACATTTATATACGTTTCTTCAAATTATTGGTGCTGACCCTACGCAAACGTTACAAAAAAACAACTAAAACTAACGAACTCCTCAATAACCACTTCATATCGACATGAGTCGGGTCGCGATTCCTGTCTCACTGGAAATCAAATCATATTTAAAAAAAAAAACAGATTACGGTGGTTTCAGATGTTTGAATATTTTTTTTCTGGCGTTTTACTTAAAAACATTTTTCTTACATTCATTTACTCACTGACAGACGACGTGCAACTGTATGAAAGGAGACTGGAAAAAAGTGGTCTACGAACTAATAGTGATAGGGTTGTGATATTTTTTGTGGACACCTCATCTTTACCCTTGTGCAGTGTGGCAGTGGCATTTAAATTTGACCGCAATTTCGAGAAAAATACACTATAATAGTATACAGGGTATATTATATGTATAACATATTATATACAGGGTATATAATATGTATAACATATTATATACAGGGTATATAATATGTATAACATATTATTCGGACTGGTGATTTAACTTGTGGCTAAAGTACCAATAAAAGATTCACCCTCGTTTCAAGACAGTATCTAATATCTGGGGCCTAAAAACATTCACCGAATATTTTTGATTTAAATAATAAAAATAAATATGGTGGAATTCATTTCCACGATTTTTCGCTTTGCAGACTCTTGCTAAATTACTTTCCTCGCTAACTTTTATATAATAAACAAGAAATGTACAAAATAAGTAAGAGAGGAAGAGGAATTGAATTAGGATAGTTTTTCTTAGTGTCAAATATTCCAGAGCAAGTATTAGTTATCGGGATGTTTGCCCGCCCAGCGTCACTGTCACTGAGCGGCCTTGGGCGGGGGTACAAGTTAAAAGAGATTTCTATCAAGTGGGTAATTTATGGATTAAGAGATTTCTAGCAAGTGGGCACTTCATAGAGCTTAAGTACAACTAGAAATCACGCTTTTCAAAATATAGGTATATAAACAAAACATTCACTAATGCCGTAAAATCTGAGAAAATAATGTTTATAATGCTACAAGGATCTTTTAGCATGTAGCCAAAATGGGAACTAACGTCATTATTTTACGCGCTCCGAATTCTAGGTCTACGCTGGTATAGTTTACTTTGCCGGGGCACGGCTAGGGTGAGAAGCTAGACCAAAAGAGATACTGAGACCAGCAGGGCAGCATGTGGCGAAGTGTTGGGCAGTAGCGACCCCACGGAAGTAATCTTGTTCCTTGCCTAATCTTTCCTTTATTAACCGTATAGAGAAAACACTGGCGAGGAACAAAAATCAACTAAGCTATAGTTGAAATTTAGCAAAAAAAATGCCAGTCAATAAAAAACCTGTCATTTTAATATTTGCAATCATTTATATCTTGCAAACACATTGCTATGTCTTACTTTATGAGGTTCGTCATAGTTTCATCAAAGTAACTACATACTTTGACTAAAAACCCATAAAGGTTTTAAAGTAGCAGTAACATTTTGTTGGAAAACTTTCATAAGCGGTTTCCAACCGCTTATGGAAGTTATCCAACAAAGTACATATTATGTACTTTGTTTTGGTTACCTTTACCAACAGACTTTTATTTCATTTAAATTTAGAAGAAACATTTTGTTTCTTCAATTGTTTGTCAATTTTCTCCCACAATCGCTTCTACATGTTTTCGTACCACAGCCCTCCCTAACTCCAGCAGCACCGAGATGAAGTTGATAAATGACACGAAGGTAATCCAGCTTGTAATCTCCGCCGGTGGCTCCCGTAATTTTTCACCTTTTTCTATCTTTTAATCCGGAGCCGATCGCGCAATGGATGACGCGTCGCGCGTAATGAACGCGTAGACGCGACTGGGTAATGAGGGGTCGGCTTACGCAGGCGAGGTAAAAGTGTTCGTAAGGTTTGTTTATTTTGTAAAAGACTCTTATCTTATTTAAGATTATATTGTATCGGTCTAGAAATGTGAAGAAAACTCGTAATTTTCGAGCAATACATGAATGGACGACAGCCGATCGTTTTTTTTTACATTTTTGTAACATAAAGAAGCAACAAGAATAATGTTCCCAAAATTTTTAAAACCTAACATGATTTAAAAGAGTGTCCTTGGAGTTTCTTGCCCGTTCTTCTCCACAGAGATCATGTTTTGGAATGGGCATCTAGCTTCAACTTTCCAACTGCTAGATTTTTTGACAATTCAAAAGTGCCTGTAAATAGTTTAAATGAAATAAACGCTTTTGAGTTTAAGTTTCATCAGATTTAAAACTACCGCAGGGTATACAATATTAGGTAAAAATTGATAATTTTCTGTGATTTCTTGTTTTGGTTCGAATCATCGCATTTTGCTTTGCATTTGATATAAATTATAAACTCATGAACAAGATCACTTGTTCTCAAAATTTTGCAACGTATAGACAAACCCTTGAGTAAGTGGAATGACGGAAAATGGAAATAGCACTTTTGTCAATAATTTTACATACATGTACTGACCAAAAGATTTTTTTTTTGGGTGGAAAATCATCAAATAACTTTTCCCGCTCTGGGTGGAGCAGGAGGGCGCTGACCACGGGGTAAGAATAGTTTTTAGCGTTCCATACCGAATCATGGTAAATAAAAAAGAATTAGGGTGCTGTCGCAGCCACTTATTTCAGCAACTAGGTACGAATGGAGGTACCATTTTTATAATTCTTTCTTTATTGTCATTAAAACAGGTTACAGAATAATGTGAGACCCTGACTCCAGAGCTAGGTAAAAATACCTGTATTTCAGGAGCCAGTGACTTCTTCCATTTAGGTTACAATTAAGCAGATTTAAAGCAACAAACGGTGATATAATTATAATAAATAAATTAAATTCAATAAGTACAAAAAATAATGAGAATTAGGCAAGAAAATTAAACAAACACATTAAATCAAAAAACTAAATTAGAAATAAAAATAAAATAAAATGAATAAAATCAGGAACAAGACAAGATTTGATTTAAAATTGAATTGAATTAAATTGAAATGAAAACATACATTTAAAACGTACCATTCGTATTTGATCGACTGCTTTGGAATAGTTTTAAATAATAGATAGGTACATAGACAGATAGATTCATTTATTTGCCTGAAGTAAGGTATTTTACAGATTTTATAACAAAAGGTACACAATAGGTCTTCATATCCATTTTTTTTTGACATTAATAATGATTCTAATTCAAATTTAATCAATTTAAACAAAATCATTAAATACCCGTATAAAAAAGTACTAAATCAAACATTATTATTGTCTACATATCAAAGTGAAAATGTCAAAGAAAATCAATTAAATTACAAATGTCAAGAAAATCAATTAAACTGCAAATGTAAAAGAAAATAAATTAAATTACAAATGTCAAAGAAAATCAATTAAATTACAATAGTCCATAGGGTTGGGCCTGACAGACCAAGATGCCTACCAGAGAGATAGATGACGCCGAATGATCAGGAAAGCCGATCCCGAGTAACGGGACAAGGCAAGGACAAAGAAGAAGTCAAAAAATATAAATTTAATTACAAATTGTCCAAATACTCGTACCTATCAACTTTCAAATGACATCCAAGGAAAATAAAGCACAATTAATGTCAATAGTTAAAAATAAAAATAAATCCATTTGTCCTAGAATTCGTAAATTCCTTAATCGTATAAAAACAATTTTCGTATATAAAGGTAGGTAAAAAATAGCCCACTCCAATGCGTTCCTGTATTTATTAATAAACAAAAGAAGTACCTAATCACGGTGATAATGGCAATAATGACTAGCACGATGACTTGCGGTTATCGCATGACGTCCTTTAAAACATGTTTATCGTACACAGATTTTAATCCACCACGTGAAAAATCTGAGTATAATGTTTGAGATTTCTCTATTTTCTATGTTTCTAGCCACGGTTTTTTTTTTGAGGATGGAAAGTCATCAAATCATTTCTCCCGCTCGGGGTGGAGGAGGAGGGCGTGTCAGGATTTTTACTGACTAAAACCCACTCGTGTTCCCCTTTGCCTGTGTGCCAGGGGCGGCGGTATCTCTTTCGAACAACCCGCACCCCTGGCAGGCATCGGCCCTTGCGGACCCCACCAGTTGGTACTGACATCTCTTTCAGTCGCGCGTGGAACACAACGCGCCGTCGACCCGGGCTTGGTCCTTACCGGACAGCGAGCTACCCATTATTCGCCATCCGCAAATCCGCGCCTGCGGTGGCCGGGAATCTGCCTTGGATTCCCGACGCCCAGGGCGTCACCTGCGGCGACTAAGGTCGTGAGGGCGCATATACTGCCTCTCCCTCACGAGTGCCACCTCCCTCTTCGCGAGCATTACTACTTCGCAGAAGGAGGTGACGGCTACCCATGCACTCTCGCTCCTTACCATGGCCTGGACCAGGAGCCGGACGACGAGAGATCGCCGCCGCCGATAGAGGACACGGCGGTGCTCCGCCCAAGCCGGGCAGACCTCCACCGTATGCTCCACTGTGGACTCAGGGCGATCGTCGCAGTCTGATGGTTCCGTGAAGAATATGGAAGACACATTATTCACAATCCTACTTGTTTGTTACTAGGTGGGCAGTATTTATGCACATTGATATGCGATACTATGCTTTTCGTGTGTAGCCGTATTGCATCTGATTGTAATTAGCACGATTTTGTGTAGTACTTGGCATCCTTAGGATGATCTTGGAGAGGCTGTCCTCTCCGAGATCATCCTAAGGATGCCAGCACTGCATACTCTGGAGTATGCAATGCTGAGGATATTCATCCAGCTTCATGTGACAAGATGACACTGTAAGGATGATTTATTAATTGTTTGTTTTTAATGTTGACATATATGATTATGAATGATTTTTAACCGACTTCCAAAAAAAAAGGAGGAAGTTATATGTTCCACCGAACCTATTTTTTATTTCATCTTCATTATTAGCGGTACCGAATCATCAGATCATTTTATCTGTGGAAAAACATGATAAGATTAATCTTTGCGATCAATCGCAGTCATCATACCTAGCAAAAATCGACTTTGTAGACAAACATATCTGTACATTGTGCCCACCTATTATAGATAGCCATCATTCAGTAGATTATACATAACTAGCGACCCACGCTTGCTTCGCACAGTTTTATTGATATGACAAAACAGCGATTTCGATAATATAATAATCAAGTAAGTTAAATATTAACATACCTATCATACCAACACCTTTACCTTTTGGAGTAGGTAAATTCTCTAAATGATTAAACCGCATCAAAATCCGTTGCAAAATTATAAAAAAACAACACGGCCTTAGACAGACAAACAACTTTAATGAACGTGTGTATAGATATAGATAATACCTATGTGTGTATGTACAGATCGCACACAACTACAATATTTTTTGTAAAACAAAGATAACATTTATATCTGGTATTACGTCAACACATTATAAAACTCGGACCGGTATCCAAGTGGTATGTACTACCAACCGATAGTTTTTATTTTTGGCATTCCGAAGGACTCACCGGGCGAAATCACTCGTGTTTGGCAGTGAGTTACGTTATGTTATTGTGTAGTAGTTAGTGAATTACGCTGTTTTATTTATTTTAAACTGTAATTGGTTCAATTTTTTTAATTTATCGATAGTTACAAATATTATGTGTATTTTGTCAATGATCCTACGAAACTACTACAATTTATATACCCAAGGTAACTTCCCGGCAAAGGATTTACAGGAGATTTACTTTTTACAACTTTTCGATAAAATTTTAAGTTTTCTCGATTTGCTCGAGTTTGTCAAATGGTTGGCTTTCAATTATTTTTTCTGAATGATTCGGTTTCCATGTGATTACTGCTGTTTTATCTAAGTTATTTTGTCATTGAGCGATTAATATTAAGTCGTATCAACCAAAACAAACTACATAAGTACACAATTACATTATTAACACATGGAATTTATTGTGGGTACCTAGGTAATATTTATGTAGCTTTTTTTTTTTTTTTTTTTTTTGGGTGGGAAATCATCAAATAACTTCTCCCGCTCTGGGTGGAGCAGGAGGGCGTGTCAGACTTTTACTAACTAAAACCCACCCGTGTTCCTTCAGTAGCCCTTAAGCCAGGGGCTGTGGTGTCTCTTTCGAACAAACCCGCACCCCTGGCAGGCATCGACCCTTGCGGGTCCCATCACTTTTTGTGCTGACATCTCTTTGAGGCGCGCGTGGAACACAACGCGCCGTCGACTTGGGCTTGGTCCTTACCGGACAGCGAGCTACCCATTACTCGCCGTCCGCAAGCCCATGCCTACGGTGGCCGGAAATCGGCCTGGGATTCCCGACGCCCAGGGCGTCTCCGTATCCTGCGGCGGCTGGGGTCGCGAGGGCGCATATGCTGCCTCTCCCTCACGTGCGCCGCCTCCCTCTTCGCGAGCATCACTGCTTCGCTGAAGGAGGTGACGGCTCCCCATGCCCTCTCGCTCCGTACCATGGCCTGGACCAGGGCCGGACGCGAGAGATCGCCGCCGCCGATCGCCTCCACGAGGACACGGCGGTGCTCCGCCCAAGCAGGGCAGACCGCCACCGTGTGCTCCACCGTGTCCTCAGGGCGATCTTCGCAGTGGAAACACCCGGGCGTTCCGAAACAGGAACCTCCCGAAACAACCGTGTCCGGTGAGGACCTGCGTCAGGCGGAAGGTGAGGACGCCATGCCGCCTCTCGAACCACTCCTCAAAGAGGGGACTTACCGCCGCAATCGTGGCGTGCCCAGCACTGGGTTGCGACAATCGCTCTCTCCATGTCACCATGAGATCCCGCCGGAGCTCTGTCCGCTGTGCCGCGATTTCCTGCGGCAGCGGAGTTACGCCCCGGCGTTTGGCCTCCTCGCGCCACTCCCATATTTGCGCGAGGACCTTTGCCTCCAGATCCCATGGCGGTAATCCGGCAAGGAGGCCCGCCGCCTCGCCGGAGATCGTGCGGTATCCTCGGATCATCCGTATGGCCATGACCCTATGGGACGCCCTCAGCTTGCGAGCTGGTTGGCGCCTCAATGTCGGCGCCCACACCGGCGCCCCGTATAGGGCCATGGACCGCACGATCCCCGCGTAGAGCCTCCGGCAGGAGGCGTCTGGCCCCCCTAGATTGGGCAGGAGCCGCCTCAGCGCAGCCCCGGCCCGCTCCAGTCTGGGAGCCAAACGGCGGAAATGCTCCGCGAAGTTCCACCGGCTGTCGAGGACGAGTCCCAAGTACTTCATCGTCGACTCGACGCCGATGTGAACCCCTCCCACCGTTATCTGGGAACCCGTCGGTGGCGCATTCCGAGGACCATGAAACCACATGGCCTCGGACTTGTGCAATGCCACCTCGAGTCCCAGTTGCCGGATCCTATCGACGATTGTCGCAACCCCTTGTGTCGCTAAGTCGGCCGCCGCCTGGTACGACCTCCCTTGCGCCAGGACCAGCGTGTCGTCAGCGTAGCAAACTACACTGACGCCGCCAGGGAGGTCGGCGCGCAGCACCCAGTCGTACCCGATGTCCCACAGATGCGGCCCCAGGACCGATCCCTGTGGGACACCGCACGACATCTCTCGCCGGTTCCACTCTCCGAGGTGACCGGGGTAGATGACGGCCCTGTCCGTCAAATAGGCCTCGACCACACGACAGAGGTAGGTCGGCATCCGGTGATACCGGAGTGCCTCCCTTATGCAACTCCAGGGCAGGGTGTTGAAGGCATTGGCGATGTCTAATGACACCGCCAAGACGACCCCACCCCGGGCCACAGCATCCCCCGTCGTGAGGGCTCGCACGCGCATGATGGCGTCCACCGTGGAGCGCCCCCTGCGGAAACCAAACTGGCTCTCCGCCAAATCCGGCCCCACCCGCACCAGCCGCCCGACGAGGCGGTCTGCAATTACTCTCTCAAAGAGCTTGCCCACCTCGTCGAGCAGCACAATGGGCCGGTACGCGGACGGAGAGTCCGCTGGGCGCCCCGGCTTCTTAATGAGGACCAGTTTCCCCGTCTTCCAACGAAGCGGAAACTGGCCCTCCTCCAAGCATGCGCTTAGGAGCCCTCTTAGTCGAGGCCCGAGAGCCTGCAAGGCCAGGACCCAGGCTTTGCCGGGCAAGCCGTCGGGTCCTGGGGCGGTATTCTTGGCATTAAGCCTACGTACCGCCACTCTCAGGTCTACCTCGGTCACCTCTGGAGAGTCGTCGTCGTCGTCGGTGTGGTCCGCATCGGGCACCGCAGGAGGCGGAGCCATAGGCGGGGGAGCGTGCTCCCCTCGCGAGGGGAACAGAGCGCTCACCACGTCCTGCACGAGATGAGGCCGGAGACTCTGCGTCAGCGGGGGAGCCCACGGGCGGATTTTATCCCGCACCGTTTTGTAGGGGCGTCCCCACGGGTCTCTGTTCAGAGTCTCCAGCGACTCCTCGCGGGCCACTACTCCTAAAACCAGCGCTGGGGCTCTGTCTTGCATAGGGTCGCAGCATAATGCTGAGCGATAGCCGTTTTGCGTGGATGTGACGCATGTTTCCCTCAACCTTTTCTTATTTTTGTATTCCTGTTCTTTTTGCGTCATGTTTACCGCAAATAAACGTTTTTTCTTTCTTTCTTTCTTTCTTTCAACATCTCATCTCGGAGGGCGGTCTTCGCCACTCTGTACCTCTCGTACAGCTCCGCCTCAATGGCTACCGTATCCGGAGGGCGGATACGGAGCCTGCGGTGCCTGGAGTAAAGGTGTCGCGCAGCAACACACGCCTCGCGCAGTGTTGTCAACTGCGGCGACCACCAGTACACCTGGCGTGAAGCACGACCTGGCTGGACCCGGGGCATTGCCACGTCACATACGTCGGACATGGTCTCCCGGAACCACTCGGCCTCGTCGTTTATGTCGGCAGGCCTGTCCGGTGATGACACCCAGGCCTGCACGATCGAGGCTTCCAGGAGAAGCTCCCGGTCCAGCTGCTTCAACGCCCACCGCGGACCACACGGGGCCTGTCGGACCGGCGCGCTCGAGGTCTGGGCGGAGACGTCAAACCGGATGTACCGGTGGTCGGAATACGTCTCCACCCCCTCCATGACGCGCCAGTCGATGACACGCGGCGACAGAGCGGGGCTGGCGAACGAAATGTCCACCACCGACTCACCCCGCATCCGCACACACGTGGCGACAGAACCCCGGTTTAGGACGACCAGGTCTGCTTCCAGAGCCCAGTCCTCCACCATCCTGCCCCGCACATTTGTCAACCGGGAACCCCAAGCCAAACTCTTGGCATTGAAGTCCCCGAGGACTAGCACGGGGAGGGAACGAAACCCGACGACGACGTCTCTCAACTCCGCAAGGGAGTTGTGGAACTCGGCGAGAGTTCGGCTCGGGGAGAAGTACACCCCTACCACAACTATCTCCCCGAACCGTGCTGCAACGCAACCCCGTCCCCTCTTGACACTCTCGAGGGTCGGGGTACCGGCGGCGGCCGACGAAATGAGGGTCACTGAGCCGCTCAGGTCCTCCACCCAGTCATCCCTGGGCGGGACAAAGTACGGCTCAGCGACCACGGCGATGTTAATCGACCACTGCGCCATGCTCTGGATCAACAGATCCTGAGCGGCGGCGCAGTGGTTGATATTCGCCTGGAGGAGGCGTAATGGAGCCGTCACTGACACTCCATATTAGCCTCCCCCAGGGCCCCCTGTGAAGGCCCTGCCACGGTGCCGGCGGCGGAAGTGGTGGCGGTTGCGGCGGTGACGGCGGTGGCGGAGGGCTTGGCCTTGCCTCGGCCCCTGGCTTCAGCGGGTGGAGCGCAGGCTTTGCTCCCAGCCCGGTGTTCGGCCGGCTTGCCAGCTGCCGCACATAGGTAACAGTGCGGCTTGGCGATGCACGAGCCGGCCTTGTGACCGGGCTGACCGCAGCGGAAGCAGTGGCTGCTGCGGTCCACCTCCGAGGTGCATTGCACTCCCACGTGGTGGCCCACCTGGCAGCGGAAGCACCTCAGAGGTCTGGGTTCCAGCAGCTTCACCTGCGCTGAAACCCAGCCCACCAGGAGCCTTCGACCCTCCTCCGTTATCTTTCTGGCCGCCGACACGGGGCAGCTCACCGTTACGGTTCGCATCCCCGTGTTGTCAGGACGGATGGTGCCTGCCTTCACCTGCTCGGCAGAGCATTCCCCAGTCCTGACTACGGCGGCCACAACCTCGCCCTCCGTCACGGAGTCGTCCAGGCCCAAGATGCGCATGTCAGCGCACTTGGTGGGCCTGGACACTCGGACCTCGTCCGCGTCTAGGGACGCCCTGAGCCTTTCGGCCAGGGCGTCAGCGGTCGGGCCACTGGCCGCGCCGGGGATCTCCAGCATGCGGGCTCCGGTCGCAGTGACCCTCATCCGCATGCCATTGGTGACCCCCAGCTCCGCCAGGTTCACCGCCGCCCTAGCTTTCGAAAGCACGTCGCGGTAGGACACGCCCTTCTTTTCCGCTTCCGGCTGTAGTGTTATCACTACAGCTGCGGACTTCGGGGCGCGTAACCTAGCCGCGGCGCTACGCTTTTTGCGCCGCTGCCACCTCTCCTTTCTTTTTGCCGCCCTAGCAGCCTTACCCGCCTTCTTCTTCTCCCCGGCCACTTGCCATTCGGCGTCGGCCGGAAGAGATTGAGGAGGTGGGGCCGTCCGTTGTAGCACCACGGCTGGGGCCTGCCGTCCTGACACCACAGCTGGGGCCGTCGCCGCCTGTGCCATCCCGCCCTTCTTGGATTTGGTCGGCACCGGTTTCGTCGAGGTACGACCCGACTGCGGTGCCGACTTGGCCGTGGCTGATGTGGCAACGGCATACGTGGCCCCCTTTTGCTGGACTGAGGCCGGCCGATTCGCCGCTAGCGGGGGGCGCAAGACAATGGCCTCCAGGGCGGAAAATCGACTCTGGAAGGCAGTCAGCTCCTGCCGCACCAGAGTCAGCACCCGGTCCTCCTCAGGCACGGTTCCACCCTCGGGACCATGCCGCGCCCCCTTCTGAGGCACCTTCTTAGGGCCAGATCCTCGGAGCACGGCCAGGTCCGCTCGGAGCTCCTCATTTTCCTTTCGGAGGAGCTCCATGGCGGCTGCCAAGCGGGCGACCTCCGCCCTCATCTCGGACATGCTGTCCGACGGAGGTCCGGTGTGGATTTCCTCCGCTGCCGCCATGATGGAGGCTATGGCTGCGGGCACGGCCTTGTCTTTAGAGGACTGGAGCCTCTTCAAGGCCACACCCTTTATCGCAGCAGCCACAGCCTCCGCGAACCTTGCCATTCGCTCCGAGTTGGAGCCGCCGGCGGCATCTGGTTCATCGCCAGACGACTCCGAGAGGGCCCTGCTACTGGTCCCCCCAGAGAGCTGTCCTTCGTTGGCCGTCGCCTCGGCTCGCGGGGCCGCCTCGGCGCTCGGCTCGGCGGGATCCTTCACGGTTAGGCTTCGGCCTAACCGAACCCCACCCCGCCGACAGAACTTCCCAAGCTTTAGAGCCGAGGCCGTCCCGCCATCCGAGGACGACCCCTGGCCGTCCTTTGGTTTGGGGCGCTTCTTCAGGAACTCCGTCCTCCTCGAAGCGCCCACCGCCGCATGCTCCGGGCCCTTTTCAGAGCCCTTCATGCTCGATGCGGTGTCGGACTCCGACCCCGCATCACTCTCCTCCTCCTGTAGTTTTTGGTTTATATTTGGTTTTTCCATATTTGTTCCCACGAGTAAAAACAATTAATTGACTCAAAAATAGTGGTTCGCACTCGAGACTAATTAAGCTACCCATTAGTCAAGCTTACAACCTCCCTCACGGTGCGCCGCCGCTTGGAGGTTTGGGGTAATTTTTTATAGAGGTATTCTTCCTCGCGGCCCGGGCGGTTAAGCCAAGGCCCTCGACCCCCGTCAAAAGTCAGAGACATGACCGTGACAATCTTCGGGGCTACGAGAATAACGGTGGCAGAAGGAGAGCACTCCTTCTTGCCTGCCCGGTGGCAGGGTGAGTGCACACCGAGCCCGCTCTTACTCCGCCGCTGTGCGTCTCTGCATGAGCGCAGAGATACACGCGTTGGAGCGTCCCGCCGACAGGATATTGGCATACGGGCAACGACACCCCTTAGGCACAAGTACCCAATGGGGTGACATTGCCCGCATCCCAGGGTGCACCGTCCCGGAGACTGGCCTTTCCCCCAGACGTATCCAAGGGAAACTCCAGCCCACGGGCACACGGGGAGGTTTCCTGTCCAAGCACCCCATATTTATGTAGCTCAAATGACTATAATCATCATTTCTGCCAAAATCTGCAAACTATCGGACTTTTAGTTATCTAGAATTCCCACAACTACCAAATCAAACGTATTGTGTCAATCTAAGTGAAGAAATATCAAGTATTTACCCCTTTATTCATAAACGTTGTTTAAAGTTAAGTATACATACATATTTGAAGTTTAAACATCTCTTAACTTTAATCAACGTTCTTGAATTTACCCAAATAATGTTTTTAGCTTTTTTACACTTATAATATCTTAGTTTAGCTTTGTTTAAATGCCCATGAATGACTTTTCTTACCTATATATTTGTATGTCACAAACGCCGAACATGACGGATCTTCTTTGTTTATGAACAACCTGCATTCCTTGTATGTATACTCATGTTTCTACGAATCTTATATACAAGTCTTATCTTATTTTATTTTACCCCTAAATGTCAAAGCATTTAATTTAATTAGGAGAAACTTTTGAAATTATATTATTATATTCTTGGTCAGTAAAAATTAAGCCGCCTATTCCAATGCGTAATAGGTTCCAAGAGAAAAGAAGGGTCAAGAATCCCAATGGATATGGATACTCTATTAAATAAAAATATTGCACCTAACTATTTCTTTCCAGATAATGATAGCCCTAATATGGCTCAGCGTGATCATCATAGCCGCGGTGATGTACATGCGGCAGGCATATTCGCGGTTCAGCCGGTACGGGGTGAAGCATTTCAAGATAGTCCCTCCAGTGGGCAACCTAATGAACGAGCTGATGCGGAAAAAACATGCCGCTGAAACGATCAATGATATGTATCATGCTTTTCCGGAAGAGAGGTACATAAACGACCATTACCTACTGTACTTTAGCTTTCACTGCTAAGACATTTTATTTCTGTGTTAAAATCTCCCTTATGACAGGATTGTGTACCTAACATACAACTTCCATGCAAAATTCTCACCATTTTCAACTCTTAATATTCCACCTTCAGTAACCTTGTCGTTGGTCTTTGATCCTATTCTGCAGGCCTACCTGTACCTACGTCAGCGCTCATTGAGTAGCAAAATGGTCGCCAGTTTTAATAACAATAAATAAAAAATAACCAAATCAGAACTGGAATTGAGTTTTGGGACTCCTGGAGTACTGGCCGTATTGCAGTAGGTCTTTATTACATCTTTTTTACTAGATTGAATATCTTTATAATTAAAATGTTTGTTTTTTTCCTCTGTTGTTATAGAAAAAGATATTGAATCAAAACTTGATAGAATTATAAACTTTCTAGGTTCGTAGGCAGATACGAGTTCCTGAAAGGTGTAGTGATGATTCGAGACCTGGAGCTGGTGAAGAAGATCGCAGTAAAAGACTACGAGCACTTCCTGGATCATCGCATGCTGGTGGATGACTCCGTGGAGCCTCTGTTTGGCAGGAACCTGTTTTCTTTGAAGGGTAAGGAATCTACAGGATTTATAATTTTATAAACCTTGTAAAAGAACTCACCTGGCGATCCTGTTACTATACAAGTTGCATTGATAACATTAAAAAAAAAAACGCAATTAATTCAAAGTCAAATAAAATTAATGTCAAGTACCTAATCAAATCAAATCAAAATATTTTTATTTCATTTATACCTGAATGGGCACTTATAAAACGTCAGAAGCTAGGTGTACGGTTCCAAATTGTTGTGTCCTATGGAGAAGAGCTGGCAAGAAACTCCACAGTTACTCTTTAAAACATAATTAGCTTTAATAATGTTTTCAAATTACAGAGATAAAATGTATGGGAGGACAGTGCAGGCCTGTCAATAAATACCAGGTACTTAGACGAATACAGAGTAGAAAATCGTCTACAAATCTACAGTCTGTAAGGCCTACAACGTTCTCTCATTCACAATATGTATAATAATCTACATAAATAAAATGAACCTATTTAAACATAGTGACCTGATTTCCATGACAATCTATAAAAATAGTCGATATTAAAATTGATGTACCTACCTGTAATGTCAAATAATGACGAGAATATGTCAGCATTGTAAAAATAAAAAGAATAAAAAAGAACATTGTATTTGAGCTAAGCCATTAAAAGGCACTTTTAACGTCAACGTTAACTAGAAAATATGTAAATGATTCTAGTTACAGACTTTTTTTTTTACCTATAATTTATTTTAAGACAAATCAAACACGTTTTGAATTGGGAAAAGTGACATATTCGCAAACCTCTTGGAGTTGCTGTTATCGATAACCACTTTCTAAATATTTTTTTCCAACATCAAGTTACAATACAAAAGATAAATAAAATGGAATAACTATGTTGGAAAATTGAAGTCTTGGAAAAGTATTTTGATAAGGTCTAAAAAAAATGGAGTATTAATAAATTATTATTCTAACTACAGCAACCTCACAACTTTTGAAAACGTTGAATACAGGTCAAGAATGGAAAGACATGCGTTCTACATTGAGTCCAGCATTCACCAGTTCCAAGATGCGAGCCATGGTGTCATTCATGATGGAGGTCAGCGACCAGATGATAAGATCTCTGAAGAAGCGGATCAAGGAATCTGGAGGTCAGTTTGTCGAAGTATTCAGACGATAGCAAAAATAATTACTAACTAGCGTTTGTCAGCGGCTTCGCCCGCATGGAGGTTGAAAACTATCCCACGGGAACGTACTACCGGAATAAAAAGTATCCTATATGTTATTTCAGGTTCCAAACTGTCTGTCTGCCAAATTTCATCCATATCCGTTGAGCTGTTTTTGCGTGATTGAGTAACAAACATCCAACAACTAAACATACAAAGTTTCACATTTATAATATTGGTATGATAGTAGGATATACTAATACCCATCTATATACTAATATATATAAAAACTGAAAAGTTTGCCTTTTGTTTGAACACGCCAATTTCTTGCGTGCGGACCAACGGCTTAGCGCGCACCCGGACTGATTTCAGCAAGCGCAGCTAACTCGATCCGTGCGGCTATCACTACAGCCGCGGGTCTCATTTTTTATTACATTTAATTACATTTGAGTTTGAGAGCAGTGGTGGCCAAGCGGTAACGGCCGCGACTTACGAGTTGTAGGTCGTAGGTTCGAACCCAGAAAATTATTTCATCACCACTGCTCTCAAAACGGTGAAGGAAAACACCGTGAGGAAAACGGCATGTCCTAGAACAAAAAATTCGAAGACATGTGACATCTACCAACCCGCACTGGGCCCGCGTGGTAGATTACGGCCCAATCCCTCTCACAGAGAGGTTGCCTGTGTCCCAGCAGTGGGTACATTATAGGCTGATGATGATGATGATGATGACATTTGAGTTCCACAGTTGACTACGTGGACGTAGACACCAAGGACCTGACAACGCGCTATGCAAATGACGTCATAGCTTCCTGTGCCTTCGGCCTTAAGGTCAACTCCCATGACGAGAGGAACAACGATTTCTACTCCGTTGGCTATGAAACTGCTATTTCTGGCTTCAAAAGAGTCCTGATCTTTTTAGGTTACACTTCGTTTCCGGCTCTTATGAAGGTGAGCAAAATTTTATGCAATAAACTACGAGTATTTTGGTACTTCAACGAGTCGAGGCAACTCAATGAAAATTAATGAAACACGGTTTATTTTACTGTTCAAATTGACAGCGATGTAGACGAATTTATTGATGTCCATTTAGGTCTTCCCCTTTTGTATAAACTTTGGCATAACTTCATACATTTTGTGTGAGCTTGTAACTCATATACATTTTATACAAGATTATATTCTACTATTGTCACAGAAATTCAACGTCAAGCTGTTTTCTGAGGCCACGACGAAGTTCTTTCAAAGCATAGTAATGAGTACTATGGCCGAACGACAGAAGAAAAATATTATCAGACCTGACATGATACATCTACTCATGGAAGCTAAAAAAGGTATCTAAGGCATATATTTACAGGCTATTTTGTATCCTATACCTAGATCACGCCTAATAGAAAGCAATTAATAATGTAGGTAGTTTAATCTACATATTAGGTACCTGAATGAAATGAATGTTCCTTTGTGAAATTTTCGTCTTTTAACTTGGCTGTGTTTTTAAGGTATATGGAATTCATTTGAATTTCTAGTATTGCTTTTAGTAATTTATAACAAAGATTCCATCAAATTTTACACCTACTATTAAAGTACCAACCACTTAACCAGAATCAATGATGGTTGTTGCCAAAGTAATAAACAGAAACAAGAATTCCAATCACAATGCTTAGTATAATCGTTAATGAGGCCAAAAATACACCTACCATTAGCAAGTGCCTCGTGTCATTACTGACCTTCATGTTAATATTATGATTAACTAAAGCAGGAAGTTCCAAGCCATTTTGAACCTAATTTCAATAGATAATCAAACGGAGTACGTTTAGTTTTGCTTTAACGTATAGGTAGGTACAATTGAAAGGAAAACAAAAACTAAAGGTCACACGTATTGGTGATGCCACCAGTTAAAATACAATTATTTTACTGGCTCCGTATGGTGCAAGGACCAAGTCTGGTCCTTTCCCATTTATGTTTCCGACAATTATACAAATGTATTTATTTCTAAAGCAACTTTACTCAAGTAAATGGCTTTTTCTTTCAGGAAATCTGACCCATGAAGAGAAATCTGATGAGAAAGCGAACACTGGATTTGCTACAGTTGAGGAATCAGACGTTGGAAAAGCGAACAATAAAAGAGGTCAGTATGATTACAGTTCCTGGGAATAAATTTGTAACTTAAGGAAGGAAAGAATAATCTAAAGAATCTGATAACGAGAAGAGAAAGAACAATGTTAGCTCAGTAGTATGTACTGGCCTTGACTGCAAGAGAAACTTTGACCGGTTCACGGCATCAAAGATATAAATTGAATTGATGTCATCCAGTCCACACTTAACACGGTCCATATCACATAGTTCAGAAGTGAGGCTTTTTTTTTTTTTTTGGTGGGAAATCATCAAATAACTTCTCCCGCTCTGGGTGGAGCAGGAGGGCGTGTCAGACTTTTACTGACTAAAACCCACCCGTGTTCCTTCAGTAGCCCTTAAGCCAGGGGCTGTGGTGTCTCTTTCGAACAAACCCGCACCCCTGGCAGGCATCGACCCTTGCGGGTCCCATCACTTTTTGTGCTGACATCTCTTTGAGGCGCGCGTGGAACACAACGCGCCGTCGACTTGGGCTTGGTCCTTACCGGACAGCGAGCTACCCATTACTCGCCGTCCGCAAGCCCATGCCTACGGTGGCCGGAAATCGGCCTGGGATTCCCGACGCCCAGGGCGTCTCCGTATCCTGCGGCGGCTGGGGTCGCGAGGGCGCATATGCTGCCTCTCCCTCACGTGCGCCGCCTCCCTCTTCGCGAGCATCACTGCTTCGCTGAAGGAGGTGACGGCTCCCCATGCCCTCTCGTTCCGTACCATGGCCTGGACCAGGGCCGGACGCGAGAGATCGCCGCCGCCGATCGCCTCCACGAGGACACGGCGGTGCTCCGCCCAAGCAGGGCAGACCGCCACCGTGTGCTCCACCGTGTCCTCAGGGCGATCTTCGCAGTGGAAACACCCGGGCGTTTCCTCCCGCCCTATCCGAAACAGGAACCTCCCGAAACAACCGTGTCCGGTGAGGACCTGCGTCAGGCGGAAGGTGAGGACGCCATGCCGCCTCTCAAACCACTCCTCAAAGAGGGGACTTACCGCCGCAATCGTGGTCAGAAGTGAGGCTTGTGACTTAGCAGTGGACACATTATTCATGGATCATACTATAGGCGGATTATGTTCCTTAGTAGAAACTAAACCTACAACAACTACCATCTATTTACAGAATGGTCTGATATCGACTTGACTGCCCAAGCCATCCTATTTTTCGTTGCTGGCTTCGAAACAGTATCAGCAGCGATGTTGTTCCTACTGTACGAGCTGGCAGTGCATCCCGACATTCAAGAGCGACTGGTGCAAGAGATCAGAGATAATGAGGCTAGGAACAGCGGCAAGTTTGACTTCAACTCTATACAGAACCTACCTTATCTGGACATGGTTATTTCAGGTAAGACTCTTAGCCAAAGGTCAAAAAGGTCTCAGAGGTCAAAATGTAATACAATAATTATTTCGGCATACAAATTAGGAGTACCATTGAAAATCGGGGAAAACACGTGCAGGATAAATAGTTTAATTGAGGCCAAATTCTGCTGATCCATCTACAGTGGTAGGTACTCCTAGTAGGTACACACAAACAGCTGATTAGTCTAAAATTCTAAATGGCCCAATGCCAGTGAGGCTGCTGATCGTAAGCTTCTGATTTCGATACGGAAATTCCCGGTAACACTCCGAAGTCTGAATTTGTGCCCGGCTGATGGCAATAGGCTCGCCCCAATTACACGAGCCTTCAAAATAACTAGCATAACGTAGGTTCACAATAGGCATACTTCTGCCGTGTTCGTTGGAGAAAACAGACGTGATGATGTGTAATGTCATAATATGCTAAGATATGCTGAACAATTAAAGATAGTACATTGGTGTTCAGTTGATGCCCTCTTAGAGGGCAGTAAAACTTATAGTCAGAACACCAATTCAATATCTAATAACTTTTGAGAGGGTTTGATACAATGTATTAAAACTATGTCTTATTTTCAGAGGTGTTGAGGCTGTGGCCACCAACACCAGCACTGGACAGGCTGTGTACCAAAGACTACAACTTGGGAAAAGCCAATGCCAAAGCTGATAAGGATTATATTGTAAGTTTGAGACCGTTTTATGTTAGACAGCGACTAATTCAGTAGCTTATTTTAAAAACCTCTCTATCATAGACAATTCATAGCGACGTCCTTATAATCATATCCATTATTACTATTACCGATTTATATTGACTTTTTATTTCCCTAGGTCCGTAAAGGAGAAGCCGTTGCCATTCCGTCGTGGGCTTTCCACCACGACCCCGAGTTCTTCCCGGACCCTTACAAGTTCGACCCTGAACGATTTTCGGACCAGAACAAGCACAAAATTAAGCCGTTCACCTACTCACCGTTTGGACTTGGACCTAGAAACTGTATAGGTAAATTTAAAATTTAATTATTGACAACATCTTAGGGGCAGAGCCGAATCGTTATTCCAGGTTTGAATAGAATGGATGAGATCATCAATATACGCATAATTTGTATTTCATACACACATGGACCAATCATGTGGATCTTAATGTCAAACTTTATGTGTGGGTTGCAGCTGAAAATCAGCGTCAGGTGGTGCATACTGTGTTGCCATTTATCAATATGCTGAGCTGAGGCCCTTCTGGCATTATTATCATTGTTGAGGTCATTGTTTTATGTTTTTCTTTTAAATCATTTAAGGTTTCTGTTACTGATAATTATATCAGTAACAGAAACCATCAGTGAAAGAAAGAAAGAAAATTGCGTTTATTGGCATTAGCCAATAAACGCAATATTCTTTCTTTCTTTCAAACGATAACATACGCGCAAAAGAAAATTCAGTATGTATTCCGTACTACCCACCCACTTCAAGTCAACTCTCTCTTTGCCTAACCTTTTATGGATTACCGTTTGGTTTTGCTCGACGTTCAAGGTTTATAATATCAAAGGTATTTCAGTCATAAATATTCATATCAAATCCGAAGGTTACCTGCCTTGAAAGAATTGAACTATTCAGAATTCTGACATGCGAAATTGGCACAGAACCGTCTACGAGTCAGACTGTTTTAAATATGTATGTATGTAAGCCATTCATAGAGGATCTTGCGTACATATTCAAGTAAGCCAAATACATACCGATTACTTACAGATTTAGGTATGAAAATGGTCTTTTGGTCGTTGTTATATATGTAAGAAATTCTGAAATCTAGATGGTTTTATTTTAATATGAGAAATTGTTTGTGAATATCAACATCTGAATATTGAAGGCAATGAGGTGTATTAATTTGTTTCTGAATCTAGTAATAACATATTTGCGACAGCTTTAGTTACCCTGTCAGGCGTGATTCTTCCATTACATCACAAACTATATTTCCTGGAGGGGTAGGTAGAAATCAAAAATACCCTTCTCGTAGTGATAGTCACACATTCCGATCGATAGAGGCAACAAAGTCAAAGTCAAAGCATTTATTTCAATTAGGCACATAAAAGGCACTTTTGAACGTCAATATTTACATTAAAATAGAATTGATTCTAGTCGCCCATTCCAAAATGTAGTTTCGTATGGAGAAGAACGAGCAAGAAACTCCACCGTTACTCATTTAAAATGTTTTACATACAATTTATCATAGTACATTCATTATTTAATTATATGTGAAAACGATGCACCCAGAATAAAATTACTATACCAAAAAAGGTAACAAAATGCAACTGAAGCAATAAAGATAAATTAATTCTATGATAGATACATGGTGCTCACATATTTACAAACATTGTAAGAGTAAATATACGATTTTTCTAGAATATTAACAAGTAATAAGTCAGTGTGTGAGTTTATAAATGTCATAAATATAATTATTTATACAATTCAATTAGCAACCAGTTTGATTATGTCTAGACTCTAGATTGTCCTATGGAGCAGGACCAGCATGTTTCCAAGCATTCTTATCTTGGATACAATCCTCTTATTTATAATACGCTTGTTTACAAAGTTTACTTTTAATATGACTTTTAAATTTCTAATATATCACAAGGTATTTAATATATCACAAGGTATTTTGTTATGACATTTTACACAGTACCCCATAAAAGATGAATGTACTTTAGCTAATGTGTAAAATGGTTGATCTATTTTGTCTTTGTTCCTAGTATTAAAATTATGTCTATCACTTATTTCATTAAAAAGATGTAGATTTTTTCTTACATACAAGTACATGATATTTCCACAAATGTATTGGCAAGGTACCGTTATAATATTAATCCTTTTAAACAGTTCCCTGAAGGATTCGCGGCGACGTACATTATACTCGTAAATGGCTCTGACAGCTCTCTTTTGCAAAATAAAGATGGATTCAATGTCAGCAGCCCGACCCCACAGTAAAATGCCATACAACATAATGTTGTGGATGTAGCTAAAATAGACCAAACGCGCGGTTTCTACATCTGTTAACTGTCTGATCTTTCTAACAGCATAACCGGCCGAGCTTAGCCGCCCCGCAAGAGATGTTATATGAGGTCCCCATTCAATTTATCGTCTAGCGTGTCCCAGGAATACCGTTTGATTAACAAATTCCAGTTTTTTTCCATTCAATATGATGTCACATTCGCTACTTCTAACATTTGGTCATTGAAATCTAATGCATTTGGTTTTTGTGCCATTTAGTACTAAATTATTAATTACCGTAAACCAATCTTGGACTTGAAGAATAGGGTTATTCACGTCGTCAAAGTTTTGTGTACGTCGGTCTATTTTAAATATCAATGATGTTTCATCTGCAAACAACACCATCTTCGGTTGATTTGGAAGTAAATAGGGTAAATCATTAATGTAAACTAAAAAGAGGAATGGACCAATATTGAACCTTGGGGAACGCCCATTGCCATTTCAGCCCCTAGTGAGTTCATGCCGTTTACTTGAACTTTAATTTTTCTGTCTTTTAGGTATGATCTTAGTAAATCTAGAGCTGTATTTCGAATCCCATAGTGCTCCAGTTTCAGCAAAAGTGTCTCATGATTTACGCAATCGAACGTCTTGGAGAGGTCGCAAAAGATTCCAAATCCATTTTTTGCTTCTTCAGAAGTTATAGATAAGGCCGTTGCCTGGCCATAAATTGAGAGACCGAGTCATTGGTGAAAATCTCTTAAAACTTAAAAATCTAAAAGCAAACCCTGTTAAAGCGATGCCAGTAATGGATTCAAACCAAAGTTCCCACGATAGGGATCACTAGACTCAATGGTTAGCAGTGTTTCTCATTTAGCATTTGACATTTAATTGATGATGATTATTTTGTTTCCAGGTTCAAGATTCGCTCTCTGTGAGATCAAGGTAATGACCTATCAGCTGTTCCAGCAAATGGAAGTGTCACCTTGTGAGAAGACCCAAATACCGGCAATATTAAGCAAAGACTCCTTTAATTTGAGGATTCAGGGAGGAGAATACGTACGGTTCAGGGTTCGGCAGTGAAAAAATGTGAAAAAAAATTATTTGACATAGATGAATCGTGTACTACTTAGTTCTTTCATTAATTTCGTCATAAGTAGTCTTAATTTTTTTTTTGTTTGTTTGAATAAACTCATTTGGTCTGTTTTACCTACTATGAAATTGCATCTTAACTTCTTGAAACCATGTTTTTGGTGCCTGGCTGTTTTTTAAGCAATTAACCAATTTATTTTCTTAACTAAACTACACAGGTTTAGTTGAAGTATTATATGTTGCACAATTGGATTTGCATCAACATACTACAACATACTACATTTAAACATGAGATTTTGAACACGTATTTCTTTTATAACTAAGGTGAGCTGCAAAGAAGGAATTTTGACAATTCTTGCCTTAAAGAGGCTAAATAGGAAATTAAAGTTTATAGGAATTAGTCATTTTTGCCAATAGGACTGCCATCAGGCACAGGGCTTGTCGTTATAAAAATATTTTTAAACACCAGTGGTCTTCTCAAAAGATAATTGAAGTGGTTCAAGCATCAAACTCGTAGCAAAGTTGTATTAATGTAAGTCAATCAATCCACTCAATCTGTGTGGTTCTTTCCTCAAAAGACCATTTCAGACTCCAATCTACACGGTCTTCACAATGATTTGACCAAGATTATGTATGAACCTTTAAAGTGACGGTGACCTATGAGTTTGTTTCGGCCTTTCTCAGAGTAGTCAGATAGGAAACGCCGATCTAGTTTTTAAAATGTGGTTGATGTTTAAAATTCCTTCTGGCAGAAATAAAATCATTTATCATTTACCAACATCAAAACGAATCGACAATATTCCGAAACTTGGATATAAATCAAAACTCAAAATAGTACTTACAATGAAATAAACTAAAACCCTGCCTCTCGTTTTCTATACATATTTATTGTTGGCGTAACGTGCATAATTTAACTTCTTAACTTTCTACCGCGGAGAGTAATTGCGAACTAATTTTCGCAATTTTATGGACGTGTTAAAATTATGGTTTAAAAGGTGTGAGAATTGAATCTCGGGGTATAATTATCCGTTATTTGGACATTGAGACAGCTTTGACTATTTCTTGAGAAAGGCGGAGTTTACTGTTAATACTAAGTAAGATGTTTTGCACATCAGGCGAGCTTGCCCATATAGTTGAGCTGAATCTTGTGATTGTATAAAAATGCTATTTTTGTTGTTATTAATATCAAAATCAAAATATTTCACACAAACATGCATGGCCACTTGTGAAACGTCAGAAGCTAGGTGTATGGTTCCAATTTGTCGCTTCCAAGAAGAGCCAGCAAGAAACTCCATTGTAATTGTTTGGCCTAAAAGACATATAAATTAGTTTCATTAAAAATAATTCCCGATTGAACAGTTCAAATTTTGTAATTTAACACCTCATAATTAAATAAGTTCTTGTTTGGGTTTTTATAATTGAGATTTTCTTGAAGGTGGATCAGTTAAATTTTTGATAAAAACGAGTTTCAGGAACCCATTAAGTTTTGAACCGGGAAAACAAAATGGCCTGTCAAAAGCAATATAATTAGATATTTTGGTTTTATAAAAACGTTTTGTTTTTTGAACAGAAAGTATTTTAGAAACAAATTTTTTACCGTCTACAAAAAGGACGAGGTTAACAATTCGGTATGTATTTTTTTTTTAAATGTATGTTCGGGCATAACTCTGTTATATTATATAAACGGACTTGCAAAATTCTTTTTATGTTCGAAAGGAGTTTAGTAAAATGGTCCTATTTAAATTAAATACAGATCTGATGATGAGTTTCGGAGACAGACAACGGAATTCTTAAAAAAATTACAGAAAATCAACCGCGATTGCTGCTGTCGTATTAATATGCTTTGTTTTGATTTGTTTGATTTTGAGAACACCCCAAGGATGATGAAATTTCAAATTGTTGTGGGGTAGGTACTTATAACTAAAAAGTGAAAAATAAACCTTTTTCCATGAAAAACCACTATAAAGTGAAAAATTACTTTAATTTCGGAAGGTCGTTTCGGAAGTGGGTTGTTTTTTTTTTTTTGGAAAAAGTTTTTACCAGTCTAAAATTTTCTTAGTGGATAGAAACCTTGGTTTAAAAAGTCTTGCATCCGGATGCAAGACTTTAAACTACATAAAAATCGTTAGTTCGCAAGCATCCTGTAGTGTATCTATGCAATAGATATGGTAACACTGTCTCATGCACACAAGCGGAGAGAGCTGCTGTCACTAAATGGCATCTGTCAGTGAGAGTAATGGCGGGAAACAGGGAAGGTGAAGCAGGTCTGCTCGGTAGCGCTTGATGTGGTGGTGAGCCAGTGAAGTGATATTAATCCACTAAATTGTAGGATCAACAGGATGCTACAAATGGCGACGAGGATAAAGGTCAGAAAAAATGAACAATAGGTATAGGTAGGTACAGGAAAACATCTAATCGCAGGTACGTTTGTGGCCGACAGTTCAATTTATAAAACACAAATGGTTGCATTGCATATTATACCTACCTAAACTAATGCAAGTTGTTAAATTTCGCACCCAGTGACAAAGTATTTCAGACAGAGTTGAGGAGTCTGTCGGTGTTTATCTTCAGGATGAAAAATACGTGAAAAAACATCATACCTACCCCGACGATTTTACGTTAAGTAGGTACTTACGCGGATTGAGGAGAATTAGTTTGGTGCAGGTAAGGTTTTTATGGAGAACTGCAGAGAGCTATTGTTTTTCTGTATTATTTATTTCTATTAAATGAATTATAGTAGAGTATTGACCACTGATGTTAATAAAATCATGATTGAGGGAATCAGAGATCTATTCTACGTTGATCGTGTTTAGCTATCACAATATGACTATTACACTCAAAATAAAGTTAAGAAAGGGTACAAACTATAGTCATAAGTTAATAGGAGTGCTAAGTGTCTACTTGCTTATATGAAAACAGAGTAATTAATATCTACCTGTAGCAGGAACTAGTTTCTATCTACCTTATCACTGCACAAAGGTAAGAGGATGATGATGATAGACTTTGTATCCCATTAATAGAAATGCCTATAAAGGTCTTAATTCACTCTTGCATTACTTATTGTTTTATTGGCTGGGACATGGCAACGACATTCAAACTGTTTCTACCTTGAATTTTCAGGGATAATAAGTAATGCGCTTAACAATGACTCCTTTAACTCTGACTGTGATATGTAATGAAAACCTAGCTCTTCATTCAAATAATAATACCCAATTATGTACTAATTTGAAACAGAATGGTTATCATAATTATGTAATTTTGACATTCCAAAAAGTGCTGACACCAGCCTAGTTTGAATAAATGACTTGATTTTATGAATTTATGATAATGGACACATGTTAGCTGAAATACAAGCAGTGATTTGGATAGGGGTATGCTGCACCTGCAAAAAAAAAAAAATACATAATGCTAGCTTTCCTAGTGAAAAATAAAAAAGAGGAGGGATTAAAATAGTTACTTCACTGTATTAGAAAGGCTCATAGTGGAGAGCTGTTCACAGAGGATATGTCACTTAATATTATTTCCTGAACATTGCGAGCCCTAATGGATACTATCAATAATGCTAACATGTAACTGTCTTCTAGGGTGACATAAATTAGATAAAGACAACAGACTAAGGAAAAGACAAAAGCTTTGTATTTTTACCATGATTAAATGCTAGTACCAACCAGTTAATAGGTATAATAAGTTCATACTATGAAATAAAAAAGGGTGCACAGTGAAAGTAAGTCACAATAACAGCAAACTGCTGTTCAATGTTATTGCAATAATTAATTTGAATAACATAATACCCTCATAAGATATAGGTACATATTATGATGAATAGATGTGTTAATTGGTAATTTGATTATGTTTGAGCAGGGATCTCACTTAACAGGACCAAGGAAGAAGTTCCATTCTTCTGTTGGACTCTTGCAATATAACTCCTTAATGTGGTGGTACCTACAAGGTTAATAAGTTACAGGTACTATGACTGTAACATAATGCGAAACAAAGGCATATACTTAGATACCTAACATTAAAGATTGCTTACCTATTCAAACATAGTTATGAATACATAATTACATAGATGTTGCTGTGAGTGTCTACCTGGTAAGATTTGCACTAACTTAATAGTAACTAATATTTGTGGTCTAGTGGTGGCAAGCGCTACTGCTGAGCGTGGGGTCCTGGGTTTGATATCCAGGTGACACCAATAGTGTTGTGTGATTTTTCTCTTCAGGAATATCTAGGTGCCGATTCCGGCAATAGACTAGCTTTGTGCAAACTTCATGGCTGTGGACCCGCTCCCTGTTGCATGGATTTGGACAGGACTGGCTGAGCACAACAGTGGTGGTGGTCTAGTCCGACTACGGTCGTGGGTTCGAAACCAGGCAGGCATTTTGTGTATTTTCACTCATCACCACTGTTCATCAAAGGTGAAGGAAAACACCGTGAGGAAACCGGCATGTCCTAGAACCAATACTTCGAAAGACTGTGACATCTACCAGAACGCACTGTTTACGCGTGGTGGATAGGCATCCATTAAATTGGACGCAATGGGCATCCATTAAATTGGACGCAATGGGCATCCATTAAATTGGACGCAAGGGCATCCATTAAATTGGACGCAGTGGGCATCCATTAAATTGGACGCAATGGGCATCCATTAAATTGGACGCAGTGGGCATCCATTAAATTGGACGCAATGGGCATCCATTAAATTGGACGCATTTGACATCTATTAAACTGGACGTAACAAAAAGGTGAAGGTAAACATCGTGAGGAAACCGAAGGTAACAGTCCATTAAACTGGATGATGTATCAGAAAACGGTGAAGGAAAACATCGCGAGGAAACCAAAGGTAACACTCCATTAAACTGGATGTATTAAAAAAGGTGAACAGAAAATCGTCTACAAATCTACAGTCAGTAAGGCCTACAACGTTCTCTCATTCACAATATGTAAAATAATCTACATAAATAAAATCAACCTAAATAAAATTGATGTATAATGTCAATTAATGACGAGATTATGTCAGCATTGTAAAAATAAAAAGAATAAAAAAGAACATTGTATTTGAGAGCAGTTAATAGACTTTCACATAGTTATGCTGTTAATGAGGTACCAGGGAAGCCACATGTGCAGAAGGAATTAATGCCAAACTTCCCTGTCTTCAACGTAGTCTTTTATCTTATAATATGCTTTTTTGATAAGGACACGTTAGATGTGCGTTTTAAACTTTCCATCGCTAAGTTCTGTAACCGACTTTGGCAACTTATTATAGAAGCGGATACTGTTTATTAGAAATGACTTGCTAGTTTTAGTCAGTCTAAATTTTGGAATCACAATTTCATCTTTACTACGTGTATTCAGATTATGGAAATCGCATCGTTTTTTGAAAAGGCCTAAGTTTTTGCGAACATACAAGATATTTTCAAGGATATAAAGAGAAGGCAGAGTTAGTATGTCAATTTCGCTGAATTTGTTTCTAAGAGACTCGCGAGGCCCCATTTTATAGATTGCGCGGATTGCTCTCTTTTGTAAAATGAAAATTGAATCTACGTCAGCTGCCGATCCCCACAGCAGAACGCCATAAGACATAATACTGTGAAAATAAGCAAAGTAAACTAACCTAGCTGTGGCTACATCAGTCAACTGCCTTATTTTTCTTACTGCGTAAGCAGCTGAGCTTAATCTACTTAAAAGAGCTCTAATGTGAGCACCCCATTGCAATTTTGAATCTAAAGTAATTCTCAAAAATACAGTTTCCGAAATAACATCCAGTTTCTTGCCATCAAGTTTTAAGTTTAGACCTACTTGGGGTACATTTGGTAACGAGAACTTAAGACATTTAGTTTTGTTCGCATTGAGTAAAAGATTATTAGCAGCAAACCATTTCGAAAGAACAGCTAGACTATCATTGACATGTAAGACATCCGTATCTTTTCTATCTATTCTAAAAATAAGAGAAGTGTCATCAGCGAATAAAATTATATCCGAGAATTTAGCCATCAGGTAAGGAAGGTCATTTATATAAACTAGAAATAAAAAAGGGCCAAGAATTGAACCTTGAGGCACGCCCATCTTAACTAGAGACCGTGAGGACGTCGCCCCATTAACGTTTACTTTTTGCTGCCTGTTTGACAAATAGGAAAGTACAAGATCAGCAGCTTGTCCACGAATTCCGTAGTGGTGTAATTTATAGATTTAGAGTTTTTTTTTTTTAATGGCAGTTTGAGTACTTTATGCGGCCTACTCAAATGTCCTTTCTTTGGTATTGTTCGTCAAATCGTTGAGCTCCTCAAGTTCTGAGTTGAGCCGTATGATTACTGATACATGCGTGCACTGAATGGACAGGTCCACTCAATCTGGGTGGTTCTTTCCTCAAAAGATCATTTCAAACACCAATCCACATGGTCTTCACATGATCTGACCAAGATTATGTCTGGACTTTAAAAGAGACTGTGACCTCTGAGTTTGTTTCGGCCTTTCTTCTCAGAGTAGTCAGATAGGAAACGCCGACCTCATCTAGTTTAAAAAATATGATTGACGTGTAAAAGTTTTTGTACAAACCTACTCAAAGAAATAAAATCATTTATCATTTGTAAACATACAAATTACTGTCAACAAAATTGTATTCTTATGCCTTTTGTTATTAACACGCTTATCATAATTAAGAAGTAAATACTTTCTTTGATATGTTTAAAGCTAGATATACCACGGAGTTAATACCTTCCGGCTCTGCTTGAAGACCATGTGGATTGGTGTTTGAAATGATCTTTTGAGGAAAGAACCACCCAGATTGAGTGGACCTGTCCATTCAGTGCACGCATGTATCAGTAATCATACGGCTCAACTCATAACTTGAGGAGCTCAACGATTTGACGAACAATACCAAAGAAAGGACATTTGAGTAGGCCGCATAAAGTACTCAAACTGCCAGATTAACATTAAAAACGAACTGAGAAAGAGACGAAATACAAAAACAAAAATACCACATAGTCCTCACATTCACAATAATTAAAACAAAAATAATATTATACTTCTCAAAGTAAATATTCAAGTCAAAGTGTATATAATAATCAAATGTCAAAGTGTATATAATAATAATCAAATGTCAAAGAGCAAAACAAAGAAAAAACAACATTCAGTATACAAAATTGGAGCAGGTCAATCCGAAGCTTTTTTGTCCTCAATATAATCTTTAACGGTATAAAAGGCTTTCAGGCACAACTTACGTTTAATGAATGATTTAGATAAATTGAGACTTAGATCTTGAACATGGCTTGGAAGTTTATTATAGAAGCGTATACATTGACATCTGAATGACCCACCTATTTTCTTAAGCCTTGTTGATGGTTCAACAAATTTATGTTTGTTCCTAGTATTTATACTATGGATATCACTGTATTTTTTAAACAATTTAGTATTTCAATTATCTACAGGATGATCCGATTCGATGGATCATGGAAAAATCTGAAACTCCATGACGTTGTTTTACGAGTAAAACCATTGCTAATAGTCTTAATTGCTATGCAACTGTTACATCATTTTTTTATAAAGTAAACAAAAGAATAATGTCTTTCTTATAACCCTCAGTATCATTCAAAGGACCACGTCGTCGATATTCAATTTCAGGTTCCCGCAGACCGGCGCACTAGATAAATTTTATTAAATTTTCAAAGATTTTGTTCTATTTTACTTAGTCGGTTCGCGCTTTTGCATCGCGTTAGTCTGCAGTAGCCTTTATGAATGAACTATACTCGGGTAACAAGTTTTGGTGTATCAAAGTGATTTTGAACTAAGTGCGGTACAATTTCTTCTGTTAGTTTGCCCTACCCTTTACTTAAATTATTATCCTGAAAATTATGGTGCGGGCCCGCGATCTATGGGGTAATGTCAGTGTTATCTACCAAAGTTTATTTCGTTATCAGTAAAAATGTTGTTATTATTATGGTGATACTTGCTGTTAGATATTATTTTATGCCAACATACATATTTACTTAGTTCTGCCGCCGAGCAACGCTGCTGTGTTCCCATTTGAAGGGTCCATGCCTTTGGGTGGTGGTGGGGTGATTTTAATAGACAAAAAAAAAAAACCTGTATGTATTTTTTTTTAGTATGTTCACCGATTTCTCCCCCTATTTGTGACCGATTCTCAAAAATCTTTTTTTCATTTGAACGAGTATACGATGATGTATGACGATATATGATGATGGAATCCGAGGGAAAGCGAGGGCAACCCTCAAATTTTATAGGTATTACAAATGTTTTTCATATATTTTACAATGCTATTGAGACATTTGTGTATGGTCATCATCATCTCATGACGCTGAGCTGATGAAGGAAGGTACAACTCTGTAACGATTAGGAGTTAGGTGGAGGTTTTTTTTTTTTTGGGTGGGAAATCATCAAATAACTTCACCCGCTCTGGGTGGAGCAGGAGGGCGTGTCAGACTTTTACTGACTAAAACCCACCCGTGTTCCTTCATTAGCCCGTATGCCAGAGGCTGTGGTATCTCTATCAAACGAACCCGCACTCCTGACAGGCATCGGCCCTTGCGGGCCCCATCTTTTTTGTGCTGACATCTCTTTGAGGCGCGCGTGGAACACAACGCGCCGTCGACTTGGGCTTGGTCCTTACCGGACAGCGAGTTACTCGCCGTCCGCAAGCTCATGCCTACGGTGGCCGGAAATCGGCCTGGGATTCCCAACGCCCAGGGCGTCTCCGTATCCTGCGGCGGCTAGGGTCGCGAGGGCGCATATGCTGCCTCTCCCTCACGTGCACCGCCTCCCTCTTCGCGAGCATCACTGCTTCGCTGAAGGAGGTGACGGCTCCCCATGCCCTCTCGCTCCGTACCATGGCCTGGACCAGGGCTGGACGCGAGAGATCGCCGCCGCCGATCGCCTCCACGAGGACACGGCGGTGCTCCACCCAAGCAGGGCAGACCGCCACCGTGTGCTCCACCGTGTCCTCAGGGCGATCTTCGCAGTAGTTAGGTGGAGGTTCGGGCATAACTCTGTCATGTACGAGTATAAACCGATTTGCAAAATTATTTTTTTGTTCGAAAGGGATTTAATCCGAAATGGTCCCATTTAAATTTCATATAGATCTGATGATACGTTTCGGAGACAGACAACGAAAAATGACACAAATCGACCGAAATTGCTGCTATCGCATAAATACGCATTGTGATGATCCCAAGGATGATGAAATTTCAAATTGGTGTGGGGTAGGTAACTAGGTACTAAAACTAAAAAGTGAACAATAAAAACTTTTTCAACAAAAAAAAAACAAATGCGGTTACAAGAAATCAATAAAATACATCAAAGTCGCCGACTTCCGAAATTAAAGTTATTTTTCAGTTTTTAGTGTCAAAAAAAAAATCAAAATCAAAAGTCATTTATTCAAACTAGGCTGAGAGTCAGCACTTTTCGAACGTCAAAATTACATAAGACAGTCCCCCAAAAACGCCCACCCTTCGACACTTCCTAGTGCTTTAGCTGGGAAGAAGAAGTGGCGCAACAAACTCCCCAGCAGCACAGCTGTCTGATAAGTTGGAAGAACTTGATTCTATACAGTAATAGGTAAGTAATTAAATTTCATCAAAAAAAAGGAAATTTCAATGTTAAAAATAAAAAAATGGTTTATACAGTCAAATAAAATAAACAATGCTATGGAGTAACTCATATAACCTGTCAGTAGGTAAGCTAATTCTGGTGAAAGAACACAAACGTTGTCTTGAGTTAATCACAGCGACCAACAATTCTTATCGTTTAAGTAGTCGTTGATTGAATAGTATGCCTTCGAACAAAGATTTGATTTTACTTTAGCTTTAAACGCATTAAAATGTAAATCTAGCAAAGAAGAGGGAAGCTTGTTATAAAAGGTGATACCGAGCCCAACGAATGAGTTATGAACTTTATGAAGCCGGTGAAAGGGACCACGTAGTTTGTCCTTATTTCTGGTATTAATATTATGAATATCACTGTTTTTAGTGTATAAGTGTATATTTTGCCTAATATATAAGATGTTAGCGAAGATGAAGTGTTTTTCCGGAACTCTGTTGTTTTTTTAGTTGTGCCTTGAGCCATCATTAAACATCAGGGTCTGGTATTTAAACTCAGACGCATGCTACCTCCAGAATTTGCCGACATTCTAGAATCATACTTAAGTGATAGAATGTTTAGATTAAGACAAGAAGATGCATATTCTGAGCTGAAAACTATAAAAGCTGGGGTACCACAAGGAAGTGTGCTAGGCCCTATCATGTACTTGCTATACACATGTGATATCCCAGAACTGGAAAACAACACCATTGCGACCTTTGCAGATGACACTGCTATTATGGCTACTGGATCAAGCCACAAAGAAGCAGTAGAGAAAGTTCAACAAGCTGTGAACAAAGTGTATGACTGGACACAAAAATGGAAGATCAAACTCAATGAGTCAAAATCAGTTCATATTGACTTTACTAATAAACACTGCGATTACCACCCAATCTACATAAACGGCATGCAAGTGCCTTATGCTAGTACAGCCAAATACCTTGGCATAACTCTTGACGCCAAGCTGCGTTTGAAATCCCACGTCAAAAATAAAAGACAGGAACTTGACATACGTTATAAAAGTATGTATTGCGATACCAGAAGTATCAATTAATGTAAGGGACATTTTGGCAAAAATGAGTTATTTATATCGTTGGATTCAGAATTTCCCGCTCTATCGATTGGCATTATTAAAATTTATCTATCGTTAAAAAAATGTCCCTTACAGTACAAATTTTTGAACTGCGTAAAACGATTTCTGACAGAAAAAATGATTTAACAGTCAAAAATGTTTCTTCTTTTCAGAAAAATAAAGTAAGCCATCGTATTAAATAATGTACACCCATACCTTAAACCTCAAATCAGTCAATTTAAATAACATGTTCCTTACTTTAATTAATCATTACAGCTTTTTAAGAATTATTCCCTTACATTATTATCTCTAAAAACTATGTTTATTTTAATGCTGCTTACTGTAATACGCCTATTACTTAACAAGTAGAAATCAAATTCGTATTTGCTGACCTATAATTTCAAAATGCTTTTTTTTAATATGGCCACGCCAACAAAATCAAACGTTTGGACATTTTTATTAAACACACACGGGTGGATAATGTAAATTGTGTAAACAGATTGTTAAAACGAAAGGAAATACCTACATAATACCAATAAAAAAATTAAAAAACTCAGACGGCATCACAAAGGCACCGTGGCACACTTTGTAATAGATATATTATGTAGATTATGTTAAAATAAATAATTTGGAATGCATACTTACTGTGCTTTTCATTATTTTTGTAAAATTACGATACGATTTTACTCGATCTTGCATGGAAGATCGATTCGATTCCATTCGATAGATTAAGATCGTGAATTGATTCACGAGGTTACGATCCATTACGATCCAAAAGATCAAGTCAAAGCAAAAAAAAGGGCATCCCTAGTATAATACCAAAAATATTTCTTGGTGAATATTTGAACCTTCCGAATAAATCACCAGTTAAAGATAGCCTCAATGAAACTGACGACGATGAAGATGTGATGACAGCTAATGATGATGACTAGAAAAAGTTGTTCCAAATATATCAATTGCACATTTTTTTTATTAATAAATAACTTAATTTACTACCTAGTTATCATCACTGTCTGCCCATTTCCAAGTAATTAGTATTGTAATCGGCCACAACAATAAGTATATTTCATATATTTCATTTTCATATTCCATTTTTTCATCGGTCTTTTTTCCAGTACAATCATTCAATTACTTCTATCTATTAGTATATAAAAATATAAAAAAAGTCCTGACTGACTGACTCATCAACGCCCAGCCCAAACCCTTGGACCTAGTAAACTGAAATTTTGCACAGAGGTTCCCTTTATAATTTAGACAAGAAATAAGGAAGGATTTTTAGAAATTCAACCCATATGGGAGTGAAATAAGGGATGAAAGTTCCGCGCGGGCGAAGCCGCTGGCAAAAGCTAGTAATAAATAAGAGTGTTGCTTAAGTCTGAGAAAACATTTTATTTTATTCAGTTCGTGGTTATAATAATAAAACTTAAATTAAACATAATTATTAAAAGTACCGAGTTTGTAAGATAATTAACAAATTATAAGAGATCATAGAGTCAATTTAACATCTAATACCTTTAAACGAGCAATTCTTGTATATATGTAAAAAGGATAAGTTTTTAACCAGTGCGCAATATATATGTAATACTAGCTGTGCCCGCGACTTCGTTCGCGTGCATGTCGGAAAACAATAATGTGTCGCTTTGACGGTGTAGGTACCACTCCTCCGATCTTCCGATCTATCCTGGTAGGAATCTACCACAGCTTTCGAATGCAGTCCAGAGCCTAGAGACAAAACACATTACTCTTGGCGTTCACGCTAAACGGTACGCCAAAATGTATGGGAATGAGATTACCTGCGGAAAGGACACGGTAATGTCATTCCCATATATTCTGGCGTAGAGTTTAGCGTGAACGTTAACAGAAAGGTGTTTTGTCTAGGCCTGCAGGCGTCTTTAGGGGTTATAATGATATTGCGACGAAGTCTCACTCAGATTTTTAAGAATAAATATAGATCAAAGCGCCTGGTCGAGGCTCATTTTATAATAAATGTGCACCTGCCGTAGGTACAGTAAAAGCTCTTTATTCGCGAGGTATACGTTCCGTAAAATACCTACCGCGAATACAGAAACCGTGACTATGGAATGGTAATTTATATGGGATTATAGGGGATACGTTCCTAAGTGACAAAAAAAAAACAATTTAATTGAAGTTTTTGACCATATTGATTAATTGTATGAGCGTGATATGGATGCAAGCGACTCTCCAAGGCGTAAACGATCAAGCATTTCTATGCGTTAAACAGATTTTTTCGCGTCGAAAATCGTTTTTAAGTAAAAAAAAAAAAATTAACATTTTGCAATAAATGGAAAGATGAAACAATAGGTAAAACACGCAAATCGGCTCGTACCAAAGGATGGAATGTCTATTAAGTCGCAGCATTTATAAATGTGGGGGAGGCCTATGTCCAGCAGTGGACGTCTTTCAGCTGAAATGATGATGATGATGATATATAAATATACTTTATGGTGATGAGGTTGGTTTCATTATGTTTGTTTACATTCTCAAAAATCTTTTTTCAAAAAAATACCAACCGACTTCCAAAAAACACTACAAAGTGCAAAATAACTTTAATTTCGGAAGTCGGTGACGTTGGATGTGTGTTTTAATTATTTGTCACCACCTTCCGAAATTAAAGTTATTTTGCACTTTGTAGTGTTTTTTGGAAGCCGGTTGTTATTTTTTTGAAAAAAGTTTTTATTTTTCACTTTTTTGTTACCTACCATACACCAATTCGAAACTTCATCATCCTTTGGGTCAAAACAATGCATACTTATTTATGTGATAGCAACATTCGCGGTTGATTTGCTGTAATTTTTTGAAGAGTTCCGTTGTCTGTTTCCGAAACGCATCATCAGATCTATATGCAGGGCCCAATCTAAGGGGGGGCAAGCCGGGCAAATGCTCAGAGCGGCAAAAATGAGCGGCGGCAAAATGTATACTTACAAACATACCTACTCTCATGAATTTTTGTATACTTGTTCAGAAGCCGTAGTAGACTAACGTATGTGAATATTATATAGTTAAAAGAATATCACATAATTATGGTCATACCATCTTTGATGGTGTTAGTGCAAAGGGCGGCGAATGTTATTTTTGCCCGGAGCGGCTAAATAGCTAGATCGGGCCCTGTCTATATGAAATTTCAATGGGACCATTTCGGAGTAAACCCCTTTCGAAAAAAAAAAGAATTTTGCAAATCCGTCTATATACGACGGAGTTATGCCTGAACATACATTAAAAATATAAACATGTCGAATTGATAACCTCCTTCTTTTTGAAGTCGGTTAAAAACACCGACCGCGGCGAAGGCGGCTATTGTAGATGTCAAAGGCCGAACCAATACAGCGGCGATATCATTTGACAATGTACTTTAGGCGAAGTTGTAATAAGGTCTATTTCACTTTTTTATAGTCCATCTGACGACGTGTTTACAAAGGATATTGGGTTGGATACCTATTGGAATCCTTTTTGTTATTTGTTAATATGTATGTACCGATGTACCGATTAGACCCGCAAATAAATAAATCTTTAGCCGCGGATATAGGAATTGGGTCGCATTTTTTTAATCCGCGAATAGTGAAAACGCGAATGAAGGAAGCACGAATAAGGAGCTTTTACTGTACTTACTCAATAAATCGACTGCGCGTCTGGTTGAGTGTGCTGAAGCATTATTCCACGCGGGGGCGGGCGCCTATCTCGGCCCGTACAGGCGCGTGTCTTTTAGCTTTGTTTATCAAACGTTGACCACTGAATAAAACCACAGCAGTGGGAATGCTCTGCACGGACTGCGATAGGCCTCGACAGGTAGCAGTGCAGTAACACCTGACGCCACCTGTCAGTTAACGGCCCGTGGGACCATGGCGTTATCACGATGAAGAAAGATCACGCTGTAAAGGTGGATACTGACCGGCGTCACGGGTCAAAATGCACCTAATATGTTACCAAGCAAGTATTCGTGCAGTCAGTAGTACCTACGGCAAAACATGCGAGCGAGCAACACTGATTTTAGCACACGGCGTAAAGACATGCTCGCTGCGAATGTTACCATTACCTACGCCCCGTAACGTCGGTCATTATCCACATTAAAAGCGCTGTTGAAAAAAAAACAAACCAGGCAAAAAAAAACTATTTAATTGTATAGGTTTTCTATGAACATAGTAAGTACGATGTTGTTGCTACGTAGTGCCATACCGCGCGCGCCCCCACCTCTCTCCCCGCTGCTGACGCAGGCAGCAGGAAGAGAGAGAGCCCGATCCCGAGGATCATGGACGTAACAGAGCGATCCTCCGCGACTCTCAGTTGCGATGCCTTTTTATTGTAAATTGTAATCAAAAATGTTTCAGTGTTTCTTTTGTTCAGCCATACATTTATTTGTAGACCAATAAATAATTATATTTAAAGAAGCGACTTTAAAATTGTCAATATTTTACTATTGTGATTTCTATTGTTCCTGTGTAGGTAATGTATCCTTTGTTGGAGATGCCAAATGGATAAATAAATACATTTTTAAACTTGTTATACCTAACTAAGAAAATGCTTCTCTGTAAGCGATGTTGCTCGGAAGAGCATCGACATAACTACAGTTGCCCGTGTGAAAACCTATCTATTTACTCAAATCCACCAGTAGTTATGGTCGCAATTTTGGATTTTTTTTCCTGACTTTCACCATCCGACCTCGCTTGAACCCCTCCCCACCTCGAAAACTAACATCACGAAAATTAGCACATAAGTATTTACAACTCTTTACTCCCAAAACTCCCATTATTTGAATCGAGTAATGCTGTAAACACGCATTTAAATTTAACATTATCAAATTTCGCGCGAAATCAAGTTGTTGTCTTTGCATGTTTGCTATTCAAACCTAGATGGCGTTACTGACGCTAGAGATTAAGAATTTCTATGGAGATGTTCCTCTAGCCGCTCTAATTTTGCTACATTATGCTAGATGGCGCTACTAAGACTTTTATCACAATTAAAAATGAGATTTCTTCCCCTCTATTTGTATTAATTTGATTGATAAAACTAATAAATATTTATCTAACATTGCATTCTAGGTATATGACTCAGAACACCACGTCAGTTAATATTATCACAACTTTTTATTTGAAATTCTTTTAGCTTTTTTGATTCGTGGTAATCAACCACCAACGGAAAGCGATTTTAGTAATCAGTATCATTACTTTTTGAAATAACACAGACACAGTAAGTAACTTAAATGAGAATGACGTGTTAATATTAAGTATTCGTTAGTACCGTTTCACACCAATAGATGTCGCTAAGTGTTTCAACATTACGAAAATAAATTCTTCTTGAACACTTTATTTAGATAGGTTGACCGAAGCGATTGCGATGAAACAAAGACTAATATAAATTCTGAGTTATAAACAATATTTGAGTATGAAAGATAACCATATTAGTTTCGTTCTTTTGACGTGATACTTGATCTATTCAACATAGAAACTGAAAAACCGAGCTACAGACAAAAATTTTGATAAGGGTTAAAATGTCATCTGTTGATTATCCCTTACCACCCCAAGCAATTATTTTCGAAATATTTTAAATGTACAGAAAAAGTTCCTTTACAGATTTATTATATGTATAGATATAGATGAATCTCGGAAACGGCTCCAACGATTTTCATGAAATGTAGTATGCAGGGGGTTTCGGGGGCGATAAATCGATCTAAGCTCGGTTATCCAGATAATAATGATTAAAAGTACAGAGTTTATAAGACTGTAAATTAGAACACTTTTAGAACTTTTAAATTTAATACGAAGTTTTATAGACTGTTTAGTGTGTTGAGTTTATAATAATTACGCAGACATAAAAGTCGAAAATAATAATAATTTACTAACAATTGTTTTATTTTTGCATCCCTAAATTTCATTTAAATCTATGATAGCTAAGCTGTAAAACCTGAAAGTAACGTTTAGATTTGCTTTGAATGAATAATGTTGGTTCATACCAACATTAATCATGCAAAGCATTTCCATGGTGTTAAATTACAATCAATTTTAGTAGATAATCTATATAGTTACATCAAATTGCAACACTGTAAAAGTCCTTTACAATATAAGTACGTATAATTTTCTATTTCTCTTGCTGCTTACACTATGCTCGACGGTTTACTCATAAAATATTAGTAATTTAAGGCACAACTAAACGTCTTTTTTTAACGTAAGGGACATGCTATATTTTAAACCACTGGGAATTCCTAAATCTTTCGTTTATAGTATGAAAGAAGAGAAAATTCTAATAAACTTTGCTCTAGAAACAATAGAAATCGGAGCAGATAATAAAAAGTTATAGAAAGATAAAAATAGTTTTTTGGTTTTCCTGAAAAACCGTGGTTTGTCCCTTACATTAATTGATACTTCTGGTATCGATTGGTTATTCGGAAGGAAATCCTGCCTATCAGTACATAATAAAATTATATAATACAAGCATATTCTTGTGCCAATTTGGACGTATGGCATCCAACTTTGGGGCTGCACCAAAAAAAGTAACGTTAAAATAATTCAACAATTCCAAAATAAAGTACTCAGAAACGCTGTAAATGCACCATGGTATATTAGAAATGACGACCTCCACCGCGACCTTAAAATAGAACTCGTCACCAACATCATCAAAAAATTTGCTGAAGCCCACGAACACAGACTTCACCGACATATGAACATTGAGGCAATTCAGCTGCTAGATAACGCGGACATAGCGCGTAGGCTAAAGAGAACTAAACCATTTGAATTAGTGTAGTGTATAAATAGTGTATACATGTAACACATGAACAAAGTGTTTTTTATTATTGTTATCAGACTCTAAGAAAGTGCAACGGAATTGTGTAAAAGTGCAAAATGACACTATTCTTAGTTATAAAGTAATCTACCACGTAAAATATTAAGTTAGAGTTAAATTGCTTATTAGTCTATTAGGCTAGATTGTAATAAATTACTAAGAACTTTAGTTCTTACTAACAAGGGGATTTTTTTTTTAAACATAATCAGCCTGTAACGTTCTCACTGCTGGGCTGGGCCGCTGGGCCCCAGGCGTCCTCTCTGGGAGTGGGAGTGGGCCGTAATCCACCACGCAAGCCCAGTAAAGGTTGCTGGACGTCACGTGTCTTCAAATTTATGCTTCTAGGGTATAATGGTTTCTTCACGATGTTACCTTTGACCATTTTGATTGCAATGGTCATGAAATGAAGCACACAGTAAAGTGCCTTATTAAATTTGAATCCACGGCTTACAATTTGTAAGCCTGAGGGAAGAGTATGGGTGCTGTTGAAATTACAGACACGAGACAATTCAGCCTTGCCTTATGATGGCAACACATCTGCGATGCTACTGATACCTGCTAGTACCACCTCTTATACTTACACGTATTTAACAACATTAGGTGGTTTGCCATACCTAAAAACAAATAATTATAAAACTATTTTTGTATTGGATCTACGACCACTAGGTACCTATAGGTTAAATGAAAACAACTACCTCTCGTGGGTATAATAATACGTACTTATACCGTAAGTTTCACTGGCTGAATTATTCGCGTATTAAATTACAGGACTTATCAAAGTACGTTAAGATCATGATGACTTTACAATTTACCTATAACGATCAACAAAAACATAACAGAATACCTAGTTAGATTTCGGGAGCTCAAATGAAACGGAGTTTGAATGGAAGTAAGAGTTTATTACGACCGAGCTTTACAGAGTTTGATGTAAGACTAACTTAGCCTATCTTAATTCTAATAATTTGCCAAAACATTCCCACAGGCTGGTGGTCGGCCCACACGCGGACGCGCCACACATCCTGTCACGTACGCATAATCGCAAAAGACGCCAGGTCAGCGTCTAGACTCTACAACAGCGTTGGGATAGGGACATAACTCCTCCCCCCTTGGACCAAAGTTATCGGAAAAACCGGTGTTTTCCGAGAACTTTGCATTATTTACAAATTAGAAAGTATGAAATAATAAAATTATTAAATTATTCCTATAAAAAAATCGTAACCTAAAAATTGTAAAGTTAACTACACCAATAGTATATAGGTCTTTGGTTAACTTGACCTTCCTCAGGTTGAGCGGGATTGTCTTCAATAGCTCTCGGACGATGATCCTGCTCTCTACACAATTTCCTTACAACATATGAATACTTATACATAATTATAGCTATTGACAATAAGATGACAACCGCGTACAAGACACAAAGGGCGACACTATCACTTTCACCTTTGATTTCACTTTTCACGTTATTAGCGCTATTCTTCAAAATATAATTCAGTTGACGTTTAACATCCAAATTTACTCCTTTCAGATTTATAGGTTCGATCCTTGCTGCGTCAAGAGTTAGATGTCTTAAGTCAGGTAAGTTTAATATGGGAATAGGCATGTAATCTGTTTGTAGTGAGTAAGACCGCCGTCCATGGATTTGGAAATTATCTATAAAGACATCACATTGCCCTCCTACGATAATCAGGTATGTTCCTCGTATGCGTTCCTTTGTTTCATCATTTTTACAAGTCTGTGATATGACTTGGTTCTGTTTTGAATACACTATCCAACTAGTGGGACCAATTCTTTGAAGTTTCAAGAACTCAGATAATATCTTACGACAATCCGTCACGCTGTTTGCGTGACGGATTGTCGTGGTATTTCATTAGTCGCTCAATGCACGTTTCTTCTACATACTGGACAAGTTGATTTTCAGAACACAGATATTCTTTAGCTGTTATCTCCTGGCATGGTTTATCAGTCGGACGATACTTTGACCCTTCTACTAGTAGGTAAGGAAATTCAGGAATAACAACAAAGGTAAGGTTTAAGGATTCATCTGACATAGGAATGGAATACAGTGATAAATGATAAATGATTTTATTTTTGTAAGTAGGTTTGTACAAACACTTTTACACGTCAATCATATTATAGTAACTATCAGTTGCATTATAAATTAGTGGAACTTCGATGACAAAAGTTAGTTCTTCTAATATTAACTAAATAAATACTTTATTTTCGATTTTATGTATTCTTTAAAAAATTGTTTAATATGATCTTGATTATGAAGAGGCAAAAATACTTCTAACACTTTTTGTTTGTCCCTGGACAAGTCTTTTACTTGGAGTTCATTACGAAAGCCAGCTAAAAACTAGCATTTGGTTAGGCTTTTTTTTTTTTTTTTTTTGGGTGGGAAATCATCAAATAACTTCTCCCGCTCTGGGTGGAGCAGGAGGGCGTGTCAGACTTTTACTGACTAAAACCCACCCGTGTTCCTTCAGTAGCCCTTAAGCCAGGGGCTGTGGTGTCTCTTTCGAACAAACCCGCACCCCTGGCAGGCATCGACCCTTGCGGGTCCCATCACTGTTTGTGCTGACATCTCTTTGAGGCGCGCGTGGAACACAACGCGCCGTCGACTTGGGCTTGGTCCTTACCGGACAGCGAGCTACCCATTACTCGCCGTCCGCAAGCCCATGCCTACGGTGGCCGGAAATCGGCCTGGGATTCCCGACGCCCAGGGCGTCTCCGTATCCTGCGGCGGCTGGGGTCGCGAGGGCGCATATGCTGCCTCTCCCTCACGTGCGCCGCCTCCCTCTTCGCGAGCATCACTGCTTCGCTGAAGGAGGTGACGGCTCCCCATGCCCTCTCGCTCCGTACCATGGCCTGGACCAGGGCCGGACGCGAGAGATCGCCGCCGCCGATCGCCTCCACGAGGACACGGCGGTGCTCCGCCCAAGCAGGGCAGACCGCCACCGTGTGCTCCACCGTGTCCTCAGGGCGATCTTCGCAGTGCATTTGGTTAGGCTTGGTATCTATTGCTTCATTTAATATCGGTATTCCATAGGATTCGAGATCCTCAACTGAATGAACTGTTTGTACAGCAGAAGGTTCAGACGGTACAGGATAGTTATTAGGTGATTGTTCCACCTCTTTATCGGAATCTAAATTTATAGTCATTGGGCTAGCTGTCGCGGTTCTTTCAGAGTCGGAAATGGTAATAGTTCTTGAGTCATCAGAATTTAGTCTAGTCACGTCCTCTAAATAATTTTGAAGTCTATTTTCTTCTTCGTCTATATTAACAATCATTGAAATATCGTCGGGGACGTTGTCTTCTCCTAGTGCCTTAAGTTGAATTCGAGATAGCGCGTCTGCAGTGACATTCTGTTTACCATTTTACACTATTACACTATTTTACTCTGTAGGCCTCTCAAGACATTATCGAGAGTCCTTTGAAAGGTTGCCGGAGCCGTTTTGAGGCCAAATGGCATACGGAGGAATTCGTAATGTCCATTCTGTGTAGAAAAGGCTGTTGTCTCACTGTCAAAAACTTCAATTTGGTGATACCCGGACGCTAAATCTAATGTGGTGAAGTAGTTGCTCTTGCCAAGTTTGTCGAATAAGTCGCATAACTCAAACTCAAACTCAAAGCATTTATTTCAAATAAACCAATTACAGGCACTTTTGAATTGTCAAGGTCGGTGAGTTAGAAAGATGAAGCTAGTTGCCCATTCCAAAGCGTAGGTACCTATGGAGAAGAACGGGCAAGAAACTCCATGGACCCTTTTTTTAAATCATGATTTTGTTACAAAAAGTTGGTTACATCATTATGTTGAAATTATCAATGTGAGAACGATGTAAAAAGTGCACATCAAAAGCGTCCGTAATTAAAATAAAATAACAATTAAAAAATTAAAATAAGCCGTGGGAGCAAAGAGATGACCAGTCCCTACTGGCGGCGCCCGTTCACGGACATGACGTATGCATCAGCACCATTCAGCTCAACCATTTTGAAGGGAACTTAATGATCCAACACACACGCCACCACCAGCGAGACATTTGAGTGAGCATGACATACTCTCAGCTGCCAGGGCACATTCAAGTCAATGAAAGACGTACCCTGTAAATGTTTGCTTTATAGTAGGAACATAGTGCTCACACATATGCTATGCAATTATACAATACTAAAATTTGAATTTATACAATGCAAAGATATCTAGCTTTTACAGTCTTCAGCAGCTCCAACAATGTTTTCAATGTTATTCAATTTAGATTAAGCTACCTTGTGGAGCAGGACAAGCAGCGTTTAGCCAAGCATTTCTGTCAGCGATGTAATCCCCCAACTTATAATAAGCATGGCTGCATAGTGTGCGTTTTATACAAGATTTAAATTTTGATTCATTCAGTTCGAGTATGTGGGGAGGTATTTTATTGTAACATTTTAAACAGTACCCCATATATTTGGAAGCGGGTACTTGTCATCGATCGTTATGTCGTTAAGTCGGCGGTAGTCTATCACCATTCTATATTTCACCTGACCGGAGGCATCTGCCTTTTTTGGTACCAAATGAACAGGCGCACTCCCGGGTGAATGTGATTCTCGGATCACATTGTCCTTGAGAAGTTTTTCGACCTGTCGTTTAATTTCTTCGGCCTGTGCTGGAGCCTGCCTATAAGGTTTAATATAGATTGGATCTTCATTAGTAGTCCGTATATGATGCTTTACTTGGTTTGTATAAGTCCAAGGTAAGTCTTCACAGTAAAATATGTCCTTATACTCGTAGCATAATTTACTAATCAGTTCATTTTCTTCATGGTTAAGATGATCAAGTCTCAACTTCTGTAAGTTGGCTGTCAGTAACGAGTCAATGTCAATGTCAGTTAAGCCATCTGTGTTATTTTCTATACACTCGTCAGAGAAGTGGATAACTTTGAAAGGAGCAGTTATAGTTAACCCTACTTCAAAGTCAGTTGCATTTTGAATTACAGTGGAGGCAAGGTAATTTTCACATTTGACAATTGCAGCTGGCATTCTAACACCTTCGTGAAACAGCGTGTAATCTAATACGGCATAGCCATCTTTCTGATTTACGGGCAGTCTCACTTTATGTTCTATGCGCGGTTCAAGTTTAAGTTCGTAGTCAATATTATAAATTATAGGAATATTGGCATTGTTTATTTTTAAAATCCTATTCTTGAAACAAATACTAGCATTAAGTTGAGACATAAGATCCATTCCAATAAACCCGTCATATCTATTATCCACGTCATAAATATAAAACTTATGATAACCTATTACTTTAAAAATTGAAAAAAGGGGGATGTTAGCTACTTCATTATGTTCGCTAGTAGCATGTGTGCTTGTAACTGTAAATGTTTCATAGAATTTTGATTGTGAATATGAAAGATCTAGTGCTTCCTGTATCCAATATAAATTTACCGTATATCGGGAATGGTTATATAAGTATGTTTAAGATTAGCGTCAAAATTAAGTTCTATCATTTCGGGCGCACACAAGTTAAATTGAATGCGAATCATCAATCTTTTCAATCGTTTTAGGAATTTCAGCATTTGGATTCTGATCCACGCAATCGTTATTAATGTACATATTTGTATAGTCATAGTCACAGCATCCTAGGTAACATGTACCGTAATCATTGTAATTGGGATCATAATAGTACGGTTAATTACTAGTATGAAGCTCGTTTATAGGAAAACTTAGTGGTTGCTTAACAGGTGCTGGAGCAGTTCTCATTGTCACGTCATGATCACCTGATAAATTATTAGGGGGGCGGTATGCCGAAGGTTTATTTATTTATTTATTAAGGATCTCCAACGAAAGATGTACACAATACATGACATTTATAGAAGGCAAGAACAGGTATTAAGTAGGTGTACTCCTTCACTTATAGGAGACCACAGCATGCACAATAGAGTTAAAAACTAAGCTAACAAAGTAAAAATATTAAATACAGGTAAAATTTGGAAACGGTAAACAAATATTTAAAGAACATACAATTTTTTTTATGAAAAAGCATTTAGAGATACTTAAATTAAATTAAATCTTTTAAACATTTATTATATTTAGACAGAGACTCGCTGATGTCTAAATTGTTAGTTTTGGCCAACATGTTATATTGCCTACAAAGTCTCGGCACAGCGGCGTAATGACCGAGGTTACTTTTTGAGCCAGGGATATAAAATAAATTTTATGTGTTATGCCTGGGAATCCGAGTCGGAATTGCAATTGTAGAAGTTAGCACCTGCTTGGTTTAGCACTAACTTCTGGGTTGGTTGATATTTGGTTAATTTGGTATTATATCAGAATGGTTATGGTTTGGGTATTGGTTTACGATCACTGACTTAATGATACGAAGTAATATGGTTTTAAAGAGTATATTGAACACTACAATGTATGCTAATATTAAATGGTAAAGTTAAGCTAAATTAGCACTAAGATGGTTTGATTTGGTATGGTTTGAGTTACGCGATTGGTAGTCGGACACGCACTGACTGGTAATAGTTTCGATACATGCATTTATGGAAATGCATGCAGGCAAAAGTGCTTAGCTGTTCGGTCGCAAATATTGTACCGAACAGCAATCTTTAATGAACTCAAAAGTTCACTGCAATTCATTGTTCCATTTAATATTTTATGAAGGATGACGAAATCCAGTTTCTTTCTACGACTGCTTAGTGTATCCATGTGGTAATGTTTCAACCTGTCAGTGTAGCTAGTGAGTTGTTTAGCCAAGTGATCTCCGTAGCACAGATGGTAAAGGAACCGCTTTTGGACACTCTCTAATCGCTTGGAGTACACCTCATAATGCGGATTCCATACCACGGAACTATATTCTAGTATTGGACGGACTAAAGTGTTGAAAAGCTTTATTTTTGTCGCGGGTCTTTTAAATTCCCTACTATTTCGCAAAACAAACCCCAGTACCTTGAAAGATCTTGAGACATTATTCAGGATCTGGATATCGAACTTTAGGGCTTGATCGAGTTGAACTCCCAGGTCACGAATTATGCTCAATTTCTTTACTTCAACTCCCTCTATGTAGTATTTGTTCTCAACTACTTTTTTGATGCGAGTGAACTGGATGTAGTGACATTTACTAACATTTAAAACCATTTTGTTTACTTTGCACCAGTCGACAAGTCAGTTGATGTCGTCTTGTAGCATTTTTGAGTCTAAGTTACTCTGAATTGACTTCATTATCTTTTAATCGTCTGCAAACAAATAAAAAAGGGAGTGTTTGAAGCACTCCGTTATGTCATTGATGAAAACATTAAAAAGAATCGGCCCCAAATGCGATCCTTGCGGAATTCCAGAGGTTGCTAGATAGCTTTCAGAAAAATGACCGTTCACTACCACTCTTGATTTTCTCTTTACTAGGTATGATTTAAACCACTCTATCAACGTTCCACCCACACCCAGTTGAGCCAACTTATTAATAAGAAGGCAGTGATCCACTTTATCGAATGCCTTACTAAAATCAGTATAGATTGCATCCACTGGAATACGATTGTCAAGGCACTTAGACAAGGCTGATGTGAAACACAATAGGTTAGTATTGGTCGATCTAGATTTAACGAAACCATGCTGATGCTCAGTAATGCTTTCTTTCAGGTACCACATAAGATGTTTGCTAACAAGTTTTTCGAATATTTTTCCAAATGTAACTAGTAATGAGATTGGTCTATAATTAGCTACTAGATGCTTTTCTTCAGATTTGAAAATAGGTATGACGAGAGCTTCTTTCCAGGTATCTGGGAAGATACCATCTTGTTAAGATCTATTGAAAATTAATTGTAGGGGTAATACTAAGGCCTTTGCACAGCGTTTAATAAATATAGGAGGAATACCATCGCTACCTGCGCCCTTAGTTTCATCCAATCCAATTAATTCATGGTATAGTTCTTTGCTATCAAATTCTAAATTACACAGTGCTACAGTCATGAGAGAATAACCAGTGTTTGTGAGGTGGGGACTATCTGTAGGGGCATTAAAGGTACTGGCGGAATTTTCACCAAACATGTTGCAGACATCCCTTCCACCTGATGCAATTTTGTTGTTATGAGACATTTGTTCCGGATATGTACTGCTACCTTTTCTTTTATTTTTTATGAAAGACCAGAATGTTTTAGGGTTTTTTGTAATGTTGTTTTCAATATTAGAAATATATTTCTTGTAGCATGTTGAACTTAGAACATTGCATTCATCACGTAATCTCTCAAAGTTCTCTCGGTCTAGTGGATTTTTGTACTTCTTAAAACGAACGTGGTATTTGTACTTTTCTCTTAGAACCCGTGTGTACCAAGGTGGATATTTATCGCTGACTGTTTTTTTAATAGGTTGCGGAGCTCTATAGCCGAATTGTCCTACTTGAGGTCTATAACCTTTTTATAAGAAATACATTGATAAAATTGAATCAATCCAACGTAAATTTGTTAAGTACCTAAATTATAGAACAAAAGCTGATATCCCAAATTACCCGGACTCCTGTCGTTACCACAAATTTAATACTTTGGAAGATCGACGACAGTTAAACGACATGATGTTATTGTACGACATACTTAACAACAAATTTGACTGTTCACATCTAATCAGCAGAATAAACTTTAACGTCCCTCTCAGGCGTACCAGACATACCACTATGTTATCAGTGCCATCGGCCTCCACTAATTATCTAAAAATGTCACCATTCTTGCGCCTACCTGCATTATACAACAATAGATTCCCAACATTGGACCCCTTCAACAACCCACGGAACAGATTTAAAAATGAGATTATCCAAATCCTCCATCAAAACCCGGTAAACTCAACCAACTCAGTAGTGCCAGTTTAGACACAGACACACACACGTCATTACACACATTCACAGTACCTACATCGCACAGATACTCGCTCACCCACACTTTAAGTATTAGTAATTAAGTCACTCTCGGTATTATTATAATTTTTTCTTATTTTCTGTGTACTTCGTAATTGGCGTAATGTTTAGATTAATTAATAATGTTATACTTATTGTCAGCTGTGAAGTTACCTTTAATAAATAAATAAATAAATAAATAAATAACCGAATTGTGCTGCTTGGGGTCCATAACCGAATTGTACTGCTTGTGGTCTATTACCGAATTGTTGAGGTTGTTTATTCCCAAGTTGCGGCAATTGCGGTCGAAAATCAATTTGTTGGTTCGGCACATTTGGACGTACAAAACCTTGATTAGGTACCTATACCGAATTTAAATTGAGCTTGATTTGTAGAAGGCCTGTAGCAATTATGTTGCATTTGAGGTGCTGTAGATGTAGGTTTCGGATTGTTTGAACTTAAAATAACCCCTTTTTCAGTTGACTGATGACCTTGTGGCCAGTGTTGTAACATTTTACTGCGTAAATTATATTGTTCCTGGAAGTTAACCTCTTCAAGGACAAATTGTAACGCTTCCTCCAGGGTACTAGGATTTTTAATTCGAACAATCCGTACCATATGTTCCGGTAAATCTATATAAATAAAAAGAGAAGTCCTGACTGACTGACTGAACAATTAGCCCGTGACACTCGCCCCGAGCGCACGTGCTAATTGCTCCCGCTACCGCTGCATGACTCATCCTCCGCCGCCAACCTGACTCGCCGCGCCCCGCTGCGAACACTCCGAATTAATAATCCAATTAATTTAATTATTGACTGGATTATTAATTACACCAAAAACTGTCTTTTTCAAGACAAACCTCTGTTTCTTTACGGAAGTAAATCGTCAAGTAAATTCACTTGGCCCCTTCTGGGTAAAATCCACAGTTTCGTGGTTCGCGGTAGAAACCTTACGGTGCTAACGAAACCGAGAGGGTGTTGTCCCAACACACCCGCCGAACCTCTTCAAGGCAAGGCAGTGAATTGGACGGGTCCCAGACCGACGGCCTTGGGGGATCTCCTAGTCGTCACTGGTGACAGTGTTCCTTCCACAGCCACACACCTAGTGTCTTTCGCGCTAGACTGACAGGGCCCTGTTTGCACAATAAGATTGGCAACAGGTTTACAAGCTTAGGGCTCACCCGAGGTACACATCTCCCTGTCTATACCCGACAGGGAGGAATCACACATCCCCGGGCATTCCACCCGGGGAAGTAGACGTTAGGTTGTTAGGAGTTTATAGGGACTCAGGCTCACTCCTTATGAGTGGGAAGTAGTTTACCCCCTCCCTTTTCAACATGGACGTTTCCGACGACGCCTACTGGGCGACGTTCGAAACGAACATGAAAGATCCCGTGTTTCGCGCACGAGTCAAGCGTTTCTTGGGTTACGAAAAACTCACTTTTCCCACCGCGATCACGACCGCGTATAAACCCCCCGCGCCCGTTATACCTTTTAACGATTCCCCGGCTTCACCGGCCTTGGCAACCCCGCAATCTCAGGAGCCTTTCTCCGACGCAGCGTCCGACCTTATGGACGCTGAAGACTCCCCCTGCACCCCCAAATCGCCAGGAGCTGCTTGCTTCTCTTCTCCCTCCTCGAACGAAGAGGAAGTGATAAGGACACCAGACGAGGGCTTCACCCAAGTCGAGTCCAAGTCGAAGGGGAAGAAGCGAAAGAAGAAGGTCTGCGATTCCTCGCGCTCTTCCAAAATTACCGCGCTCGTAACCGACCGCCCCCCCACCCCTTTCCCGAACGAGTCGACCCCCGCGACCCCCGCAACCCCCGCGACCCCCGCGACCCCCGCGACTGCACCCGCACCCACCGCCGTACCCCGCGCCGCTGCGGGGAAAAAGGTGCCCGTTCCGCCCCCTGTCTTCATCCAAGACAAGTCAAAATGGACCGTGTCCAAATGGTGCTTAGAGCAAAAGATTGCCTACACCAGCGCCCGCACCACCCTCCAAGGGATAAAGGTAGCGATCCCGACGGCTAGCGACTACCGCAGCCTAACCAAACTATTAAGAAACCGAAACGTGTCCTTCAACACGTACGCCCTCCCCAAAGACCGACAGACACGAGTTGTCCTCAAGAGGGTTCCGGTCGAAATCACAGTAGACGAAGTCAAGGCCGACCTTGACTTTCAAAATATCCCGTACACCGAAGTGCACCGGATGCACCGCGCCCGCCGCGGAGTGCCATACGATATGGTGATCGTAGTATGCCCGTCCTTTGAGGGCCATAACCCTATTTTTAATCTCCGCACTATCTGCAACCTGTCCGGCATTCGGATCGAAAAGCCCTACAAGACGGGAATAATCGGCCAATGCCACAGGTGACAGCTGTACGGACACGCGCAATCACACTGCTACGCCACCCCGAGGTGCGTAAAGTGTTTAGGTAGCCACGGTACAGCGGAATGTACCAGGCCCAAGGACCGCTCCTTGTGCACGGAACCGCCGAGCTGCGTTCTATGCGGCGAAGCCGGTCACCCGGCCAACTATAGGGGGTGCTCGAAAGCACCCAAGACCACTTCTCCCAAGCTGGTGAAGCGTGCCGACGCCCGCCAGCAAAGGGAAGCCCCCTCAGGGTACCTCCCAGATAGGCTCAGTCCCCAGAGACCGAGCCCCTGGAACTTCCTGAACCATCAGCAGGCGTTCCCTGCGATGGCTTCAGCCAGGCCCGTCCCCGCGCCCATCCCTCAGTCCAAGAACCCGGGTTCAGGCGCTCCCGCGCCCCCTACCGCACCTCTTACCGCGACCACCGCCACCGCGATCCCCGCCGCCGCGACCCCCGCGTCGCGGCGTCACAAACGCCGGTCCCGTGACCATGACCCCCGCCGTCGTGCATCAAACGCTCGACAACGCGTTTTTCACGTTCTGCACCACCCGTGCCTATCAGATGGCTATGGAGGTAGATGCCGCCACAAAGGCAGGCGATATCCTTAGGATATACGCCATCTATGATGCGTACCCTGACATTACGCAAGCCCTGTTAAACGCCAGACTTTCCGTGAATCACAGTGTATAACACGGCCTCCACGCGTACAAAACCCCGATCCCTAAAGCTAGGAACTTTTAACGCCAACGGTATCCGTACCCAAAGGGATGAGATCGCCACGTTCCTCCGCGACCATCACTTGGATATCCTGTTAGTTCAAGAGACGTTCTTAAAACCCTGCTATCGTGACCCGAGAATTGCCAACTATAAAATAGTTCGCAACGACAGAGCACATTGCCATAAGGGTGGAACTCTCATTTATTACAAAAAGTCCCTACACTGCATTCCTATGGATGCCCCCCCCCTCTCCCGATTAGAAGTGTCAGTCTGCCGACTGGGCATGACGGGTCATCAACCCATCACACTAGTCTCAGTCTACCTTCCTCCCCAGTCCGAATCAGAGGACTTTCAACTGATCACCAATGACCTCACCGCCCTGTTAAGCATGAGCGACTCCGTTATCATAGCGGGCAACCTCAATGCGAAACACCCCGCGTGGAATAGTTCCAGGGAATCGACCAGAGGGAGACACCTGTTCAACCTCTGCTCGACCCTGTCCTTCGACGTCATCGCCCCGATGTCGCCGACTCATTTCCCCCACAATGTGGATCACAGACCTGACGTACTCGATATTGCAATTCTGAAAAGGATCAACCTACGGTTGAATTCCATACAACTATGCGACCGGTGCAGTATTTTTCGACATAGCGAAAGCCTTCGACAAGGTCTGGCACAACGGCTTGATTTACAAGCTGTACAAACTCGGCGTGCCGGACCGACTCGTACTCATCTTACGAGACTTTCTGTCGAACCGCACCTTTCGCTATCGCATCGAAGGAGCTCTCTCATCCCCCCACCCGATTCGCGCCGGCGTCCCTCAGGGCGCCGTGCTATCCCCTCTCATCTTTACGCTATTCACCAGCGATATCCCCAAGAATGGTAAGGCACAGTTGGCTCTGTTCGCAGACGACACGGCCATCTACCACTCTGGGCGTAGTTCCAATGCGATAGCCAAATCCCTCCAGACCGCAGTCAACGTACTCGGTGCATGGTTTAGGAAATGGCGAATCGAATTAAATCCGGACAAGAGCCAGGCGGTTCTCTTTAAGAGACCGCAGCGCCGCCAAGACCCCCTCCGGCCCATCTCCATATTCGGCAAGCCGATCCCTTGGGAAAAGCAAGCCAAATACCTTGGAGTAATTCTAGATCAGCACCTCTCCTTCTCTGAGCATATCAGGAAGGCGCGCTCACGCGCCGCCTTCGCTCTCGGAAGGTTGCACTCTGTTCTGAACGCACGTAGCAAATTGTCACTCAAGTGCAAATTGCGTATTTACACGGCGTGCATAAGGCCCATCATGACGTATGCATGTGCAGTCTTTGCACACACGCACCCCCGACACATCCATAGGATGCAGACCCTCCAAAACCGTTTCCTCCGCCAAGCCACAGGCTCCCCTTGGTACGTTCGGAACGAGATCCTCCATCTCGATCTGAAAATGCCCACTATTGCTCAATTTATGAAACGCAACTCGAAGCGTTTCTTCGTTTCTTCGATAAAGCCGAGATACATCGCAATCCCTTGATTGTGAAGGCCGCTAGTTATGTCCCCAGTAGAATCAGTAGTATTCGCAGGCCGAAACATGTCCTCTCAGACCCAGACGACCCCATCACTGTTCTCCAAGAAAAGAATAGGGCCACTAGTACAGTACACAAACACAAACGACGACCGTCCTACCGACCTCGCCGCCGAGGTCCTCGCGCCCCGCGAAGACTCCCGAGTAGCGATCAGACCCCCGACCGTCCCTTGCTCGTTGATGCGCCAGCCCGCGCCGCAGCTGAGCCAGTAGCTTTAAATTCCCCGTCTAATAATCATGAAAACAACTTGATCCAGCCTGTCCCTGATAGTACTAGCTGCCCCCCCCCCCGCGCCAGCGACTCCCTGAGCCGAGGTTCGTACCCCACAGGGGGTGCCCTCAGTGCGCAGTCGTTTTAGGTTTAAGTAAGTTTACGCCCTGGCTGGAGGCTTTTAGAATCCTAAAAACCTTCACAGGAAAGTCCGGTTGAGCAGTCACGGCCTCTCAAGGTCAACTGCGAGATGCCATTACCAAAAAAAAAAAAAAAAAAAAGACTGACTGACTGACTGACTCATCAACGCCGAGCCCAAACCCTTGGACCTAGAAAGCTGAAATTTTGCACAGAAGTTCCCTTTATAGTGTAGACAAGGATTAAGGAAGGATTTTTCGAAATTAAACCCCTAAGGGAGTTAAATAGGGGATGAAAGTTCCGCGCGGGCGAAGCCGCTGGCGAAAGCTAGTTGTACATAAAAACGTTAAGCGAAGTATTATTATAAATAACTTTCTTAGCTGCTCTTAACGTAGCGGAACTGTTCTGATTAACCTTAGATATTAATATGGCACGAATATCTTGTATACGGCTGCAGAATTCTAAATATGATTCATTTGATTTAATTTTTAAGGTTTCGAGCTCAATTGCCACGCATTCCTCACTCCTGGGGTCACCAACATGTTGGATCATCAAAGATTTAAACTCAGAAAAGTTTCAAGGTCACCTCTTTCACTTAATTTACTGGTAATATTCTGCATTAAAAATTCGTTTCGCTCTGAGGTCCCTTGATATTTTCCGATACCATATTCGCACTTCCGCAAAAATAAACTAAGTACGAGTATATTAGTTTCACCACTAAATTCGGGAATTAATTTTAAAACATCGCGAGGTATGAAAGAGTCTGACAATTGCATCGGAAGCGGCGTTTCAGAACGAACCGAAGAGGCTGCCCCGGCCGCCGTCGCAGTTAAAGGAATTTGACCTTGATTCATCTTAGATAATTTAAAACTTACGACGCAATTAAATTATAAAATCAAAAGATAAACCTCAATTTATTATGTTAAATCACACCATAGAATTAACAAAAATACATAGAAAAATTAATGTTGCTTTTCTTTATAAAACTAAATTAAACTACTTAAATACTAATTACGTCTATTACAATAATAGTTTAAGGAATGAGGAAGGATGTAGAAAGTTACTCACATGCCAACCGCTTGATATATTACCACCATCTCTGGTCACCCACGTAATTTACGCGTTATCTAAGCTTATTTATTTGGTTCGAAAATTGCCCAATATAGAACGCCTCACTGATTTTAAGCACCACGACTATTTATAGAAACAGTAACCACTCGCGAAACACAGTCCACGTGTTTTAATGTATTTCACAGGTTTTCGCACTTGACTTTTCGCGGAGGAAACAGTTTGCGGCAATCCTACCGGCTGCGCCAGTTAGATTTCGGGAGCGCAAATGAAACGGAGTTTGAATGGAAGTAAGAGTTTATTACGACCGAGCTTTACAGAGTTTGATGTAAGACTAACTTATCCTATCTTAATTCTAATAATTTGCCAAAACATTCCCACAGGCTGGTGGTCGGCCCACACGCGGTTGCGCCACACATCCTATCACGTACCTACGCCTAATCACAAAAGACGCCAGGTTAGCGACTAGACTCTACTACAGCGTTGGGATAGGGACATAACTACCTACTTATGTAATAATTTTTAAAATCCGTTATTTGTTTATGTAGGTACCAACAGACTGCCATTATGGTAGATAACAAATACGACGTTTTTATCAAAAAAAAAAAAAAAAACAATGCGTATATTACGATAACATGATATAATATAATCTCAAGCTTTGTCTGTGTACGCTCATTCACAATTTGTTCGTGCTGCTTGTAACACGTTCAAAATTATTGTTGACGATTGTAACGTGTGTTTAGTAAACTAGTGTTTTGACGAAAACGTAAGTAATGATACTGTATTTGTTTTCGTTCTAAAGTAATACTCAGTCACTCACATGTTTTGTAAATGGGTGAATTTCAACAAATGCCATTTTATTTATCATATCGGTGAACTTTTTTTTTTTATTTTTTTTTTCAGGTTATATGAAATCTTTAGAATATCAAATATCCCCAAATTTAATATCATCAACGTATCATTTAAGACTAAGGAGAAAATTCAGTTTGAATTCTGGTTTCCACCGATATGACAAACCAGCACCGATTATTTTTTCTGTACACCGATATGATAAGTTTATCCACCGAAATGATGTACATATCCAGCGATATGATAATCTATCCACCTTTGAACATCAAAAAGGAAATAGTTAGTAGGTACCTATATATTTTTACAAGGGTGACTTAGAACTGAAGACCTGAACTTAGAGTCTTGTGTAAGTAGATCACATCCAATGAGAACTGAGTTCTTAGAAATCCAATTAAAATATATTTTTGAAATTATGTACCTATTTTATTAAATTCACTATAGGTACTTAGAAATAAAAAAAAGAAGGTTTATTTTTATTATGATTGTCTTTAATAAAATGAAGTATGAAAAAATAACAAAAATCTCATATCTAAGGTTGTATATATATGTATGTATGAATGTTTGTATGTAGGTATATATGTATGTGTATAATGTATGGATCTATGTATGTTTGTATGTTCCATTGTTTCTTTGTATACTTAACGAAATGACACGGGATCTACCGATATGATAAAACGACTCACCGTGATGATAAAATGATCTACCGATATGATAAAGCAAACCACCGATGTGACAAAACTGTGCGTTGATCATGAATCAAAACACCGATATTAGATATAAGACACTGATTGATTTTTTCTTATCATTTCGGTGTAAATTATCACATCGGTGGTAATAAAGACCACCGATTACAGCGATATGAGAACAGCGACGTGAGAAATAACACACTTTTTAGAAAATTAGAAAAAATGCGTAATATCTAGGATAAATTCAATAACAGACAATGAAGCTAATTCACTTACTACCTCTTTTAGAACCAAACAACAATAATAAAACTACTCGTTACACTAGAAAAATGCAACCACCGATAATATAAAATAATTGTCCGGAAGCAACTGAAATGGCGTACTTATGTTATTGGCTCCGGGAATATGCAGCGATTTGACACACGTCCATCCTGACTGCGCACTAGCACACACTAACGAGGGAAATACAATTGGGTTGGGGACGCTTTCGGACTCGTCTAAAGTAAAGTTAGGTTTAAATTACTTTTGTCCAGCGATATGAGAACATTTTGCAGGACAAGTACGTTTGTGCCTCTCAGTAATAATAATCGTTAATTATGTAATAAAATATGCTATATATTAATAACAAAACTAATATTCTATGAAATAGAATAAGTTATATAATTAACTTACTTATTTTTATTAGTGTATAAGCTGTTTTGTTTGTAAAAAAAGTAGAGGGACATCACCGATTTGAAAAAAATTGAGGTTTATGTATTTATTTCTACCTAGGCAAATTATATTTTTGACACAACCCAATAAACCTATTGAATACTAAAAAAAAATCAGTACAATATTCCTGTTTTCAAATACTAATTTCACCGAAGACAAAAAATTTAGTCATTTGGGAAATTCACCCAAATACATAAAGAAACATGTTTCAACGTAGTCTTTTTCATATATATAACATAAAACACTACGTTAAAGACAAGGAAGTTTCGCAATAATTCTTTCTGGACATGTGGCTTTCCCCGCCTCATTATCATAATTATGTCGCAATGGATGACCGTTTCATTATGCATCGCATTTTTTTCCAATCTGTATGAGGCTTTAAATATTCTAGTTTATTCAATTTCGAAGTGACGTTTTTAATAGGCCATCTCAATCATCCATCCTTTTCCCAAGCACTTGGTATGATAATTTTTCTTTCCCTATTTCTTTTTTAACGATATTTCTATTTTCTGAAAACAAAAAGAATTAATTAGCAATAACATTAGCATCTTTACCTACTACGTCATAAGTAAGAGATCATCAAGTATGCGAATTTAGTATTTGTGCCATTAAGTAAAACGTCAAAGAAAGTCAATTAAATTACAAATTTCAAAGAAAATCAATTAAATTACAAATTTCAAAGAAAATCAATTAAATTACGATAGTCAAAGAAGATCAATTAAATTACAAATTGTCCAAATACCTATCAACTTTCTAATGAAATCCAAGGAAAATAAACTACAATTAATGACAATAGTTAAAAATAAAAATGTACAATTTAATTTTCATGTCATGCAATTTTTCCAATTGTCCTAGAATTCGCAAATTCCTTAATCGTTTAACAACAATTTTATTATTTATTTATTTATTTATTCTTTATGCACACACATGTACAGAGGCGGACTAACAATTTTCGATCAGCCATGCTCAGAGATGCTTTTGATATGCTTGCCTATAAGCATATTCAGCCTATAATGTTCCCACTGCTGGGACACAGCCTTCTCTCTGTGAGAGGGAGCGGGCCATAATCCACTACGCGAGTCTACTGCGGATGAGCCGATGTCACACAATGTCTTCGAACTTTTTGTTCTACGACATGCCGATTTCCTTACTATGTTTTCCTTCGCCGTTTTGAGAGCAATATGGTAGCAGGTACGGATCGCTCGGTGCGCGAGTTTGACGACCACTTTGCTCACTTAAAAAATAGCCCACTCTAACGCGTTCCTGATTATATTTTTAAATAAACTTAGAAGAAGTACCTAATCACGGTGATAATGGCAATAATGACTAGCACGATGACTTGCGGTTATTACATGACGTCCTATAATACATGTTTATCATACACAGATTTTAATCTACCACGTGTAAAAATCTGAGTATGATGTTTGAGATATCTCTATTTTCTATGTTTCTAGCCACGGTTTTTTTTATGTACACAAAGATTGATGAACACAAAGTAGACGAATAATCCCGAAATAATTGTTTTTTTTTTTTATAAAGCTGCTTCCCCCTTATTAATTTGTCCCTACTAACGCTTGTCTACAAAAATAGTAGCGATCCCGAATCATCAGATCATTATATCTGTGGTAAAACATGATAAGATTAATCTGTGCGATCAATCGTAGTCATCATACCTACCTCACCTTGTCAATAACAAGAGACCTACGTATACTGGTCACTGTGCAAGCAAAAATCGACTTTGTAGACAAACATATCTGTACATTGTACCCAATGGCGATTTCGATACTAGAGGAGTAAGTTAAATATTAATATACCTATCATACCAACATCTTTACCTTTCGGAGTAAATTCTCTAAATGATAAACCGCATCAAAATCCGCTGCGAAGTTTAGAAAAACAACACGGCCATATAGACAGACATAAAAAACGACTTTATTGCATAACATGTGTATAGATAATACGTATGTGTATGTAGAGAGCGCACACAACTACAATATTTTTTTGTAAAACAAAGATAACATTTATATCTGGTATAACATCAACACATTATAAAACTCGGACCGGTAGCCAAGTGGTATGTACTACCAACCGATAGTTTTTATGTTTGGCATTCCGAAGGACTCACCGGGCGAAATCACTCGTGTTTGGCAGTGAGTTACTCGTATGTTATTGTGTAGTAGTTAGTGAATTACGGTGTTTTATTTATTTTAAACTGTAAATGGTTCAAAGATTTTAATTTATCGATAGTAACAAATATGTGTATTTTGTCAATAATCTTACGAAACTACTACAATTTATATATCCAAGGTAACTTCCCGGCAAAGGATTTACAGGAGATTTACTTTTTACAACTTTTCGATAAAATTTTAAGTTTTCTCGATTTGCTCGAGTTTGTCAAATGGTTGGCTTTCAATTATTTTTTCTGAATGATTCGGTTTCCATGTGATTACTGCTATTTTATCTAAGTCATGTTGTCATTGAGCGATTAATATTAAGTCGTATCAACCAAAACAAACTACATAAGTACACAATTACATTATCAAACGTGGAATTTATTGTGGGTACCTAGGTAATATTTATGTGGCTCAAATGATTATCATCATAATTTCTGCCAAAATCTGCAAACTATCGGACTTTTAGCTATCTAGAATTCCCACAACTACCAAATGAAACGTATTGTGTCAATCTAAGTGAAGAAATATCAAGTATTTACCCCTTTATTCATAAACGTTGTTTTAAGTTAAGTATACATACATATTTGAAGTTTAAACATCTCTTAACTATAATCAACGTTCTTGAATTTACCCAAATAATGGTTTTAGCTTTGTTTATATGCCCATGAATGACTTTTCTTACCTATATATTTGTATGTCACAAAGGCCGAACATGACGGATCTTCTTTGTTTATGAACAACCTGCATGTCTTGTATGTATACTCATGTTTCTACAAACAAATGTCTTATCTTACCCCTTAATCTCCCCCCCCCCCGAGTGGATTCCCGCATTGTCGTTTCGGGGGGGCTCAGTAACCGTGGATTCCGGCCACGGTGAAGCCAAGAGGAACCCAAAGGTGGGGCCGCTCGTCAGGGCTTTTGCCTCAAAGCCGACGACGTAGCGGCCAAAAAGTAGGTTGCGGTGAGGTGCACCGCAACTGAGGTGGGCCGCGATGTCGAATGGGAGGCATCGCGGCTGAGTGTTACGGGCTGCGGTAGAGGAGGAGTGCCGGTGCTTCTGAGCAGCGCTCTTCCCTTCCGTGACCTGGACGGGGCCGCCACCGTTTGATGGCGCGGTGGGGCCGCAGGGGAAGAGGAGTGTCGGTATAGCGTCAGCCGCTCTCCCTATCCCCTGCGGCCGAAAAGTGGTAAACGGGACGGCGCGTTGTGTTCCACACGCGCGCCGTCAAAGATGTCAGCAACTACTGGTGGGGTCCGCAAGGGCCGATGCCTGCCAGGGGTGCGGGTTTGTTGGAAAGAGTTACCACAGCCCCTGGCATACAGGCTACTGAGGGAACACGGGTGGGTTTTAGTCAGTAAAAGTCTGACACGCCCTCCTCCTCTACTCAGCAGGAGAAGTCATTTGATGATTTCCCACCCAAAAAAAAAAAAAACCCCTTAATCTCAAAGAATGTAATTTAATTAGGAGAAACTTTTGAATTGATATTATTATATTCTTGGTCAGTCAAAAATTAAGCCGCCTATTCCAATGCGTAATAGGTTCCTAGAGAAAAGAAGGGGGCAAGAATCCCAAATATTGTACCTAGCTCTTTCTTTCCAGAAAATGATAGCCCTAATATGGCTCGGCGTGATCATCATAGCCGCGGTGCTGTACATGCGGCAGGCATACTCGCGGTTCAGCCGGTACGGGGTGAAGCATTTCAAGATAGTCCCACCAGTGGGCAACCTAATGAACGAGCTGATGCGGAAAAAACATGCCGCTGAAACGTTTAATGATATGTATCATACTTTTCCGGAAGAGAGGTACATAAACGACCATTACCTACTGTACTTTACATTTTTTTCACTGCTAAGACATTTTATTTCTGTGTTAAAATCTCCCTTATGACAGGATTGTGTACCTAAGATACAACTTCCATGCAAAATTCTCACCATTTTCAAATCTAAATAATCCACCTTAAGTAACCTTGTCGTTAGTCTTTGGCCCTATTGTGCAGGCCGTGTACAGGCTAGCCTACCTACGTCAGCGCCCACTGAGCAGCAAAATGGTCGCCAGTTTTAGTAAAAAAAAAACTGAACTAAATCAGAACTGGAATTGAGTTTTGGGACTCCTGGAGTACTGGCCGTACTGCAGTAGGTCTTTATTACATCTTTTTTACTAGATTTAATATCTTTATTATTTTTAATGTTTGTTTTTTTTCCTCTGTTGTTATAGAAAAAGATATTGAATCAAAACTTGATAGAATTCTAAACTTTCTAGGTTCGTAGGCAGATACGAGTTCATGAAAGGTGTAGTGATGATTCGAGACCTGGAGCTGGTGAAGAAGATCGCAGTCAAAGACTACGAGCACTTCCTGGATCATCGCATGCTGGTGGATGACTCCGTGGAGCCTCTGTTTGGCAGGAACCTGTTCTCTTTGAAGGGTAAGGAATCTACAAGACTTGGAATTTTTATAAACCTTATAAAAGAACTCGCCCGGCGATCCTGTTACTAAACAAGTTGCACTCATCACGTTTTTTTTTTAATGAAACACAATTAATTCAAATACAAGAAAGTCAAATAATTAACTTCAAGTAAGCCATTAAAAGGCACTTTTAACGTCAACATTTATTGGAAAGTATGTACCTAACTGATTCTAGTTCCAGATATATTTTATTTTATTTTACCTGTAACTTATTTAAAAAAAAAACAAAACAAACACGTGTTGAAATGGGAACAGTGACGTATTCGCAAACCTCTTGGAGTTGCTGTTATATTTATCGGTAGGTAATAATTACTTTCTAAATATATTTTTCCAACATCAAGTTACAAAACAAAAGATAAAGAAAATAGAATAACTATGTCGGAAAATTTAAGTCTTGTACAAGTATTTTGAACTTATAAGATCTAAGAATATTATTAATTATTTTTCTAACTACGGCAACCTCACAACTTTTGAAAACGTTGTATACAGGTCAAGAATGGAAAGACATGCGTTCTACTTTGAGTCCAGCATTCACCAGTTCCAAGATGCGAGCCATGGTGTCATTCATGATGGAGGTCAGCGACCAGATGATAGGATCTCTGAAGAGGCAGATCAAGGAATCTGGAGGTCAGTTTGTTGAAGTATTCAGATGATATCTAAACTTATTAGTAACTAGCATTTGTCAGCGGCTTGGCCCGCATGGATGTCGAAAACTATCCCATGGGAACGTAAAAAGTATCCAATATGTTATTTCAGGTTACAAACGATCTGTGTGCCAAATTTCATCCATATCCGTTCAGCCGTTTTTGCGTGATTGAGTAACAAACATCCAACAACTAAACATACAAAGTTTCACATTTATAATATTAGTATGATAGTAGGGTATACTAATACCCATCTACGAGTATATACGAATATAAAAAAAAACTGAAAAGTTTGCCTTTTTGTTTGAACACGCCAATTTCCAATCGGATTTAAAAAAAATCTTATTACATTTGCTAGTTACACTACTTGAAAGAGAAAAACCTAAACCCTCCATTTAAGTGCAGGTCGGGAGCCAAAATTTCACGGGGTCGAAGTGTCGAGCAGATGCCAGTTTGTGATAAAACTCTTCTTCAAGGACAGAATTTATTGGGATCGGTTTCTAATCTAACCCATTGTAGATGAATACCAATTTTTACATGGAGTGACTGCCTATTTGGCCTCCATAACCCAGTTACTGGGTTACACGATAACCCTTAGTAAGACTATGGTTGTCGGGCTTTAGGGCTTCTGACTACCCGTAATGACTGTTAAAAAAATCTGCTGGGACCAACGGCTTAGCGCGCACCCGGACTGATTTCAGCAAGCGCAGCTAACTCGATCCGTACGGCTGTCAATATAGCCGCGGGTCTCATTTTTATTACATTTAATTACATTTGAGTTCCACAGTTAACTACGTGGACGTAGACACCAAGGACCTGACAACGCGCTATGCAAATGACGTCATAGCTTCCTGCGCCTTCGGCCTTAAGGTCAACTCCCATGACGAGAGGAACAACGATTTCTACTCCGTTGGCTATGAAACTGCTACTTCTGGCTTCAAAAGAGTCCTGATTTTTTTCGGGTATACTTCGTTTCCAGCTCTTATGAAGGTGAGTAAAATATTATACAGTAAACTACGAGTATTTTGGTACTTCAACGAGTCGAGCCAACTCAATGAAAATGGGTGAAACAGGGTTTATTTTGCTGTTAAAATTGACAGCGATTAGACGAATTTATTGATATCCATTTAGGTCTTCCCCTTTTGTATAAACTTTGACATAACTTCATACATTTTGTGTGAGCTTGTAACTCATATACATTTTATACAAGATTATATTCTACTATTGTCACAGAAATTCAACGTTAAGCTGTTTTCTGAGGCCACGACGAACTTCTTTCAAAGCATAGTAATGAGTACTATGGCCGAACGACAGAAGAAAAATATTATCAGACCTGACATGATACACCTACTCATGGAAGCTAAAAAAGGTATCTAAGGCATATACAGGATATTATTTATCCAGTGCGCAAACTGTAACCATGAATTCAGCATATCATTCTAGACGCCCCGGCACAGATATTTTTCGACGGTTTTCCAAAAAAAAAAAAAAACAGCTGGTTCATAGAAAAGTGCAATACCTACGCGGTCAAAATGTATGGAACAGCAGATTTTTTTTTTTTGTATCACCTACCAAAACTTTCTACGCTGGGGGTTCTAGAATGTTTTGCTAAATTCATGGTTACAGTTTGCGCACTGGTTAAAAACTTATCTTGTATTGTACCCTTCATGATTCATTCTTATGTGTAAGTTTTTTTTCTGAATATACCTGCTCTTGACCTACGTCACGCCTGATAGAAAGCAATGAATAATGTAGGTAGTTTAATCTACATATTACCTGAATGAAATTAATGTTCTTTCGTGAAATTTTCGTCTTTTAACTTGGCTGTGTTTAATGAGGCGAAAAATACACCTACCATTAGCAAGTGCCTCGTGTCATAACTGACCTTCATGTTAATATTATGATTAACTAAAGCAGGAAGTTCCAAGCCATTTTGAACCTAATTTCAATAGATAATCAAACGGAGTACGTTTAGTTTTGCTTTAACGTATAGGTAGGTACAATTGAAAGGAAAACAAAAACTAAAGGTCACACGTATTGGTGATGCCACCAGTTAAAATACAATTGTTATACCGACTAAAATACACTCAAAAACTCAATTTTGCTACGACTTTTTGTGAGGTGATGTAACCTGCATAGCAAATGGCATGGACACTATGTACTATGGATCGATACACCGTATGGTGAAAGCACCGACTCTGGTCTTTAGTTCCCATTTATGTTTCCGACAAATATACAAATTTATTTATTTCTAGAGCAACTTGACTCAAGTAAATGGCTTTTTCTTTCAGGAAAACTGACCCATGAAGATAAATCTGATGAGAAAGCGAACACTGGATTTGCTACAGTTGAAGAATCACACGTTGGAAAAGCGAACAATAATAGAGGTCAGTATGATTACAGTTCCTGGGAATAAATTTGTAAGTTAAGGACTAACTTATTCAAGGAAAGAATAATCTAAATAATCTGATAACGAGAAGAGAAAAGAACAGTGTTACCTTAGTAGTATGTACTGGCCCTGACTCCAAGAGTTTGATAAATTCACGTCATCAAAGATACAAACTGAATTGATGTCATCCAATCCACACTTAAAACGGTCTATATCACATAGTTTAGGAGTGAGGCTTGTGACTTAGCAGTGGACACATTATTCATGGATCATACTATAGGCGGATAATATTCCTTAGTAGAAACTAAACCTACAACAACTACCATCTATTTACAGAATGGTCTGATATCGACTTGACTGCCCAAGCCATCCTATTTTTCGTTGCTGGCTTCGAAACAGTATCAGCAGCGATGTCGTTCCTACTGTACGAGCTGGCAGTGAACCCCGACGTTCAGGAGCGACTGGTGCAAGAGATCAAAGATAATGAGGCTAGGAACAGCGGCAAGTTTGACTTCAACTCTATACAGAACCTACCTTATATGGACATGGTTATTTCAGGTAAGACTCTAAGCCAAAGGTCAAAAAGGTCTCAGAGGTCAAAATGTAATACAATAATTATTTCAGTATACAAATTAGGAGTACCAATGAAAATCAGAGAACACACGTGCAGGATAAATAGTTTGATTGAGGACAAATTCTGCTGATCCATCTACAGTGGTACTCCTAGTAGGTACACAAACAGCTGATTTGTCTAAAATTCTAAATGGCCCAGTGCCAGTTAGGCTGTTGATCGTAGGCTTTTTTTAGGGGGGGGGGGGGGGGAGGGAAATCATCAAATAACTTCTCCCGCTCTGGGTGGAGCAGGAGGGCGTTTCAGACTTTTACTGATTAAAACCCACCCGTGTTCCCTCAGTAGTCTGTATGCCAGGGGCGGCGGTATCTCTTTCGAACAAACCCGCACCCCTGGCAGGCATCGACCCTTGTGGGCCCCATCGGTTTGTACTGACATCTATTTGAGGCGCGCGTGGAACACAACGTGCGGTCGACCTGACCTTGGTCCTTACCGGACAGCGAGCTACCCATTACTCGCCGTCCGTAAGCCCACGCCTACGGTGGCTGGAAATCGGACTGGGATTCCCAACGCCCAGGGCGTCTCCTGCGGCGGTTAGGGCCGTGAGGGCGCATATACTGCCTCTCCCTCACGTGCACTGCCTCCCTCTTCGCGAGCATTACTGCTTCGCTGAAGGAGGTCACGGCTACCCATGCACTCCCGCTCCGTACGATGGCCTGGACCAGGGCCGGTCGCGAGAGATCGCCGCCGCCGATCACCTCCACGAGGATACGGCGGTGCGCGCCCAAGCCGGGCAGACCTCCACCGTGTCTTCAGAGCGATCTTCGCAGTGGAAACACCCGGGCGTTTCCTCCCCTCTTATCCGAAACAGGAACCTCCTGAAACAACCGTGTCCGGTGAGAACCTGCGTCAGGCGGAAAGGGAGGACGCCATGCCGCCTCTCAAGCCACTCCTCAAAGAGGGGACTTGTCCTCTTAGAGGGCAGTAAAACGTGTGCGTTACTCCAGCGGAATGTTGTCGCTTTTCAGGATTTTAGCTTGACAGATAATTAGCACCCCGTCTCGTGTAAATGTGCCCGAAATTTAGAATTTGTACTTCCAGCCGATCCAAAGATATTCACGAAAAACAGATTCCGCTGGAGTAACGTCACCCCAGCGGCATGTTTTTTAACCGGTGGTCGTAGCTGAATACAAACCAGCTACTTAGATAGATCTAATTTGTGCCTAATTGTGCCCAAAAAATGAAATTTGTGCGTCTTGAGGTTTCTTATTGCTGGAGTAACGTTTAGCAAATTGCTGTATCTCTTAAACAGCATGACATACAACTACGGTTTTTTTTACGACAATGGGTCTTAATTTGTGCTTATGTTGTACAATTTTATTTTTTCTACAATCGATACCGTTGAAAAATAAGAAATTGTCTTTCAAAAACCTTAAAATCGATCCTTGCGCTTCAATGAGAAACCCTAGAAACTTACCAATTATGGTGGTTTATACCTTTTATGAACTCACAGCGTCATGCGAAATTAGATGTTTCTATTTCAACTCCTCAGAGAGTTGTTCCATTTTAATTAAAATCTGGCTACGCTAAAATGTAACACTCCAATACACGAGTTATTATTAAGTGACGATATGATTCGACAAATAATTAGTACCTTTATTCAATTGTTTATCCTTAAAGTTTCAGCTGAAAAATCCTTGTAACTACTCAGATAGAAGAAAATAACCATGGGAAAAGAAATTTCACGATTAACCGAACAAATTCGAATGACTGTATAAAAGCGGCCGCGAAGTACATTGTGCCAACCTTCTTAAATGGGTGACGTTACTCCAGCGGAATCTGTTTTTCGTGAATATCTTTGGATCGGCTGGAAACACAAATTCTAAATTTCGGGCACATTTACACGAGACGGGGTACTATTATCTGTTAAGCCGAAATCCTGAAAAGCGACAACATTCCGCTGGAGTAACGCACACCAGTTAAACTTATAGTCAGAACACCAATTCAATATCTAATAACTTTTGAAGAACCAATAAGAGGGTTCTATACTATGTCTTAAAACTATGTCTTATTTTCAGAGGTGTTGAGACTGTGGCCACCAGCACCAACACTGGACAGGCTGTGCACCAAAGACTACAACTTGGGAAAAGCCAATGCCAAAGCTGATAAGGATTATATTGTAAGTTTGAGACCGTTTTATGTTAGACAGCGACTAATGCAGTAGCTTATTTAAAAAAACCTCTCTATCTTATACAATTCCTAGCGACGTCCTTATCATCATATCCATTATTACCATTACCTATTTATGTTGACTTTATATTTCCCTAGATCCGTAAAGGAGAAGCCGCTATCATTCCGTCGTGGGCTTTCCACCATAACCCCGAGTTCTTCCCGGACCCTTACAAGTTCGACCCTGAACGATTTTCGGACCAGAACAAGCACAAAATTAAGCCGTTCACCTACTTACCGTTTGGACTTGGACCTAGAAACTGTTTAGGTAAATTTAAAATTTAATTATTGACAACATCAATCGTTATTGCAGGTTTGAATAGAATGCATAAGATCATCAATATACGCATAACTTGTAGTTCATACACACATGGACCAATCATATGGGTCTTTATGTCAATGTCAAACTTTATGTGTGGGTTGCAGCTGAAAATCGGCGTCAGGTAGGGCATACTGTGTTACCATCTGACAATATGCTGAGCTGAGGCCCTTCTGGCATTATTATCATTGTTGAGGTCATTGTTTTATGTTTTTCTTTTAAATAATTTAAGGTTTCTGTTCCTGATATAATGCCAATAAACGCAATTTTCTTTCTTTCTTTCAAACGATAACATACGTGCAATAGGAAAATCAGTATGTATTCCGTACTACCCACCCACTTCAAGTCAACTCTCTCTTTGCCTAACCCGTTATGGATTGCCGTTTGGTTTTGCTCGACCTTCAAGGTTTATATATCAAAGGTATTTCAGTCATAAATATTCATATCAAATCCGAAGGTTACCTGCCTTGAAAGAATTGAACTATTCAGAATTCTGACATGCGAAATTGGCACAGAACCGTCTACGAGTCAGACTGTTTTAAATATGTATGTATGTGAGCCATTCATAGAGGATCTTGCGTACATATTCAAGTAAGCCAAATACATACCTATTACTTACAGATTTAGGTATGAAAATGATCTTTTGATCGATGTTACATATGTTAGAAATTCTGAAATCTAGATGGTTTTATTTTAATATGAGAAATGGTTCGTGAATATCAACATCTGAATATTGAAGACAATGTGTGTTAATTTGTTTCTGAATCTAGTGATAACATATTTGCGACAGCTGTAGGTCAGTGTCAGGCGTGATTCTTCCATTACATGACAAACTATATTTCCCAGAGGAGAGTCACACATTCCGATTGATAATAGTCTCTTATAGGCAACAGAAGTTATAGATAAGGCCGTTGCCCGGCCATAAATTGAGAGACCGAGTCGTTGCTGAAAATCTCTTAAAACTTAAAAATCTAAAAGCAAACCCTGTTAAAGCGATGCCAGTAATGGATTCAAACCAAAGTCCCCAAGATAGGGATCACTAGACTCAATGGTTAGCAGTGTTTCTCATTTAGCATTTGACATTTAATTGATGATGATTATTTTGTTTCCAGGTTCAAGATTCGCTCTCTGCGAGATCAAGGTAATGACCTATCAGCTGTTCCAGCAAATGGAAGTGTCACCTTGTGAGAAGACCCAAATACCGGCAATATTAAGCAAAGACACCTTCAATTTGAAGATTCGGGGAGGAGAATACGTACGGTTCAGGGTTCGGCAGTGAAAAAAATTGTCAATCGTTTTGTTGACATAGATTAATTGTGTAGGGACTATTTCGTTATTTTATTAACTTTGTCATAAGTAGACTTAAATATATTTTTTAAATCTTGTTTTAAAAACAAATTGTTGTTTTTTTTTTCTACTTTTTAATTGCATATTATCTACTTAGAACCTTGTTTTTGGTATCTGGCTGGCGCGTGCAGCCCCAACTCTGCCAGTAGTTCAGGGTGGTGTAGCCAACCGCGCAACATCCGAAACACAAAGCTACAAAGAGCAACGTCCCTCCGCACAGCCAGCCTACTGTACCCTACCATCCCTGTGCATCAATATAATATTTTAATTCTTATATTCACTGCCAGACATTGCACATCTTTAACCCCTCGGTCTAGAACATGAGATTTTGAACACGTATTTCTTTCAAAATGAAGGTGAGCTGCAAAGAAGGAATTTTGACAACTCTTGCTTTAAAGGGGTTAAATAGGCAATTAAAGTTTATAGGAGTTAGTCTTTTTTGCTAATAGGAATGCCACCGGCCATATGGCTTCTCGTTATACATATATTTTTAAATACCAGTGGTCTTCTCAAAAGATCATTGGAATAGTTCAAACATCAAACTCGTAGCAAAGTTGTCACAAGTTATTGCCTATTTTTTTGAAACTAGAAGAAATAAAAATAATTTAAGTCAATCAATCCACTCAGTCTGTGTGGTTCTTTCGTCAAAAGACCGTTTCAGATTCCAATCTACACGGTCTTCACATGATTTGACCAAGATGATGTATGAACCTTTACAGTGACGGTGACCTCTGAGTTTGTTTCGGCCTTTCTTCTCAGAGTAGTCAGATAGGAAACGCCGATCTAGTTTTTAAAATAGGGTTGATGTTTAAAATTCCTTCTGGCAGAAATAAAATCATTTATCATTTACCAACATCAAAACGAATCGACAATATTCCGAAACTTGGATATAAATCAAAACTCAAAATAGTACTTACAATGAAATAAACTAGAACCCTGCCTCTCGTTTTCTATACATATTTATTGTTGGCGCAACGTGCATAATTTAACTTCATAACTTTCTACCGCGGAGAGTAATTGCGAACTAATTTGCATGCAATTTTATAGACGTGTTAAAATTATGGTTTAAAAGGTGTGAGAATTGAATCTCGGGGTATTATTATCCGTTATGTGGACATTGAGACAGCTTTGACTATTTCTTGAGAAAGGCGGAGTTTACTGTTAATACTAAGTAAGATGTTTTGCACATCAGGCGAGCTTGCCCATATAGTTGAGCTGAATCTTGTGATTGTATAAAAATGCTATTTTTGTTGTTATTAATATCAAAATCGAAATATTTCACACAAACCTGCATGGCCACTTGTGAAACGTCAGAAGCTAGGTGCATGGTTCCAATTTGTCGCTTCCAAGAAGAGCCAGCAAGAAACTCCATTGTTACTCTTATAAAATAATTGGGTTTTACAATGTTTTCAAATTACAGTGATAATAGGTATGGGAGGACAGTGCAGGTCTGTCAATAAGTACCAGGTACTAAGAGGAATGAAAATACAGAATAGAAAATCATCTACAAATCTACAGTCTACAAAGCCTACAATGTTCTCTCATTCACAATATGTAAAAGAATCTACAGAACAAAATAAACCTATTTAAACCGAGTGTCTTGGTTTCCATGACAATCGCTAATAAATCTATTATATACACTAAGTACTAGATTAATGATAAATGATTTTATTTCTGTAAGTAGGTTTGTACAAACACTTTTACTCAACATTAAATAAGTAACTATACAAATAAATACAAAAAAAACAAAAGGACACTTATGCTTCGAAGTATTCTTCCGCATCGCTGTCGTCAGGAAACGTGCCCATATAAAAGATATAAAAATTACTTTCATTCAAAAGTAATTCCCGATTGAACAGTTCAAATTTTGTAATTAAATACCTCACAATTAAATGTTCTTGTTTGTGTTTTTATAATTGAGATTTTCTTGAAGGTGGGATCAGCTATATTTTTCATATAAAAACGAGTTTCAGGAACCCATTAAGTTTTGGACCGGGAAAACAAAATAGCCCGTCAAAAGCAATCTAATTAGATATTTTGGTTTTACTCGTACATCAATATTTTGTTTTTTGAACAGAAAGTATTGTAGAAACAGATTTTTTACCGACTACAAAAAGGACGAGGTTAACAATTCGGTATGTTTATATAATATTTGTTTATGTATGTTCGGGCATAACTCTGTCATTTATAGACGAATTAGCATTTTTTTGTTTTCGAAAGGAGTTTAGTAAAATGGTCCTTTTTAAATTACGTAGAGATCTGATGATGCGTTTCTGAGACAGACAACGGAACTCTTAAAAAATTTACAGCAAATCAACCGCGATTGCTGCTATCGTATAAATATGCTTTTTTTTATTTGATTGACTTTGAGAACACCCCAAGGATGATGAACTATCAAATTGTTGTGGGGTAGGTACTACTTACTAAAAGTGAAAAATAAACCTTTTTCCACAAAAACAAAAAACAACAGACTTCCGAAAAAACACTCATCATCATAATTTCAGCTGAAAGACGTCCACTGCTGGACATAGGCCTCCCCCGAGCTCCGCCACTTCGACCGGTTCTGTGTCTTTTCCCGCATCCAGCGGACTCCTGCGACCCTCACAAGGTCATCTGTCCACCTTGTGGGAGGCCTTCCAACTTTACGTCTTCCGGTACGCGGTCACCACTCCAGAAATTCTCGGCCCCATCGGCCATCTGTTCTGCGAGCAATGTGCCCTGCCCACTGCCACTTAAGTTTGGCAATTCTTCGGGCTATGTCGGTTACTTTGGTTCTCCTGTGGATCTCTTCATTCCTGATTCGATCATGCAGGGAAACTCCAAGCAAAGCCCTCTCTATCGCCCTTTGGGTGACTTTAACCCTTAAGTTCATTTTGTATAGTATACCATACATACAACTTCAAAAAAATACACGATCGCTACAAATAGTTTTTAACTTACACTTCACAAATAAAAATACTAGTTTATCTGTCATAATTTAAAATCAATTGTGACAAATAACCGTCAAGATGCGCCGGTCAGTTTTATCTAAGGTAAGTTTTATTTTATTTTTATGTTTGAATACCTAAATATGTGTGTTTATTATAAAATTCACTTGCCCAAATGTGTGTTCTTACATATTTTTATATAAATGTTGTTGCTGCTATGGGAATTAGCATGTTTTTGTGGTGTTTTTTACTAACGTATATTATACTATACAATGCCGCAGTAGCAGTAATTTACCTTTCGTTTGTTATGTATAGAGTAATATTCATTGCTAACTTCACGGGATCAATATTTTGTTTGTTCTTCAATACAAAATTAAAATTGCAAGTATGTCTGTCTGAACTACTGAACCAATTTTATAAAAAATAAAAAATAATATACTGTTTAGACTGCCTCGTTGGCCTAGCTAGTAGTAGAAAGCGATTTCTAGAAAACTAGGGTGTGATTGTGGGTTCGATCCTCATAAAAAAAAAATACTACTGTTATTATTTTTTATTATGATTACTTTTGCATGACTATTCAAATACATACTACTGCGTGACTGACCTGTACAAAGGGGGACAAATAATAAATTATTTATCTATCAATAATACAGTAAGTACTGTTTGGTTTTACTATGGTGATGGTTTCTTTTTCTTTGGTTTTAGACTGCTGTGAGTGAAAGAGCTAGGCGCATTGTATCCCTGGTGCCTGAAAAGAACGCTGACTCTGACGCAAGTGACGGAGCAAGTAGCGGTGATAAAGCTGGAATGATTAGTTCAGCAGAAAGTTCTGCGGCGCCATCGATAAATTCCAGTTTCGAAAGGTTACTAAAAAGTTCTGATAATGAGTTGAGAACGCATGCAGATGATGCTTATGCCGATACAACTGAAGTTCCTTTTACACCTATTCTTACTCAGGTATTTCCTAATCCATCAGAAAGTAATTATGACGCTCTACCTTCAATTTCATCTGAAATTCTGCCTTCAAATCAGCCACTTGCATGTACACCGTTGACGCGCACACAAAAAATGAAAACCAAGGCACTTATCATCAACGACTGACCAACACCACCAGGCAGAACCGTCTAAAAGATTTTAGATAGAAATCTACAGTGGCCTACTGAGACGGGGTCGAAATGTTACATTGAAAAATTTAGACGCGATTTCTGACAAAGCAAAATAAAGAAACTTATAACTGAACGACCATGTGATGATGTGCAGTATGACAAATATGACCATTGGCCGGAAATAACCGGATATCAGAGGTACAAATACTGCAAAGTTGTCCAAATGTAAACTTCATCTGTACGTGAAGAAACGAAATTGTTTTTTGGAATACCACCGCAAGCAATAGGGTCCCTGAATTTTTATATTACTAGTGTTTTATAAAAGATTTTAACCAAGAAACTTTTGTTCATTAAACTTTTTTACTCCCACCAATATGGGTATTTTTATTTAAAATTATGTAATTTACAGTACTTTTTTGGTCTATGTTAAAAACTAGCAGTTAAATTTAAACTCTTCCTAAATATAGCAATGTATAGCATAATATACAGTCCCAAAAATGCGATAATCACTGTAAGTGTAGCAATGTATTATTATAGTATACATAATGTTTTTCCAAAATTACCATATCACGTTTTTTTTATTTATTTTTCTGATGTGTTTTATAACCCAAATAAACTACCAATACACATTTCTTTTAATTTTCTTTAAAAAAAATATTTTACCACGATAAGGGTTAAGCCTTCTTATGACGCCCGTTGTGAGCGACCACGTTTCGGTTCTATATGTCATCACTGGCAACACGCACTGGTCAAAGACTTGCAGTCTTGAGACACTGCGGTATGTGGGACGAGAAAATATTGCGAAGCTTCCCGAACGCTGCCCAGCCGAGTCGGATTCGAAGATTGACCTCTTTCTCGAAGTTGGACCTACCTAACTGGACAGTTTGTCCTGAAAAAAAAAAACTCAAAACTGAAAAATAACTTTAATTTCGGAAAAAGTTTTTACCAGTCTAAAATTTTCTTAGTGTAGTTTAAATAAGCATCGTTAGTTCTCAAGCATCCCAAGTTTCATCATCATCATCATCAGCCTATAATGTTCCCACTACTGGGACACAGCCTCCTCTCGGTGAGAGGGATTGGGCCGTAATCCACCACGCGGGCCCAGTGCAGGTTGGTAGATGTCACATGTCTTCGAATTTTTGGTTCTAGGACATGCCGGTTTCCTCACGATGTTTTCCTTCACCGTTTTGAGAGCAGTGGTGATTAAATAATTTACACAAAGTAAAGCGCCTGGCTGGGTTCGAACTCACGACCTACAACTCGTAAGTCGCAGCCGTTACCACTTGGCCACCACTGCTCTCCCAAGTTTAGAACTACTTTAACATGAATGTGGTGACACAATTGAGATTTAGCTGTAAACTAACTTCCACAAAGACCCCGTCGTATACTATAATTTTAAAATTCAAAAATGAAAACCGAATTCTCCATTCTACGCCAAAGCAGACATTATAGGTCGTAACAAAAGCGCCAAAATATATATAAGCGTCATATTTCAGCGTTTAGGCGGGCCGCACACTTAATGAGCTACCTAACATCAGTAGATTACATCTATTCGCGCGACAAAAGCGAGTCGAGCTTCCAAGCAAGCGTGTGTGGCCGCCTTTACGACGGCCCCAATAACTACGTTAGAGGAGTATTAGAGCTTGTGGTAAGACTCGATAATCCGACGGGTTGGGAACCTACGACGCAACATGTAATAGCAATCGTCGCGTGATTGTTTGGTTGCAGTTGCCCTTTGAGTTTTTAAGTAGATTGTAAGGCACTAGTTGCCTTAGAAAGCTGTAAATGGTCACACAGTAACGACTGTCCAAACTACCAGTATTCGACAGTGATGTGTCAAAGAGCGTTCTTTGATACATTAATGTCAAAACTGGTGAACTGCAGGCCTAGACAAAACACATTTCTGTTAGCGTTCACGCCAAACGCTACGCCAAAATGTATGGGAATGACATTACCTGCGGAGAGGACATGACGTAACCTTTCTGCAGGTAATGTCATTGCCCTGTTCCGTTAAAGTAAGAAGCCGTAGCTTTAGTATGGTGTAAGGTAAATAATAGTCAAGTTATCTGTGAAAATGCCTAATCTAACATGGCGCTGCTAAAAAGTCTGCATAAAGAAGTCTAGGGCGACACAGTATCAGGTGAGTATTGGAGCTATTATTATCCATGAACGTGAGGCAGTGGTCAAAATAATTATGCAACTGTATTCCAAAACGCTTTTATTTAAACCATTGTGTTGCATTCGTTAATCTAGACTAGGATGTCTACAAATATGATGGTAGTGTGGACGATATGCGACGGACGTTTACGTAAGATAATGTCATTATCATCATCTGCGTATCCTTTTCACAACTATGTTGGGGTCGGCTTCCAGTCTAACCGGATCCAGCTGAATACCAGTTTTTTCCATGGAGTGACTGCCTATCTGACCTCCACAACCGTGTTACTGGGTAAGATAGTACTAAATTGAAAAATCCAACATTATTTTAGCGCTCTAAAATAATGTTATATTTTTGACACTAACTTTATTTCTAGAAACATTTTAAAATGTACGTCTAACTTTAAATACGAAACAGTGTTGGTCGCTTGTTATATTATTCTATACATCTCGTAAAATGTAACGAGGGATAAAGAATGAGATAAGACGTGATGCAGACGATGAAACTGTGACTGGACGCCATTTTAACTGGATTGCTGGTTGTTGCAATTTTCTTTATTGACATTTTAACCTTTAGATGGCATTAACATATTTAGAAGGTTATTAAACATTGTAGCGATTAAAATATGTTAAATATTAAGGGTAACAATTCTTGTGCCTTCTGTACCTATATAATAAGAGGGACAACAATAGTTTAGTATTATTTCGTACACCAGAAAACTACATAGCAACAAAATATATTAAATACAAAACATAAAATAGTTGCCAATATCGTTTTCTGCGATGTCTTCCAGGCAACTTTGGAATAGAAAGGAGTTGCCTGTACAAAAAATGGGGTTTAAATTTGTGCAAATAATAATGAAAAGTCTTTTTAATTTTATAGTCAAATTCGGCAATATCTACACTCTGGAGAGTGATGTAAACTGTGGCGGTAGACTCATACTGATCATTTTTCGATTTAAAACAGTGTCCTTGCCCGTTTTTATATAAAGAAGCGTAACTAATTTCATCATTCTAACTGACTGACTTCTTGTCAATTCAAAACTGCTTGCATAGTGGTTTAATTGAAATAAATTCCAAGTCAGTTTTAAAACGAATTAGAGAAAGATGAGATCATTGACGGAATTACCAGCCTGATAAGTTATCTAAGATATTTCGATAAAAAGAAAACATAACATAAACAAGCCTTACCTTATAATTTTGATCAACGAAATCACCAAGCAATCAGTCGCCGTCGCTAACTACACAATCAATCGTCAGAGGTGGGTAGCTCTAAATTATATTGACGTGCTCCCATTCAACCGTCGATGTCGGGCTTTTGCCACTCTGCACGGATACCCACGAAAAGGCCCCTGAGGGTCCCGTACACCACATTACGTCGTATTCAGGTGACGGGTTAATATTAATACCAAGTGAGGAAGCACAGAATTTAATCAGGCGGAATTGGCCGCCGAAATCATAAGTTTATACCAAATTAAATATCGAATTACCTAGCTTGCTGTTTAGTACGGTTTTTAATACTTGACAAAACATTTTTTTTTATTATTTCTTAGCTTAGTACAAATATAAAATATAGTTGAACATTTTGAAATAAATTCACTAATGTTGTTGAAAACCGCATCAAAATCCGTTGCGTAATTGAGAAGAAACACGAATTCACACAGATACGTGTGGATGTGTCCAGTTAGTATCTATCAGATAGTTTTTTACACCGTATATGACGCATTATCTGAATTCAATACATTTCAATGGATTCAGAGAGATGAGTCCGTACGAGAAAAAAATGACAGAATAATAATTCTGGGGTCTTCGAGTTTATTTATTTACTATAACCCTTTGAGCGACCTTGATGACACCATCGCACCCATTTGCATCGTGGATGGTCCGCCCTCTTATCGCAAACTCGAAAAAAAACAATGGATCTTTGTTTGTGGGTTGGTTCGACTGATTATTGTTTTGGAATCGTGAATAAATGTACTTTTTAACTGGTGTTACTTTCGTTTGAATGGATGGTCGTAATAATTTACATAATTTGTTGAAATTTGAGCGCGAGAATGTTTATTTTATCAAAAAAATAACAATACCAAAAAAAAACAAGCGATGACCTATATTTTTTATGGTTTAAAATGCATGGTGAGAAATACAGAGAGTGACACAATTATTTATATTAGGTTACTGTAAATGTGTATGATTTGTTGTCCGAGATGTTGACAGGCCTGCTTCTGGGGCACTTAGTTGCTTCTGGTATCAACCATTCTGATTTTCATTCTACTAACTATAGCTAATAAATACAACTAAATAAAGGAAACCATGTACGTACAAACAGGTCCTACATAATAAGAAAGATTTTGTAAAAACATATTTGAATAGGCAGGTAGTCCAGTTCCGTCATTCGCTTCCAAATTGAAAAAAAAAAACTGTAATTGTGTAGTTGTTTTAAAATTAATATCGATATAATAACAGCATTAACTCACCCGACAAGTCTTAAACTATCGACAAGCTGGGAGAACTCATCTATTTCCTTTACTTCAGTTACAATTTGCGAGAAAAATGAGTGCAATTTCTCACAGATTCTCAAATACGGAAACAAGATATATACTGATATTGTTCGAAGTACGTTCCATTGATGCGGAAGTAAAGAGAAAATTTAAAATGGTTTATGGGAGCCACTTACTTGAACAGACAATAGGGCTATTTAAAAACTGCATGGATGCACCAATTTTGTCTATTCACAGCACAGCACCGTTGCCGTAGTGGCAATTTTTGGGTCTATATCCAACAGTGGAAATCTTTTGTCTAAAAGAATTATGATTAGTGCAGGTCAATCAGTGGATAGCCGTTAATTATGATCAGACCTTGCGAAAACATCTCTCCTTCAGCCCTCTTTTTGCAAATGTAGGAAAGTGTAAGTATTACAAAACATTATGAGCTATGACAATTTTGTTGTGACTGTTAGCAACAACCCGAAATAGTGTGATAAATCATCATTTCAGGACCTATCCCACTATTCCGGGTATCATCTATATAATTTTGTCTGATCTTTAGTGTCGATATAGTAATTGGATTGCCAATGAAAGAGGGTCGCTCTGTGTGAATTACTGATATGCGGCCACATCGGGTCAGACCAAATGCTAACCCCAGTATACTTCGAGTGGCAAGCCTGTTCAGACAAGACCAGAGGCCAGTTCCAGTTAACGGGCTACAAACTCTCATATCTTGAGAACTATTTGAATTGATAAAATGTTTGTTAGACAGAAAGATACAGAATTGTGAACTCTCTTAGATTCTATTAAAAAGGAAAAAATGACCAAGTGAGGGTTAACTCCTTTCTAGTTAAAGGACGGCAGAATTATGAAACGTCGAAGCTAGGTGCACGCGGTTCCAAATTGTACTTTCCTATGGAGAAGAGCCGGCAAGAAACTCGACGGTTAGTACTCTTAAAAAAATGTTTTTACCAGGTTTTTTAAAATACAGTGTTACACAAATGGAAGGACAGTGTAGGCCTATCAACCACTACCATTTAACAAAGAAAGAATCGTATGAGTATAATGCCCAGCTTTAACCCGGAACCAAATTCGTTTTCTCTATACGATCTGGTGTTTCCAACCTCGCTGCTAGAATATTATCTTCTATATATTAAATACGCGAAGCAAAAACTTTGCACCCCTTTTTACAAAAATTACGCGAATGGAGGATTGTGATATTTGGCACAATTAAAGTTCAAAGGAGAAAGCAGAAAAGGGAAGTTATTTATGGGAAAAGCAGAAAACGATTATTTTTATACTTAAAAAAAATCAAACTGTTTATTTCCACATGCATTCATAAAGTTTTTACATAAAGAATAACGCTCAATCTTTTAGAGGCAAGTATAATATACTTATGTGCGTTATCGAATTAGATTCAGGTTACAATATGTATTATAAAAAACTTAAAATGTAAAAACTTAAAATTCAAATGAATAATAGTCAAATTTCGACCACTAGGTGACTACTAGTATCAATAACTGATATAAGAGATTTAATAAAGTTCTATTGCGTAGGTATATTTCAAATAAAGTACAAATAAATGTACTAGATAGTGCCCGAAACTGACCCGTAGGTACGTTTTTGCGCCTTTAGAATGTCTCCAGGCATTGAACAAATTGTACGCTTTTATGTAGGTACTCTTCGCGCGATTTTTCCGGAAGATAACCCCATTCGGCATTATGTGCCATTTTCCCTAATTCGGCAAGTGTTAAATGTATATCTTCGTTACTGCTGGATTCGCTCATATTTTATGATTTCTTATGAAGTTTTCACAAAACAAAGGAAATGATAGAAAGTGATTTGAATAGACACGAAAATTCTAAAAGTTTCTTTTTTCACGCAGTCGTGGTGCTCGCCAGTGCGATTGTTCTATAAAAATAAGGTTGGCGCACTGATATGAAATAAGTATTATATTAGACTGGCGGTATAGAAAATCAATAAATAGAAAGGTTCGAATTTTAAAAAATTCATTCCATTCAAACAGCCGATGTATTCTGTCTCTCAGTCTCACCGTGAGAAATGAGGTGAAGTGACCGTCATCTTAGCTGTCAATCAATCTAATGCTAGGGATAATACTAATGACAGCTCACTTTAAGGTCACTCACCCAAGTTCTCACGGTGAGACTTTTACAGAATAACACTGCAGAATCTTTTCGAGGTTGTGAGGTGAAAACAATTTTTCAACACACTTGCTCATAAAATGGCTCTAATTTCACTGCAATTAGGCACATAATGACACCTATTATCAAACTGTGACTTTTTCATTACTATTATTCACTAGTGAGTTATAGAATTGGTTGAGTTGCTTTGTTCTTAGTGAGTTATAGGTTGTTTTTTAATTGGTTGAGTTGCTTTGTTCTTAAAAACAACGGTGATGATCATGATGATGATGATGATGATGATGATGATGACGATGACGATGACATGACGATGACGACGATGACGATGACGATGACATGACTATGACGACGATGACGACGATGATGATGACGATGACGATGACGATGACATGATGATGACGACGATGACGATGACGATGACATGACGATGACGACGATGATAATGACGATGACGTGTACGATGACGATGACATGACGATGACGATGACGACGATGACGATGACGATGAAGATGACATGACGATGACGACGACATTACGATGACGACGATGACGATGACGATGACATGACGATGACGACGATGACGACGATGATGATGACGATGACGATTGCGATGACGATGACGATGACATGACGATGACGACGATGACGATGACGATGACGATGTCGATTACGATGACGATGACGATGATGATGACGATGACGATGACGATGACGATGATGATGATGATGATGATTTTGTAGTATTATTTTCTTCGCAAGTGTGCTGAAAAACGTCGTATGATACACGTGTGTATTGATGATTATCGTCCTCGGCTCTCTTAAGACCCTCGCCTAACGGCTCGGGTCTCAATGGCGCCTCAGCGATAATCACCAACGTTACTCAAACTCAAACTCAAAGCATTTATTTCAATTAAACCTTTCACAGGCACTTTTGAATTGTCAAACAAAAATCGAAGTTGAAGCTAGGTGCCCATTCCAAAAACGTAGATCTCTATGGAGAAGAACGGGCAAGAAACTCCAAGGACACTCTTTTAAATCGTGGGTATTACAAAATTTTGGGAACATTATTCTTGGTGCTTCTATATGTGAGAACAATGTAAAAAATAAATTTAAAAAAATTAAGATTCAAAATAAGCCATGGCAGATAAGAGATGACCAGTCTCAACCGACGGCGCCCGTTCGTTACACACTTGTACCATAATGTACTATTCTTTTTTATCTTGATGTATATACCTAAGTAGGTATACCTAAGTACAGTAAAATATTTTTTTATCCTAAGAATGTACCTACTATAAATTCACCATGAAAACGTTTTACTTATTTATTTTCGTCGACCATGCACCAACGCCATTGAATATTTTTGTTGACAAACTAATCAGGACGGCCAGCTGCAGGGCAAAGGGACGCTTAATTTTGAAACATATAAATATAAATATGACAAAAACTTCACGGTCTTGGTTTTAGCTACCCGGTTACATACCCGGTTTTGGACTAATCTATGTTGCAAAATAAATGAAAATGTAATGTTTCATAGATGCCTATGTAGGTTCATTTACAGTAAATCTAAATAACAATCAATTGCAAATTGCTCCACTGATTGTGATGAAATTTTGGTAAGTTATTGTGAGCGAGACAGAACCCAAGCAGCACATTAGCGGAGATTACATCCATAAACAAGCTATATTACAGTCAAAGGCTCTTAAGTAGCTGTACTAATGGATAAGACAATTCTTGGGACTGTATGGGGAGTGATCTCTACACTGTTAAACAGCAAAGCTGACTAATGGCTGTACAATGGACAAAAAAACAACAAAATGCATTTTAGTAGAACTTGAAGGAACTAGTGTCCAGCCTTTGGCTACGTATAATGCTACTAGCTGGGTTAGAAGGCCAAAGCTTATTAACAGCTGCTTAATGCGATAAAGTCACACCTTTACTAAGCTTTGAACTGTATTAGAAAATCAAATTATTCCATTGGTATTTTTTTATGGTGTACACTAATTCTATAATAATGCTTCCTCAATGAGCATAACACTAGCTGGTTAAAATCATTTAAGACTTCATGAGCTGTAAATTAGTGTAGTATTACTCCACTTTAATTCCAAAGCTTATAGTGTAAATATTAGCTATTTCACAGCCTCTAGAATTATTGAAGAGTAGACTTAGGTGAGTAGTGCTATGATAACGTCAATTTTGTCATAACCCCGTAACCCGAATTAATCACATAGATTTTGTTACCAATGATCATAGTTCCGTACAATTAAAGGATTCGGTCAGTGACCTTTCTAAAACAATGATTGTAAGTAGAAATGGTGAAAGTTTTGAATCAAACCAGACTTTTTTTTTTTTTTTTTTTTTTGAAATTGGCATCTCGCAGTTGACCTTGAGAGGCCGTGACTGCTCAACCGGACTTTCCTGTGAAGGTTTTTAGGAATCTAAAAGCCTCCAGCCAGGGCGTAAACCTACTTAAACCTAAAACGACTGCGCACTGAGGGCACCCCCTGTGGGGTACGAACCTCGGCTCAGGGAGTCGCTGGCGGGGGGGGGGCAGCTAGTACTACTGGGGACAGGCTGGATCAAGATATTATTTTCATGATTATTATGCGGGGAATTTAAAGCTACTGGCTCAGCTGCGGCGCGGGCTGGCGCATCAACGAGCAAGGGACGGTCGGGTCAAACCAGACATGAGGGAGATAATATTTATGTGAAAAACACTTTATTTAAAGAATCTCTTCTTTAAATAAAGTGTTTTTATATAAATATTTTATTTTATGGGCAATAAAGAGAAATATTGCTCAAGATGCACTGATGAAATTACTAATAATAGTGAATTAAAGATTTCCAGATATTGTACGAAAAGATCCGAGAACGATTCTACATAGGTACAGGTAGAAAAATTACCATAAAATTAATCGAATCTGGTGGTGAATACTGGCACAATGGACTAATCAATTCGCTATTTATTTTTTGGGGTAACTCGACTAATAAAGAAGTAGCATTTAAAGCACAAAAGAGATGCCTTAGAGCAATATTTCATTTGCAAACCACGGACAGCTGCAAACCTTATTTTTTAATGCATAAAATTTTAACATTGCCATCCATATACATTCTAGAAACCGTCATGTTTGTCAGGAACAATCCTAGATTGTTTCCGCGCCGAGCAGATCAATTTCCCAGGAACAGGCGTGACCAAACTCAACTATGTGGACTTCCCTGTAGGACTGCACTTATGCGCAAAAGTGTTTTTCGCATGGCTCCAATTGTTTACAATAAGTTCCCTAAAAGTTGGAAGGAGCTTAATAATTCACAATTAAAACGAAATCTTAAGACATATTTAGTAAATAAGGCATACTATAACATTAACGAGTTCCTAGAGGAAAGATTTGAATTTTGATTAGGTAGTCTTAATAAAAATTTTTTTTTTTTTTTTTTTGATGTTCTGTTTGACATTTTGTTATTTCAAATTTATTACAATGTTACTATTATTATTAATTACTAAATTTATTGTTAGTTGGAGGGAATGTTTTAATTAAAAATATTTGTTGACATTTGCACGTCACATCATGTGGCAAACATGTCTGTACTTCCTATTGTTGTTGTTACCATCTTGCATGCAGGTCTTTATTTGTATGTGTGACACATGTTTATGCAAATAAATATTATCTTATCTTATGTTATCTTATCTTATCTTATCTAACTATAGTTTTAAATAAGTGGCATTGACAAGACATTTTAGAAAATATTAAGAGCATTAATTTGAACATGAGCACTGATGGCTTTCCTCTAAATAAAAGTTCGAAATATGAGTTTTGGCCGATTTTATGTAAACTCATCGCGGTCCGACAGTGAAGAAGTAGGTACGGATCGCTTGGTGCGCGAGTTTGACGACCACTTTTTTTCACTTAAAAATTTAAAAAACCCCCGACCCTAAAATCTCTAAAAAGTAAAAATAATCTGTTGTGATGATTGATCGTCCCTTGACTTGACAATGCCTTGATCAAAATATTACCTTCATCTTAAAAGGCCTATAAATATTATTATTTTTACTTTTTAGAGTTTTTAGGGTCGGGGGTTCTTTAAATTTTTAATTTAATTTTTATTTCCTGCTTTTTAAATACGTCTCGCACGCTTAAATCTGCGCATCGTTGCGTATTTTTCCCACAGTGAAGTTTTATCCTCATTCCTCGTCCTGATCACTATTTATCTATAATCTATTCATTGAGACCTTTTCAATGAGCCCAAACACGATACTTTTGCTGTTTGTTCGTGAGTAACTTGGGCATCCTGGAAATTCCAGGTGTTGCTCCAGCATTTCAAGGTTACTTTGTTCGTCTAATATCATTGAAGTAATAGAATACCAAATTTCGAATTGATCAGACCCGTGGAAGATGCTCAAATCCCTTCATCAACCAGAAAAGAGCTGATAATCTTCAAACGGCTGAACCGATTTTGATGAAACATGTCTAAAAACACTCCCGACTAATACACCTTTCAAACAAAAAAACAAAATCAAAATCGGTTCATCCTTTCGGGAGCTACGTTGCCTCAGACAGACACACACACACACACACACACACACAAACAAACACACACACACACGTCAAACTTATAACACCCCGCCGTTTTTCGTCGGGGGTTAAAAATAGCCCACTCTAATGCGTTCCTGATTATATTTTTAAATTAACTTAGAAGAAGTAGGTACCTAATCACGGTGATAATGGCAATAATGACTAGCACGATGACTTGCGGTTATTACATGACGTCCTTTAAAACTTGTTTATCGTACACAGATTTTAATCCAACACGTGAAAAAATCTGATTATGATGTTTGAGATATCTCTATTTTCTATGTTACTAGCCACGGTTTTTTTGATGTACACAAAGATTGATGAACACAAAGTAGACGAATAATTCCGAAATAATTTTTTTTTTTTTTTTTTTTTAATAAAGCTGCTCCCCGCTTATTAATTTGTCCCTACTATCGCTTGTCCACAAAAAACTTTTTTCAAAAAAATAACAACCGACTTCCAAAAAAACACTAGTGCAAAATAACTTAATTTCGGAAGTCGGTGACTTTGGATGTACATTTTAATTCTTTGTCACCGCCTTCCGAAATTAAGTTATTTTGCACTTTGTAGTGTTTTTTTGGAAGTCGGTTGTTATTTTTTTGAAAAAAGTTTTCATTTCTCACTTTTTAGTTACCTACCTCACACCAATTCGAAATTTCATCATCGTTGGGGTCAAAACAAAGCACATTTATGCGATAGCAGCAATCGCGGTTGATTTGCTGTAATTTTTTGAAGAGTTCCGTTGTCTGTCTCCGAAACGCATCATCAGATCTATAAGCAATTTTAATGGGACCATTTCGGAATAAACTCCTTTCGAACAAAAAAATAATTTTGCAAATCCGTCTATATACGACGGAGTCATGCCCGAACATACATAAAAAAAATATAAATATATAATATATATATAAACATGTCGAATTGATAACCTCCTTCTTTTTGAAGTCGGTTAAAAAATAGTCGCGATCCCGAATCATCAGATCATTATATCTGTGGTAAAACATGATAAGATTAATCTTTGCGATCAATCGCAGTCATCATACCTACCTCACCTTGTCAATAACAAGAGACCTAAACTGGTCACTGTGCAAGCAAAAATCGACTTTGTAGACAAACATATCTGTACATTGTACCCACCTATTATAGACAGCCATCATGCAGTAGATTAACTAGCGACCCACGCTTGCTTCGCACAGTTGTTTTGATATGACAAAACATGGCGATTTCGATACTATAGGAGTAAGTTAAATATTAATATACCTATCATAACAACATCTTTACCTTTCGGAGTAAATTCTCTAAATGATAAACCGCATCAAAATCCTCTGCGAAGTTTAGAAAAACAACACGGCCTTATAGACACACATAAAAAACGACTTTATTGCATAACATGTGTATAGATATAGATAATACGTATGTGTATGTAGAGAGCGCACACAACTACAATATTTTTTGTAACACAAAGATAACATCTATAATCTGGTATTAACAACACATGTATGTATGTATGTTCTACCAACCGATAGTTTTTATGTTTGGCATTCCGAAGGACTCACCGGGCGAAATCACTCGTGTTTGGCAGTGAGTTATGTTACGTTATTGTGTAGTAGTTAGTGAATTACGGTGTTTCATTTATTTTAAACTGTAAATGGTTCAAAGATTTTAATTTATCGATAGTTACAAATATTATGTGTATTTTGTCAATAATCCTACGAAACTACTACAATTTATATACCCAAGGTAACTTCCCGGCAAAGGATTTACAGGAGATTTACTTTTTTAAACTTTTTGATTAAATTTTAAGTTTTCTCGATTTGCTCGAGTTTGTCAAATGGTTGGCTTTCAATTATTTTTTTGAATGATTCAGTTTCCATGTGATTACTGCTGTTTTATCTGAGTTATGTTGTCATTGAGCGATTAATATTAAGTCGTATCAACCAAAACAAACTACGTAAGTACACAATTACATTATTAACACATGGAATTTATTGTGGGTATCTAGGTAATATTTATGTAGCTCAAAATGATTATCATCATAATTTCAGCCAAAATCTGCAAACTATCGGACTTTAGCTATCTAGAATTCCCACAACTACGAAATCAAACGTATTGTGTCGATATGAATGCAAAAATATCAAGTATTTACCCCTTTATTTATAAACGTTGTTTAAAGTTAAGTATACATGATACATATTTGAAGTTTAAACATCTCTTAACATTAATCAACGTTCAGTAATATACCCAAATAATGTTTTTAACTTTGTTTAAATGGCCATGAATGACTTTTCTTACCTATATATTGTATGTCACAAAGGCCGAAAATGACGGATCTTCTTTGTTTATGAACAACCTGCATCTCACCCATCACATCATCATCTCTCATCTGCATCGTATCTTACCCCTTAATCTCAATGCATGTAATTTAATTAGGAGAAACTTTTGAATTTAAATTATTATATTCTTGGTCAGTCAATAATTAAGCCGCCTATTCCAATGCGTAATAGGTTCCTAGAGAAAAGAAGGGGCAAGAATCCCAAATATTGTACCTAGCTATTTCTTTCCAGATAATGATAGCCCTAATATGGCTCGGCGTGATCATCATAGCCGCGGTGCTGTACATGCGGCAGGCATACTCGCGGTTCAGCCGGTACGGGGTGAAGCATTTCAAGATAGTCCCACCAGTGGGCAACCTAATGAACGAGCTGATGCGGAAAAAACATGTCGTTGACACGTTCAATGATATGTATCATACTTTTCCAGAAGAGAGGTACATAAACGACCATTACCTACTGTACTTTAGCTTTCACTGCTAAGACATTTTATTTCTGTGTTAAAATCTCCCTTATGACAGGATTGTGTACCTAACATACGTATACATCTTCCATGCAAAATTCTCACCATTTTCAACTGTTAATATTTCACCTTCAGTAACCTTGTCGTTAGTCTTTGGCCCTATTCTGCAGGCCGTGTACAGGCTAGCCTACCTACGTCAGCGCCCACTGAGCAGCAAAATGGTCGCAAGTTTTAATATTTTAAAAAAATTTAGCTAAATGAAAACTGGAATTGAGTTTTGGGACTCCTGGAGTACTGGCCGTACTGCAGTAGGTCTTTATTACATCTTTTTAACCGACGAAAAAACGGAGGAGGTTACTCAATTCGATGCGTATATTTTTTATGTATGACCACGCATAACTTTTTCCAGAGTAGTCCGATTTTGATCATTCTTTTTTTATTGGAAAGGGTATACCCCGAAGTTGGTCCCATATAAATTTAGAAGAAAAATTCCAACCCTAAGGGTAAGAAAACAGAGGATGATTGATTGTTTACTCACAGATTTTAATACTGAGTTGTGTATTACAAAAAGTAATCAAAAATTAAGCATGTAGTAATTAGTAGATTATAGCCACGAAAAATTATAAAATAAAAACTTTTTAATAAAAAAATTAAACCGCCGAAAAACAAAAAAGTAAAAAATAATAAACTTGCTTTGTCCAACCCCAATAACTAAGTTCGGAAGTCGGTGACTTTGGATATGTATTTAATTATATGTCACCGCCTTCCGAACTTAGTTATTGGGGTTGGACAAAGCAAGTTTATTATTTTTTACTTTTCGGTTTTTCGGTGGTTTAATTTTTTTACTAGATTTATTATCTTCTTTTATTTTCTTTTGTACATATTAGGTATATTTTTTAATATTTTTACAAAAATAAAATAAAAACATTTAAAAATATAAAAAATAGTGCCCCATCGGCATCAGGAGCAGGGTCCAAGATGTCGGTGGTCAGAGCTCTAGAGAAAGGAACCTCCTGACTATGCGTGCCGTGTCTAGGAGTACTGCTTTCTGAATCAAGCCCTTGATCCAGCCGCGCAATGAGAGCCTCCTGAGATGTTGGTCGAGGCTCTTCGCTATTAGGCCATTTACTGTAATGATTATCGATACAATGATTGCTGAGTCCACGTCCCACATGTCGACAACCTTGTGAGCTAAGTCAAGATACTTGATTTTCTTATCTTGCTCAGCTTTCATGAGATTCTCGTCATGAGGGACAGCGATATCAACAATCATTGCACAACGCTCTCGGCGATCTATCACCACAATGTCAGGCTTATTGGCTACAATAGTCCTGTCAGTGATGATAGATCGATCCCAAAACAATGTGGTGTGACCATTCTCGAGAACTGGGTCGGGCACATACCTGTAGTATGGTACTTCAGACTCCACAAGGTTGTACTGCAAAGCAAGTTGCTGGTGGATAATCCTAGCTACTAGATTGTGTCTGTGCAAATACTCGCCGTTAGCAAGACGAGAACAACCGGAAACGATATGTCGGATTGATTCACCGGGACGGTGGCATGCCCGAAAGATGTCAACCGTACCATCCTTGACAATGTATTTCCGATAGTTATTCGTCATGATAACTTCATCCATAATCGCACAAACAAAACCTTCGGTTTCCCCGAAGAGGTCGCCGAAACGCAGCCAGGATACAGACGCCAAAAAGTCTACATCAGGCCCATGAAGAGCCCGGAAAAAGCGTCCGTGTAGCTCTTTGCCTTGCCATACTTCCTTACGATCGTTAGTATCCAGTACTGCAGGTTTGCGCCAGTTCTCTTTCGCCAAGGAGAGCGGGGTGAGGCTCTTGTCCACTGCGACCACATCTTGATGCATCCCCACGTCAGCGTTAAGGAAATATTCCCTGAGACTGCAAATCTCGCGGTTGTGGAGGGTTTTAGCATTCAAAAAGCCTCGGCTCCCACACTTCCGCGGTATGTACAGTCTCATCACTGATGACCGTGGGTGATGCATCCGTTGTGCCGTCAGCAATGTACGGACCTTCCTATCCAGGGCGTCAAGTTCCGTTTGAGTCCATTTGAGTATGCCGAAAGAGTACATCAAGACCGGCATGACCCAACCGTTGAAGGCGCGCACCTTGTTTCCGCCTGATAAAAGACTATTTGACACTTTATTCAGGCGGCCAAAGAAGCGCTCCCTCAACGATTGTTTCATGTCGGCAGTATTGATGCCTAATGCTTCCGACATACCCAAGTACTTGTAGGTTTCGGTTGAGGAGAGTGATCTAAGGTGTATAGAATCCGTAGGTTGGGTTCCCACGGATTCTATAATCCTTCCTCGCTTTACATGCATGACTGCACATTTGTCCATACCAAATTCCATCCTGATGGCGCTACTGAAGGTTCCTGTTACCTTCAGTAGCTCCATCAGTTGCAAGTTGTTGGGGGCAAAGAGTTTCAAGTCATCCATGTAATATGATATCACCTGACCACCTCTTCTCAACCGATAGCCCAGACCTGAATCCTCCAGCAGTGTGCTTAGAGGATTCAAGGCTAAGCAAAACCAAAGCGGACTCAAACTATCGCCCTGAAATATTCCACGCTCAATCCTAATCGGTACATCGGTCCCCTGGATCTGTCGACATCCTGGATACAAAAGGACCGTCCTCCATTGCCTCATACACGACATCAAGAAGGTGCGTAGAGTTGAGTCTATTTTGTACAACTCCAGCACCCTCATGAGTCATGTATGTGGCACCGAGTCATAGGCCTTCTTATAATCTATCCAACATGTCGACAGATCCTTCCGGGATCTACGAACCTGTTGGCTTATGGCCATGTCTATAAGGAGCAGCTCCTTAGTACCACGGGACCCATTCTTACATCCATTCTGAGACACCGACGCGCTGCTTTCAATATGAATTGTAATTTTTGCTCTAAGAATGGATGTAAGAACTTTATAGACCGTCGGTAAACATGTAATAGGTCTATAATTTTTAGGTTCCGCAGTACTTCCCGATTTATGGAGCAGGTGGGTAATACCTGTCGTAAAGAACTGTGGTAGCGACCCATTCTCTAAAGATGACTGGAATTGTGAAGCTAAGCAGGCGTGTGACCTTTGTAGCCATTTAATCCAGAAACTGTGCAATCTGTCCGGCCCTGGAGATTTCCAGTTAGGCAGCGGACGGACTGCACGGGCCACATCCAGAGGACTGATGGTGATAGCCTCCATGTCTGGTATTGAATCACACGCCCGTTCAACAACACGCATCCAATCATCTTCAATGTGACTGACGGGCATCGACCAAATGCTCCGCCAAAACGCACACATGTCATCATTATCCGGTAGACGCGCGTCCGTCACACCTTGAGTGGGAAAGGGTCGCTCCCAAGCTCTGTATACCCACCTTTGATCATTCTGGAACATGCGATTCTGAGTGTACCGATCCACTCTTCGCCTATACCGACGGATACGGTTTGCCCATGCATAAACTTTCTGCTTCAGGAAGTCGATGCGCTCTGTGACACGGGATGCATATTCTCGAGGACTAATACTAGTTCCCGTGAATGCCCGCCTCATAAAGCGCATCACCCTTGGGCGTGTATTGCCATCCCTGAAGCAGATAAGCTTCCCAATGAGTACCCTGGTCTCATTAATACGACGCTCAATCCTGCATTGCCAGGCTGGTGCGGCGGTGTGGCGGGTCGTGTAGCTCGATCAGTGTTTGGGAATTTGACACGAGCTATACGACATGCCGCAACAGTCGTCCAATACAAGATTGAGTGTGTATCGCAAAGGTCTGCGCTGCTTTCAATAAAATTTGGTAACAGCGCATCCAAGGCACACACCAGTGCTCTGTTTTTTTTTATTCATGGGCAAACGTGGTAGCCGTGGTCTAAGGTCAGGTGATGTGAACCGGTACTCACGGATGGCATCTTCCAGAATGCTCCCTATATCCACATTGCATAAGTTCTCTGCAGATATAGCCCTGGCTTCTTCCTCCTCATTGTGCTGGTTTGCCTGTAATGGAACGTCGGCAGGCGCATGCACGACATTCTGGGGTGGGGGAGGATTACTAGCAGAACTATTCTGCATTTCCGAGCGCAGCCGATCAAGTGTAGCGTCATCCAATCTATGATTGTGCTGAATGACGCGCACCTGATCCGATAATCGTTGGGCTGAGACGTTGACGGCTGGTTCAAGCACCTGAAACAGAGAGAGCATCCGAACTCGGTACGCTGTAAGGTTAATTCCTCCCTCTGTAGCCCCATAATATGCGCGCATCACACTTTCGTTCATGGACTGCGTCCATCGTATGCGCGACACATTTCCACCGGCAGCGGGGACCCTGCTCGAGGCCTGTTGGCTTCGAGGTCCCAAGCTCGCTGGTGGCCGTCCTCTTCCTCGTCGTCGTTATGGTGTCGGTGACGATGGTGGGGAGAAAATCTCGTCGCTCGAGCTCGACGCAACTGCAGCGACCGGTGACACGGCGCTCACGGTTGATGCGCGTACCGGCGGCTGCGAGGCGGAGCTGAGCGACGAGTCCGGAGATGGTGGGTGTGCCTGTAGTCGTGTCTTGGCTCTTGTCTGCATAGTTAAATCACTCACTCACAAATCACATAGGATGTTTGGTCCATTTTTTTTTCAAATGTTTGTGGTCCGTTTTTTAAAGGTTTTTCATTTTTACTTTCATATTAGTACTATTGTAGTTGTTTTTATTTAATAGTGAGGTAGAATCTGGACTCAGATACTATTTATTTTATGTAAAAAATTATGAGCGAGAGTTTTTCATTGTGACGTTGACAGACGCCATAGACTAATTATTATCTTTATTATTTATAATGTTTGTTTTTTTTTTCCTCTGTTGTTATAGAAAAAGATATTGAATCAAAACTTGATAGAATTCTCAACTTTCTAGGTTCGTAGGCAGATACGAGTTCTTGAAAGGTGTAGTGATGATTCGAGACCTGGAGCTGGTGAAGAAGATCGCAGTCAAAGACTTCGAGCACTTCCTGGATCATCGCATGCTGGTGGATGACTCCGTGGAGCCTCTGTTTGGCAGGAACCTGTTCTCTTTGAGGGGTAAGGAATCCACAAGACTTGGAATTTTTATAAACCTTATAAAAGAACTCGCCCGGCGATCCTGTTACTAAACAAGATTTATTAATCACGTTTTTTTTAAAAAAATGAATCACAATTAATTCAAATATAAGAAAGTCAAATAATTAATTTCAAGTAAGCCATTAAAAGGCACTTTTAACGTCAACATTAACTAGAAAGTATGTACCTAATTGATTCTAGTTCCAGATAGAATTTATTTTATTTTTACCTGTAACTTATTTTAAAACAAATCAAACACGTGTTGAAATGGGAACAGTGACGTATTCGCAAACCTCTTGGAGTTGCTGTTATATTTATCGGTAGGTAATAATTACTTTCTAAATATTTTTTTCCAACATGAAGTTACAAAACAAAAGAAAATAGAATAACTATGTCGGAAAATTTAAGTCTTGAACAAGTATTTTGAACTTATAAGAACTAGGAGTATTATTAATTATTTTTCTAACTACGGCAACCTCACAACTTTTGAAAACGTTGTATACAGGTCAAGAATGGAAAGACATGCGTTCTACTTTGAGTCCAGCATTCACCAGTTCCAAAATGCGAGCCATGGTGTCATTCATGATGGAGGTCAGCGACCAGATGATAGGATTTCTGAAGAAGCAGATCAAGGAATCTGGAGGTCAGTTTGTTGAAGTATTCAGACGATATCTAAACTTATTACTAACTAGCATTTGTCTTCGGCTTCGCCCGCATGGAGGTCGAAAACTATCCCACGGGAACATACTACCGGGATAAAAAGTATCCTATATGTTATTTCAGGTTACAAACAATCTGTGTGACAAATTTCATCCATATCCGTTCAGCCGTTTTTGTGTGATTGAGTAACAAACATCCAACAACTAAACATACAAAGTTTCACATTTATAATATTAGTATGATAGTAGGATATACTAATACCCATCTACAGGAAAAGTTTTTATCCAGTGCGCAAATTGTAACCATGAATTCAACATATCATTCTAAACCCTTTAGCGCAGAAATTTTTCGCCGGAAACACCAAAAAAAATCAGCTGTTCCATACATTTTAACCGCGTAGGTATTGCACTTTTCTATGAAACAGGAGATTTTTTTTTGTATAACGGGCGAAAAATTTCTACGCTAGGGGTTCTAGAATGATATGCTGAATTCATGGTTACAATTTGCGCACTGGATAAAAACTTACCCTGTATATACTAATATAAAAAAACTCAAAAGTTTGCCTTTTTGTTTGAACACGCCAATTTCCAATCGGATTTAAAAAATCTTATTGCATTTGTTAGTTACACTACTTGAAAGAGAAAATCCTAAACCCTCCATTTAAGTGCAGGTCGGGAGCCAAAATATCACGGGGTCGAAGTGTCGAGCAGATGCCAGTTTGTGATAAAACTCTTTTTCAAGGAGAGAATTTATCGGGATCGGTTTCTAATCTAACCCTTTGGAGCTGAATACCAATTTTTACATGGAGTGACTGCCTATTTGGCCTCCATAACCCAGTTACTGGGTTACACGATAACCCTTAGTAAGACTGGTTGTCGGGCTTTAGGGCTACTGACTACCCGTAACTGACTGTTAAAGACCTAAAACAATCTGCCGGGACCAACGTCTTAGCGCGCACCCGGACTGATTTCAGCAAGCGCAGCTAACTCGATCCGTGTGGCTGTCACTATAGCCGCGGGTCTCATTTTTATTACATTTAATTACATTTGAGTTCCACAGTTGACTACGTGGACGTAGACACCAAGGACCTGACAACGCGCTATGCAAATGACGTCATAGCTTCCTGTGCCTTCGGCCTTAAGGTCAACTCCCATGACGAGAGGAACAACGATTTCTACTCCGTTGGCTATGAAACTGCTACTTCTGGCTTCAAAAGAGTCCTGATTTTTTTAGGGTATACTTCGTTTCCAGCTCTTATGAAGGTGAGTAAAATATTATACATTAAACTACTAGTATTTTGGTACTTCAACGAGTCGAGGCAACTCAATGAAAATTGATGAAACACGTTTTATTTTACTGTTCAAATTGACAGCTATATAAACGAATTTATTGATGTCCATTTAGGTCTTCCCCTTTTGTATAAACTTTGACATAATTTCATACATTTCGTGTGAGCTTGTAACTCATGTACATTTTATACAAGATTATATTCTACTATTATCACAGAAATTCAACGTCAAGCTGTTTTCTGAGGCCACGACGAACTTCTTTCAAAGCATAGTAATGAGTACTATGGCCGAACGACAGAAGAAAAATATTATCAGACCTGACATGATACATCTACTCATGGAAGCTAAAAAAGGTATCTAAGGCATATACTTACAGGCTATTTTGTATCCAGTGGGCAGACTGTAATCATGAATTCAGCATAACATTCTAGCCTATTTGACGGACAGGGCCGTCATCTACCCCGGTCACCTCGGAGAGTGGAACCGGCGAGAGATGTCGTGCGGTGTCCCACAGGGATCGGTCCTGGGGCCGCATCTGTGGGACATCGGGTACGACTGGGTGCTGCGCGCCGACCTCCCTGGCGGCGTCAGTGTAGTATGCTACGCTGACGACACGCTGGTCCTGGCGCAAGGGAGGTCGTACCAGGCGGCGGCCGACTTAGCGACACAAGGGGTTGCGACAATCGTGGATAGGATCCGGCAACTGGGACTCGAGGTGGCATTGCACAAGTCCGAGGCCATGTGGTTTCATGGTCCTCGGAATGCGCCACCGACGGGTTCCCAGATAACGGTGGGAGGGGTTCACATCGGCGTCGAGTCGACGATGAAGTACTTGGGACTCGTCCTCGACAGCCGGTGGAACTTCGCGGAGCATTTCCGCCGTTTGGCTCCCAGACTGGAGCGGGCCGGGGCTGCGCTGAAGCGGCTCCTGCCCAATCTAGGGGGGCCAGACGCCTCCTGCCGGAGGCTCTACGCGGGGATCGTGCGGTCCATGGCCCTATACGGGGCGCCGGTGTGGGCGCCTACATTGAGGCGCCAACCAGCTCGCAAGCTGAGGGCGTCCCATAGGGTCATGGCGATCAGGATGATCCGGGGATATCGCACGATCTCCGGCGAGGCGGCGGGCCTCCTTGCCGGATTATCGCCATGGGATCTGGAGGCAAAGGTCCTCGCGCAAATATGGGAGTGGCGCGAGGAGGCCAAATGCCGGGGCGTAAGTCCGCTGCCGCAGGAAATCGCGGCACAGCGGACAGAGCTCCGGCGGGATCTCATGGTGACATGGAGAGAGCGATTGTCGCAACCCAGTGCTGGGCACGCCACGATTGCGGCGGTAAGTCCCCTCTTTGAGGAGTGGTTTGAGAGGCGGCATGGCGTCCTCACCTTCCGCCTGACGCAGGTCCTCACCGGACACGGTTGTTTCGGGAGGTTCCTGTTTCGGATAGGGCGGGAGGAAACGCCCGGGTGTTTCCACTGCGAAGATCGCCCTGAGGACACGGTGGAGCACACGGTGGCGATCTGCCCTGCTTGGGCGGAGCACCGCCGTGTCCTCGTGGAGGCGATCGGCGGCGGCGATCTCTCGCGTCCGGCCCTGGTCCAGGCCATGGTACGGAGCGAGAGGGCATGGGGAGCCGTCACCTCCTTCAGCGAAGCAGTGATGCTCGCGAAGAGGGAGGCGGCGCACGTGAGGGAGAGGCAGCATATGCGCCCTCGCGACCCCAGCCGCCGCAGGATACGGAGACGCCCTGGGCGTCGGGAATCCCAGGCCGATTTCCGGCCACCGTAGGCATGGGCTTGCGGACGGCGAGTAATGGGTAGCTCGCTGTCCGGTAAGGACCAAGCCCAAGTCGACGGTGCGTTGTGTTCCACGCGCGCCTCAAAGAGATGTCAGCACAAAAAGCGATGGGACCCGCAAGGGTCGATGCCTGCCTGGGGTGCGGGTTTGTTCGAAAGAGACACCACAGCCCCTGGCTTAAGGGCTACTGAAGGAACACGGGTGGGTTTTAGTCAGTAAAAGTCTGACACGCCCTCCTGCTCCACCCAGAGCGGGAGAAGTTATTTGATGATTTCCCACCCAAAAAAAAAAAAAAAAAAGCATAACATTCTAGAACCCCCAGCGCAGAAAGTTTTTGTCGGTGATACAAAAAAAAAATCAGCTGGTTCATAGAAAAGTGCAATACCTACGCGGTCAAAATGTATGGAACAGCTGTACACCGTCGAAAAATTTCTGCGCTGGGGGTTCATTCATGGTTACAGTTTGCGCACTGGTTAAAAACTTATCTTGTACCCTTCATGATTCATTCATAAGTGTATGTTTTTTTTCTGAATATACCTGCTCTTGACCTATATCACGCCTAATAGAAAGCAATGAATAATGTAGGTAGTTTAATCTACATAATACCTGAATGAAATTAATGTTCCTCTGTGAAATTTTCGTCTTTTAACTTGGCTGTGTTTATATGGTATATGGAAATCATTTGAATTTCTAGTATTGCTTTTAGTAATAAAATTTATAACAAAGATTCCATAAAATTTTAGAGCTACTAAAGTATCAACCACTTAACAAGAATCAATGATGGTTGCCAAAGTAATAAACAGAAACAAGAAATCCAATCACAATGCTTAGTATAATCGTTAATGAGGCGAAAAATACACCTACCATTAGCAAGTGCCTTGTGTCATAACTGCATGGCCTTCATGTTAATATTATGATTAATTAAAGCAGGAAGTTCCAAGCCATTTTGAACCTAATTTCAATAGATAATCAAACGGAGTACGTTTAGTTTTGCTTTATCTTATAGGTAGGTACAATTGAAGGGGAAACAAAAACTCAAGGTCACACGTATTGGTGACGCCACCGCGTAAAATACAATTATTTTACCGGCTAAAAGACACTTAAAATGTGCACTTTTTGCTACGACATTTTGTGAGGTGATGAAACCTATACCAAATGGCATGGAAACTATGTAAATACTATGGACCGATGCACCATATGGTGTGAGCACTGAGTCCACTCTTAAGTTCCCATTTATGTTTCCAACAAATATACAAATTGGTTTATTTCTAGAGCAACTTGAATCAAGTCAATGGCGTTTTCTTTCAGGAAATCTGACCCATGAAGAGAAATCTGATGAGAAAGCGAACACTGGATTTGCTACAGTTGAGGAATCAGACGTTGGAAAAGCGAACAATAATAGAGGTCAGTGTGATTACAGTCCCTGGGAATAAATTTGTAACTTAAGGACTAACTTATTCAAGGAAATAATAATCTAAAGAATCTGATAACGAGAAGAGAAAAGAACAGTGCTAGCTCAGCAGTACGTACTGGCCCTGACTTCAAGAGAAACTTTGACAAATTAACGTCATCAAAGATGTAAACTGAATTGATGTCATCCAGTCCACACTTAACACGGTCCATATCACATAGTTCCGAAGTGAGGCTTGTGACTTAGTAGTGGAAACATTATTCATGGATCATAATATAGGCGGATTATGTTCCTTAGTAGAAACTAAACCTACATCTATTTACAGAATGGTCTGATATCGACTTGACTGCCCAAGCCATCTTATTCTTCGTTGCTGGCTTCGAAACAGTATCAGCAGCGATGTCGTTCCTACTGTACGAGCTGGCAGTGAACCCCGACGCTCAGGAGCGACTGGTGCAAGAGATCAGAGACAATGAGGCTAGGAACAACGGCAAGTTTGACTTCAACTCTATACAGAACCTACCTTATTTGGACATGGTTATTTCAGGTAAGAGTTTTAGCCAAATACTACATATATTAAATAAGACCGAAACTAACTCAGAGGTCAAAATGTAATACAATAATTATTTCGCTATTCAAATTAGGAGTACCTACCAATGAAAATCGGGGAACAGATGTGTAGGATAAATAGTTCGATTGAGTCGAAATTGTGATGATCCATCTACAGTGGTGCTCCTAGTAGGTACTGTGAGAGCTCTACTGAGCTCTCAAAGTACCGGGGGTTATAGCGTGCATAAAATAAAATACTTAGTGATCTTTTAATGGTGGGACTCCACCTTAAATAAGGAATTAGCTCATTACTGTATCGCGCCTGACAATCGAATGAAGCTTCCGCAACAAAACCTAAGTAAAATTATTTGACATTCTAAAGATAAAAACTTCTTGATTATTCGAACATAGACACAGCCTAACTATTGGCTGCCAGCAAGCACGTGAGGTCCCTCGAGAAGCAAACAACCTCTACAGTACACACAAACAGCTGATTAGTCTAAAATTCTAAATGGCCCAATGCTAGTGAGGCTGCTGATCGTAAGCTTCTGATTTCGGTACAGAATTTCTCAGTACCACCCCGAAGTTTGAATTTGTACCCGGTTGATGGTAATAGGCTCGCCCCTATTACAGGCACGTTGAAGATAACTAGCAAAACGTAGGTGTACTATAGGCAGACTTCTGCCTAACACTTTGGGGAAAACAGGCGTGATGTTGTTTAACGTCATGTGCTAAGATATGCTGAACAATTAAAGATAGTAATTGGTGTTCAGTTGAGAGGGCAGTAAAACTTATATTCAGAACACCAATTCAATTTCTAAAAACTTTAGAACAACTAATAAGAGGGTTCTATACTATGTCTTAACCCTGTCTTAACCCCATCCACTTCCCCACACATTCATCAAATATTTACTCTAATACAATACAATTCACTCTTCACTCTCTCACTATCACATTGTTTTAAGCTTACCACAAGATAATAAATGCACCCACTTGACACAGTCCACTGGCACGTCTGCCAAAATTACATCGTATAGCATATCCTATTTCCGGGTACTGCCCCCTAAGATACAGGCCTAGCCTAGTTTAGGGGACAGGGTTGAACCTATTGTGCTTACCTACCAAATGCTAAATTAAGATCTATAATCTGTATACAGTGCAATGTACTTGAACTTTGTGGTAATAAACAATTTATTTATTTATTTTCAGAGGTGTTGAGACTGTGGCCACCAGCACCAGCACTGGACAGGTTATGCACCAAAGACTACAATTTGGGGAAAGCCAATGCCAAAGCTGAAAAGGATTATATTGTAAGTTTGAGACAGTTTTATGTTAGACAGAGACTAATTCAGTAGCTTATTTAAAAAACCTCTCTATCTTATACAGTTCCTAGCGACGTCCTTATAATCATATCCATTATTACTATTACCTATTTATGTTGACTTTTTACTTCCCTAGATCCGTAAAGGAGAAGCCGCTGTCATTCCGTCGTGGGCTTTCCACCATAACCCCGACTTCTTCCCGGACCCTTACAAGTTCGACCCTGAACGATTTTCGGACCAGAACAAGCACAAAATTAAGCCGTTCACCTACTTACCGTTTGGACTTGGACCTAGAAACTGTATAGGTAAATTTAAAATTTAATTATTGACAACATCTTAAGGGCAGAGCCGAATCGTTATTGCAGGTTTGAATAGAATGCATAAGATCATCAATATACGCATAATTTGTAGTTCATACACACATGGACCAATCATAATTATGGATCTTTATGTCAATGTCAAACTTTATGTGTGGGTTGCAGCTGAAAATCGGCGTCAGGTGGGGCATACTGTGTTACCATCTGACAATATGCTGAGCTGAGGCCCTTCTGGCATTATTATCATTGTTGAGGTCATTGTTTTCTGTTTTTCTTTTTAAATAATTTAAGGTTTTTATTACTGATATAATGCCAATAAACGCAATTTTCTTTCTTTCTTTCAAACGATAACATACGTGCAATAGAAAATTCATTATGAATTCCATACTACCCACCCACTTCAAGTCAACTCTCTCTTTGCCAAACCCTTTATGGATTACCGTTTGGTTTTGCTCGAACTTCAAGGTTTATACATCAAAAGTATTTCAGTCATAAATATTCATATCAAATCCGAAGGTTACCTGCCTTGAAAGAATTGAACTATTCAGAATTCTGACATGCGAAATTGGCACAGAACCGTCTACGAGTCAGACTGTTTTAAATATGTATATATGTATGTAAATCTTGCGTACATATTCAAGTAAGCCAAATACATACCTATTACTTACAGATTTAGGTATGAAAATGATCTTTTGATCGGTGTTACATTATGTTAGAAATTTTGAAATCTATAATAGATGGTTTTATTTTAATATGAGAAATGGTTTGTGAATATCAACATCTGAATATTGAAGACAATGAGGTGTGTTAATTTTGTTTCTGAATCTAGTAATAACATATTTGCGACAGCTGTAGGTACCCTGTCAGGCGTGATTCTTCCATTACATGAGAAACTATATTTCCCGGAGGGGTAGGTATAAATCAAAAATACCCTCCTCGTAGTGATAGTCACACATTCCGATTGATAGAGTCTCTATAGGCAACATAAGTAATAGATAAGGCCGTTGCCGAGCCAAAAATTGAGAGACCGAGTCGTCGCTGAAAATCTCTTAAAACTTAAAAATCTAAAAGCAAAACCTGTTAAAGCGATGCCAGTAATGGATTCGAACCAAGGTCCCCACGATAGGGATCACTAGACTCAATGGTTAGCAGTGTTTTTCATTTAGCATTTGACATATAATTGATGATGATTATTTTGTTTCCAGGTTCAAGATTCGCTCTCTGTGAGATCAAGGTAATGACCTATCAGCTGTTCCAGCAAATGGAAGTGTCACCTTGTGAAAAGACCCAAATACCGGCAATACTAACTAAAGACACCTTCAATTTGAAGATTCAGGGAGGAGAATACGTACGGTTCAGGATTCGGCAGTGAAAAAATATGTCAATCGTTTTGTTGAAAGAGATTAATTGTGTAGGTACTATTTCGTTATTTTAATAACTTTGTCATAAGTAGACTTAAATATATTTTTTAAATCTTGTTTTAAAAAACAAATTTGGTTTTTTTTCTACTTTTTAATTGCATATTATCTACTTCGAACCTTGTTTTTGGTACCTGGCAGTTTTTCAAGCAATTAAACTATTTATTGTCTTAACTAAACTACACAAATTTATTTAAAGTTGCGTACAGAGGCCAGCACATCGAGCTACCCCAATCTGTCAAAGGAGATGGAAAACAGTGGGCCCAAATGTAATAAGTTAAGATATGATCTAAAAATTTGTCAATTTTTTTATCTTAGAATATGAAAAATCACCTCGATTCTCAATCTGGATGCGGAGAAATATGATAAAGATCGTTTTCGTGAGATTATCGATTGAGTTATCGATTACACAGTTCCGAAAATAAAACTTTTACACTAAATAATTAACTAAAAGTCATTAAATGCACTATGTATACTTAAATGCAATATAGTGCACATAATAATAGTCATATTAATAAATAAAATATCAACTAATTACTGAAAAACCAATATTAATGATTATCGATTTCATATCGATTAAAATCAGTCGTTTAGTCACGCACAACGGACCGAATGGGAGTCTACGTGCGGAAAAGGGAGTCCCATCATCATCATCATCATCAGTCTTTTATTTTTAGTCTGTCACTCGCAAGATAATTGACTGACATTAACACTAGACAGTTGCCGATTGCTCATGTTTGCTAACTCGTTTTGTGTTTGCCGATGCGTTTTGAGTGCTTTCCCGATTATTATCCTTCATTTTTCATGACTACTGCTTTGGATTTTCCGGATTCCGACCCTGCCTACCTTGTTCGACCATTGCTTTCACAATGGACAACGAAGATCACACACACGTTTGACTAGGAATTGTTATTTTGGATTTTGCCGCCGGCTTGTGTATTGGATATTGTTCAAACTATGGATCGCTGTGTGAATTGTGGGATAGCAACTGGTCACTGCAAAACACTGGGCCGATGCCCCTTACACTATGAAACAATTATGTCAGTTAAAGAGTGTAACATAACCTCAGTTTTACTTAATCTCTTAAATCGCTGTTCTCAGATTGACAAAATCCACAGAATTTTCAGTGAAAAAATTTATGCTATTAATTGATACCACTTTCATCTTTTTACATCTAGGCCCAAGATTGTATGTAATCGTTTCAGTCTTCTTTCTTTGATAGTTTTTCAACTTTATAACAAAGGAATAAGGTTTATGTTCCATTGGGAAAATTTGACAGTTTGGGATAGCTTGACCTGCTGGCAACTATACATAACTCCCTAACAGCTATAATGCGCTAATGCGATGTTACTACTAACTATAAACAAACAGTTCCAAAAATTATCCTACATTATTAAATTTAAAATAACAAGATATTAACATGAACTATGATGCCTCTTAACATTTTCAAAGCACTTCAGTGCTACTTCTGTGAACCTCTTCAGGCTGCACTGAAATATATCAACCTCCATAGAAATAATATAGATCAATCTTATGGCTCGTGACAAGGGGGCAAACTTGTTCAGGTTTGTTCTAGAGGATGGTTCTAGTAGCGTTGGCGTCGGGCCACGGGCGCATCTGGCTCGCGCGCGCAGCACCAACTTTGCCAGTAGTTCAGGGTGGTGTAGCCAACCGCGCAGCATCCGAAACACAAAGCTACAAAGAGCAACGTCCCTCCGCACAGCCAGCCTACTGTACACCATCCCTGTGCATCAACTTAATATTGTAATTCTTATATTCACTGCTAGACATTGCACAGTTTTAACCCCTCGGTCTAGAAAATGAGATTTTGAACACGTATTTCTTTTAAAACGAAGGTGAGCTGCAAAGAAGGAATTTTGACAATTCTTGCTTTAAAGGGGTTAAATAGGCAATTAAAGTTTATAGGAGTTAGTATTTTTTGCTAATAGGAATGCCATCGGCCACATGGCTTCTCGTTATACATATATTTTTAAATACCAGTGGTCTTCTCAAAAGATCATTGGAATGGTTCAAACATCAAACTCGTAGCAAAGTTGTCACCAGTTTTTGCCTATTTTTTGAAACTAGAAGAGATAAAAATAATTTAAGTCAATCAATCCAGTCAATCTGTGTGGTTCTTTCGTCAAAAGACCATTACAGACTCCAATCTACACGGTCTTCACATGATTTGACCAAGATTATGTATGAACCTTTACAGTGACGGTGACCTCTGAGTTTGTTTCGGCCTTTCTTCTCAGAATAGTCAGATAGGAAGTGCCGACTTCATCTAGTATCAAAAATGTGGTTGATGTTTAAAATTCCTTCTGGCAGAAATAAAATCATTTATCATTTACCAACATCAAAACGAATCGACAACATTCCGAAACTTGGACATAAATCAAAGCCCAAAATAGTACTTACAATGAAATAAACTAGAACCCTGCCTCTCGTTTTCTATACATATTTATTGTTGGCGCAACGTGCATAATTTAACTTCATAACTTTCTACCGCGGAGAGTAATTGCGAACTAATTTGCATGCAATTTTATAGACCTGTGAAAATTATGGTCTGAAATGTGTGAGAATTGAATCTCGGGGTATTAATATCCATTATTTGTACATTGAGACAGCTTTGACTATTTCTTGAGAAAGGCGGAGTTTACTGTTATTAGTACTAAGTAAGATGTTTTTCACATCAGGCAAGCTTGCCAATATAGTTGAGGTGAATCTTGTGATTGTATAAAAATGGTATTTTTGTTGTTATTAATATTAAAATCAAAATATTTCACAGAAACGTGCATGGCCACTTGTGAAACGTCAGAAGCTAGGTGCATGGTTCCAATTTGTCGCTTCCAAGAAGAGCCGGCAAGAAACTCCATGGTTTTTCTTTTAAAATAATTGGGTTTTACAATGTTTTCAAATTACAGTGATAACAGGTATGGGAGGATAGTGTAGGTCTGGCAATAAGTACCAGGTACTTAGAGGAATGAAAATACAGAATAGAAAATCGTCTACAAATCTACAGTCTACAAAGCCTACACTGTTCTCTCTTTCACAATATGTAAAAGAATCTACAGAACAAAATAAACCTATTTAAACCGAGTGTCTTGGTTTCCATGACAATCGCTAATAAATCTATTATATACACTAAGTACAAAATTAAATAAGTAACTATACAAATAAATACAAAAACAAAAGGACACTTAAGCTTCGAAGTATTCTTGCGCACCGCTGTCGTCAGGAAACGTGCCCAGATGACTGGCAGAATTGCCACGTTAAATGGCAATGCTAATTGTTTGGCCAAAAAGATGTAAAAATATTTTCATTCAAAAATAATTCCCGATTGAACAGTTCATATTTTGTAATTAATCCTTTGTAATTTTACCTCATAATTAAATAAGTTCTTGTTTGGGTTTTTATAATTGAGATTTTCTTGAAGGTGGATCTGCTATATTTTTCATAAAAACGAGTTTCAGGAACCCATTAAGTTTTGAACCGGGAAAACAAAATAGCCTGTCAAAAGCAATATAATTTGATATTTTGGTTTTATAAAAACGTTATGTTTTTTGAACAGAAGGTATTGTAGAAACAAATTTTTAACCGACTACAAAAAGGACGAGGTTAACAATTCGGTATGTATATATATAAAAAAATATGTATGTTCGGGCATAACTCTGTTATATTTTAAAAACGGATTTGCAAAATTATTTTTGAGTTCGAAAGGAGTTTAGTAAAATGGTCCTATTTAAATTAAATATAGATCTGTTGATGAGTTTCGGAGACAGACAACGGAACTCTTAAAAAAAATTACAGAAAATCAACCGCGATTGCAGGGTTACTGGTAGCAACTGGATGAGAGTTGCCGAGAATCGAGCTGAATGGCGTGCAATAGGAGAGGCCTATGTCCAGCAGTGGACTGCTGTAGGCTGATGATGATGATGATGAACCGCGATTGCTGCTGTCATATTAATATGCTTTGTTTTGATTGATTTGACTTTGAGAACACCCCAAGGATGATGAAATTTCAAATTGTTGTGGGGTAGGTACATAAAACTAAAAAGTGAAAAATAAACCTTTTTCCATGAAAAAACAGTATAAAGTGAAAAATAACTTTAATTTCGGAAGGTCTTTTCGGAAGTCGGTTGTTTTTTTTTTTTTGGAAAACATTTTACCCGTCTAAAATTTTATTAGTGGATAGAAACCTTAGTTTAAAAAGTCTTGCATCCGGATGCAAGACTTTTTAAAGTACATAAGCATCGTTAGTTCGCAAGCATCCCAAGTTTAGAGCTACTTTAACATGAATGTGGTGACACAATCGAGTTTTAGCTGTAAACTAACTTCCACAAAGACCCCGTCGTATTTTAAAATTCAAATATGAAAACCGAATTCTCCATTGTACGCCAAAGCAGACATTTTAGGGCGTAACAAAAGCGCCAAAATATATATAAGCGTCATATTTCAGCGTTTAGGCGGGCTGCACACTTAATGAGCTACCTAACATCAGTAGATTACATCTATTCGCGCGACAAAAGCGAGTCGAGCTTCCAAGCAAGCGTGTGTGGCCGCCCTTACGCCGGCCCCAATAACTACGTTAGAGGAGTATTAGAGCTTGTGGTAAGACTCGATAATCCAACGGGTTGGGAACCTACGACGCAACATGTAATAGCAATCGTCGCGTGATTGTTGGGTTGCAGTTGCCCTTTGAGTTGCACTAGTTGCCTTAGAAAGCTGAAAATGGTCACACAGTAACGGCTGTCCAGACAACCAGTATTCGACAGTAATGTGTCAAAGAGCGTTCTTTGACACATGAATGTCAAAACTGGTGAAAATGACATATTTTCGTGAGACTGTTGTAACATGGCGGAACTGCAGGCTGTAGCGTAAAAAAAAAATAAGTGTTTTAAGTGAAACACAGACCGCTACTTAATACGTTTAATTTTGATTTTTTTTTAAAAACAGGTAGAAAAACTAGAAATTTAAAAAAAAATATAAAAAAGGTTAAAATAAGTTTTTTCCTTAAAAAAAATACGTGATTATTTTGGGACCTTTCCGTTGGCGTGGGTCAACTTAGTGAGGTAAGTGTTTATTTTTTAAAATTTTACGTATAAGTTTATTTTAATTCGACCTAACAAAAAATCGATTGCAATCGGTTAACGACTAGGCGAATAAGCAAAAAAGGGTAATTTTAAGAACAAAACACTAAGCGAATCCAACGCGTCTTGATAGGCTTCAGGTTAGAGTTATTAGAATTTTTAGGCATGAAAGTTTTTGAAAAGAAATATAGAGTTTTAGACATGAAAATTTTAGAAAAGAAATATTTTAATCAGGTGCACTTTTTAAAATAAAACTCTTGCTATGTAATCACGGATAAATCCAGGACAGCAGAACACGTCTGTCGGGAGAATCGTAGAAAACACGGAGTCACAGAGCTGCAGAGCCCGCGTCTACCTCGTACTCGTCTCAACCCTTGGAGGTGGACGTCACGGCACGTGACGCGCCTGGATTTTGGGCGAGAGCGCCTCAACTTCCGCCGTGGGTTACAAACGTCGTTATACCCGTAGGGTGAAGCCAAAAACTGGCTTATATCGGGATCTAGACAAAAAGGAAACTTCAGACCACCGGTACAAGCTGAATCTTTGATTAATTATGAATCTAGAGAGAATTAGATCGAAAAGAGAAAAAATAGACGACAATACATACCAAATTAATACGGAAAATTACAACACGAACACCGGTACCGTCGTGCACCGGTACTTTATAGTTTACACAAACTTGATGTCTCGAATATAATCACTTAATTTAATTCAAAATTTCAATATTATTGAGGAAAATTAAAGAAGACCATCACGCATAGGGTCCCAAAACGTAGTGCCGCCATCAGACTGCAAACAACCGACGATTTTTTCACCATATTCGAAGTTTAAATGTGATTAACCTCGATGAAGAAATGTTTTATTGAAAAGTTTGGAATAGAAATGGAAGAGGTTTTAACCGTAGCGGTTTTACGCTACAAGGCCTAGGCCCTGTTCCGTTAAAATAAGAAGCCGTAGCTTTAGTATGGTGTAAGGTAAATAATAGTCAAGTGATCTGTGAAAGTGCCTAATCTAACATGGCGCTGCTAAAAAAGTCTGCATAAAGAAGTCTAGGGCGACACAGTATCGGGTGAGTATTGAACATTGGAGCTATTATTATCCATGAATGTGAGGCAGTGGTCAAAATAATTATGCAATTGTATTAAAGACGTTTTTATTTAAACCATGTGTTGCATTCGTGGATCTAGACTAGGATGTCTACAAATATGATGGTAGTGTGGACGAAATGCCATGGACGTTTACGCAAGATAATTATGTCATTATCATCATCTGCGTAGCCTTTTCACAACTATGTTGAGGTCGGCTTCCAGTCTAACCGGATGCAGCTGAATACCAGTTTTTTCCATGGAGTGACTGCCTATCTGACCTCCACAACCGAGTTACTGGGTAAGATAGTACTAAATTGAAAAATCCAACATTAACCATCCATTCCATTCCATTTTTAACACTAACTTTATTTCTAGAAACATTTTAAATTGTACGTCTAACTTAAATACGAAACAGTGTTGGTCGCTTGTTATATTATTCTATGCATCTCGTAAAATGTAACGAGGGATAAAGAATGAGATAAGACGTGATGCGGACAATGAAATTGTGACTAGACGCCATTTTAACTGGATTGCTGGTTGTTGCAATTTTCTTTATTGTCATTTTGACCTTTAGATGGCATAACATATTTAGAAGGTTATATATGATCAAACGAACTTCTTAAGTGAAGTTCGATCGATATAATATGAGTGGTTTCATTTGAAGATATAAATTAACAGGTAGTCCTTTGACCTACAAGGCAACACTCGCACGCTTTTTAAAGTTATTTATAATTAGAATAAAGAATCGATTTCTTTGAAATAATAATCGATTAAAGTATCGACTCATCTACCTACAACACTATGCTTGCCGGTGACATCATTCTTTTAGAGTTGCGACTTGAAATTCAAGTCCTCTCGTGTTATAGTAAAAATGAACTGGGTTTTGGGAGGGTTGGGTATTTATATCTTCAAATGAAACCACTCATATTATATCGATCGAACTTCACTTAAGAAGTTCGTTTGATCATATATAATATTTCGTGGTTTCATTTTCGATATAAATTAACAGGTAGATGTTCAGAGATGTGTGATATTTTTACATTTGTTTTATGCCTCTTGGATATACAACAATTAAAACACGAGATAACATTAATCATAGATTTCTTAGATTGAATAATTCAACAAACAAATGCATTACAATCACTTTATTTGTAACTATTTCGATAGGTATTCATAATCATGGAAATAGATGTAAGCAAATGGATTTTGCAAAATTAGATTTTTCTACAATATATGCCAATTACTTATAAAACTTAGCAAAGGCCTGGGAGGACGCAGTCCAACCGGCAGTTTTTCGGATGAGATCAAGAATTATCCCAGCCGCGCACACTGTTGACGTGGCAGCGTGGCGGGCGCTGTGTGTGCCGTAAACTGACACGTCAATGCCACTACCATACAACGTGTTTGATCCACCTGCTTATAGTCTGTGCTGTCACGTTCTTGTAGGGACGCTTCACAGTAATTAAAAGGTGATCTGTGTCTGAAGGTTTTAAGGCCTTCGTTGTAGACATGTAGTCGACTGGCGTTGTAGCTGGACAAATAGAAGGATTTTCTAGAAAACATGGTAAATACAAAACCGGCTGGTCCTGTTCTATCCCAGAGGTTTTAATACTGTGATAACGATCTCGCTACCGTTTGAATTGATTTTAAATAATACTTATTTTAATGAAGGATAAAGTTTGTACCCTGTGCGCAGTGCACAGACCCAGTAAAACATCAAGTTTTTTATTTAATTTTTCTAAATTAAGCTGAGTATGTGGAGACCATTCCGAACCGTCCAGCACTATTTGAGGATCCCAATTAGTTGAGTATTAAGGCAAAGATGGTCTCGGAAAATCCCCTAAGGAGGCGTTTAACGGACTCGACTGAAGCTAAGTTGTTTCCTATGAGCAAGGATAAGGCTGAACGGTGGCTGTTAATCGTGCCTTAAGACGCACCTATATCATACAGTTCAGTTAAAAAAGTGACTATGTGAGGGATGAAAATCTGGAACACATTCCGGTTATGGTCCTTACAGTACCGCCACCACAACTTTTAACAAACGCTATATTGCTTTAGTGTACTTTCTGATGGTGAGGCTAGCATCAAGCTTAGGGCGGCTGGCGGCGAACCGTGGCGGGAGAACGTGAGCCTGAGAGCAGCGCTGCTCCCAGAGAAAGCTTCTGGTGGAGCGGATGTTGTTGTCTAAAATGCAACAATAATCATATTTGGGTGCGGTTCTAAGGCAACAATTTCTCCAACTAATACATCCAATAACATAGGATACCAAGCCTGTGTAGGCCACATTGGGAAAACCAAGATACCGATACCTTTATCCTGTTCTTTTTTTTTTTTTTTGTATGCAATTTAATAGCAGAGAAAATGGTGAGAAAACATATTTTTTTTTTTTTTTTTTTTGGAAACCAACTTATCGTAAATGCATCGACGGTTATCGCATCTGAGTCCTGTTTTGTTGACACATATTCGTGATACTTGACATTGACTCGAGAAGCGAATAGTCAATCTCCGGTTGACCTAAACATTTTTCAAAATATTTAAATGCAGGTTGTGATAACTCCCATTCGACGTCGGGGTTCACCCTGCGTGGCACTTTGTCAGCTTCGGCGTTGTCTTTCGTGTTTATATACGAAGCGAATAACCACTGCTTTCGCGTCTCGCACCACTGCCAAATATCACGAGAAGGTGCGCTTAAGTGTGGGAATTGAATACTGCCCAAACGGTTTATATAACTTATCGCGCTTGTGTTATCCACATGAAGCAGAATAGCAGTCCAGTTTGGTCCCGAGCAAAACATTTAAGGGCGAGAAATACGGCTAATAGTTCCAAATAAATAATATGACAACTAATTTCAGTTTTATTCCAAGCACCTATGACTCGTACCCTGTTACTAAATGCACCCAGTCTGCGCATGACGCGTCAGTGTAAATCTCCAGTGCATAGCTTTGGGGCTTTAGTAGATTAATTACTATTTAAATATTTTGAGACCACCAGTTTTTTTTTTTTTTTTTTTTTTTTTGGGTGGGAAATCATCAAATAACTTCTCCCGCTCTGGGTGGAGCAGGAGGGCGTGTCAGACTTTTACTGACTAAAACCCACCCGTGTTCCTTCAGTAGCCCTTAAGCCAGGGGCTGTGGTGTCTCTTTCGAACAAACCCGCACCCCTGGCAGGCATCGACCCTTGCGGGTCCCATCATTTTTGTGCTGACATCTCTTTGAGGCGCGCGTGGAACACAACGCGCCGTCGACTTGGGCTTGGTCCTTACCGGACAGCGAGCTACCCATTACTCGCCGTCCGCAAGCCCATGCCTACGGTGGCCGGAAATCGGCCTGGGATTCCCGACGCCCAGGGCGTCTCCGTATCCTGCGGCGGCTGGGGTCGCGAGGGCGCATATGCTGCCTCTCCCTCACGTGCGCCGCCTCCCTCTTCGCGAGCATCACTGCTTCGCTGAAGGAGGTGACGGCTCCCCATGCCCTCTCGCTCCGTACCATGGCCTGGACCAGGGCCGGACGCGAGAGATCGCCGCCGCCGATCGCCTCCACGAGGACACGGCGGTGCTCCGCCCAAGCAGGGCAGACCGCCACCGTGTGCTCCACCGTGTCCTCAGGGCGATCTTCGCAGTGGAAACACCCGGGCGTTTCCTCCCGCCCTATCCGAAACAGGAACCTCCCGAAACAACCGTGTCCGGTGAGGACCTGCGTCAGGCGGAAGGTGAGGACGCCGTGCCGCCTCTCGAACCACTCCTCAAAGAGGGGACTTACCGCCGCAATCGTGGCGTGCCCAGCACTGGGTTGCGACAATCGCTCTCTCCATGTCACCATGAGATCCCGCCGGAGCTCTGTCCGCTGTGCCGCGATTTCTTGCGGCAGCGGAGTTACGCCCCGGCGTTTGGCCTCCTCGCGCCACTTCCATATTTGCGCAAGGATGAGACCACCAGTTCAAATCACTTAAGATTTTATGAGGAAGTTTAACGTCAAATGTACCGTGTTGTTTTAGAAACAAATATTTATTTCTTCTAATATCTTTGTATACAACCAACCGTAACGCACCGCTAGACACGCTGCTACGAGTACTCCTATCAATTCGGAGAAATTCTTAATTGATACTGTGGGTAGATTGGCATAATTTTGTACTAAATAGGCTAACTTGTTGCGTTTTTCTAGAGGTAACGATAAAGTCATATCAGTTGTATCATAAATGAATCTCAAAAAATTGCATGATGTTTGAGGTTGCAACTTGCTTTTTTCAAACATTCAGGTAATGCTAGTTTCCTTAACATTACGAAGACATTCTTCGTAACTGCTCCCTAGACAAAGCAAATCGTCTCAATAGGGTACAGATAGAAACCCGCGATTACACAAAAAACTTGCAACCTCTCTGACAATCTTAGTAAAACACCGTAGGGGCTATGGCGAGCCCATAGGGTAGGTAATGCGTTAAACTCGTAAGTTATTGGTTTGTTTGAGTTTTGTGGGATATTCTTCGATAATGGAATCGAAGGAATTTACAAAATTGCTTAGAAACAGGAATAAGTAGGTATGCTTCCTTCATAACTACGGTCGCCATGTACTAGTTTTATTGTACTAATTTTACCGGCAGTTCTAAGTATTAACCTCCATTTTAAAATGTGTTTTAGATATGAATCGATTTAAAGGTTTAAATTCAGAATAAACCTTTTACCACCATTGGAATTAGGGGCTAAAAATGTACTAGAAATAAACACATCTGAACTGGGCTCAACCTGTGAAATAGCACATAGTTCAAGTAAAATTCTCGACAGCTAATGACATGTCACGCTGGTCTCTCAATGACCACGGAATTCGAGGGATACAAGTTGGAAACTGCTCACATATAAGCGGAATAGGTATTCCCTTCATAATCCAATTAAGAATACTGGCATTATTAGTAATGTGGTTCCAACAATTATAGAAGTTTTGTACCCTACCTGCATGTGCCTGTGTTACTGGCGTGCACGGGCATGTGACCTGCCCCCCCCCCCCGTTCGTTGGGTAACGAGAAGGTCCGGCCCAGTTTCCCTGGAACTGATGGCGCGCAGAAATTGTGATTTGGGAGTGGGCATTAGTATTAGATTTCACTAGCAGTGGCACAGTCTTCTTTATCTGTAAAGTGGAACCAAAGTCAAAGTCAAAGATCTTTATTTTGATACAGTGGTTAAAGAGTTGTTATTCAACGTCTCATCTCGCTCGCTGTCCTGTATGACATTGAGAAAAGGCTTTGCTAGCTCGGGTGTAACCATTTTGATCCGAGCCTGGGTTTTAGAACTATGTAAATCCCATAAAATGCTACAGCCATCACTAAGTGTTTTTATCACTTTGTCATTGGTTATTAGTGACGTCATCGCCTTGCTAAAAGCAAACATACCTGCACCCAATTGTTGTTGAGATGTCTCAACTTTTTTGTGGAGTAACCTTACCATTTCTGGAAGAGCGGCTGCGATCTCAATGTTTAATTTTGGCGCTTGAAGTAATGTACAATTACTGGGTATGAGATACTGTTTCAATATTTTGTCTCTCATTTCTTTAACCATTCCCTTTTTGAGTAATGGTAACCATAATTGGGTTAAGTTGTTATGTATTTCCTGACCCCATATAGGTCCTTCATCAGTTGCCTCGCCATGAGCGCACAGGATTTTTGGATCCAATGGAGGTTCAGGAAGCTCTGCTGGCGCCGGCGGTGCCGGTGATAACTACTTCAAATCATAGAGTTGAGTTGAAACAGACTCCAGCAAAATGTCAGGCCGAAGCCCATCGGGGTCAGGTATTATGACTGTATCATCTGGCCCGAGACCAGGTTGCGGCTCAGTTTCTATGGGTGGTTGTAATACATCCCACATCGCCGTTTTGTTTCCCAAAGGAAAAAATAATAATCATAACTCAACTGTACTGCTCAATGTATGTAGCAGGTACATCACAGGGTAACAGTTCTAAATTCGAATCTATTACCAAATTATTTGTAACGCCTCGTTCGCTTAAGGAATCTATGGCGGGTTGCATATTTGCCGCGTTCAAATTTGAATCTATGGCAAATTACCAGTATCAAGACCGTCACTTTGATCAGACCTTGTACGGTGGGAATAGCAGAGATTAATAGTAACTAACCTTGTGGGTTTTCGTCGTCCGAACATGAGAATTAATCGTCTCGACGCCGGCATTTGTGACGGTTTTTATTTCGTAATTTTTCCATCTTCTTCATGTAATAATCAATTCGTTCTTCATAGGACCTTTTAGGCATCGTGAACGTAAAATAGAAACACCGTTTTTGAAAATTGGAACAAGGAATAAATACAATCCAATGTAGGAGCGCGTGCACTCGTTGCCTCGCACGGAAAAAGAATGATGTCACCGGCAAGCATAGTGTTGTAGGTAGATGAGTCGATACTTTAATCGATTATTATTTCAAAGAAATCGATTCTTTATTCTAATTATAAATAACTTTAAAAAGCGTGCGAGTGTTGCCTTGTAGGTCAAAGGACTACCTGTTAATTTATATCGAAAATGAAACCACGAAATATTATTAAACATTGTAGCGATTAAAATATGTTAAATATTAAGGGTAACAATTCTTGTGCCTTCTCTTATTAAGAGGGACAACAATAGGCTGGTATTATTTCGTACACCAGAAAACTACATAGCAACAAAATATATTAGGTCTTTACCTATGAAATTGCCGTTCTGCAGTACTGGCCATTTCAAATCAAAATAATTTTTGTTTGGCTAAGAATTCTAATTTCAAATTAATTTTATTTTAAAAACATGGATTTTTTTTTCTAAAAGTAGTCATTTCTTTATTGATTAGTGTTACATTTTCATCGCATTTCAATCTTTTTCGTCATCATGGATACGTTAAAAATTCGAGTAATTATGGAATATGAGTACCGTCGTGGCAGCAACGCGGCACAAGCGGCACGTAACATCAACGACGTTTACGGAGCTAACACTACAAACCAACGCACCACCTGTTATTGGTTTGCTCGCTTCCGTTCTGGAAATTTCGACCTGAAAAATGAACCTCGCGGTCGTCCGAAGACTTTGGTCGACAATGACGAATTAAAGGCGATTGTGGAAGCTGATGATACACAATCTACGGCTGAATTAGCAGCAGCTTTCGACGTTAGCGTCAAAACAATATTGGTCCATTTGCGTCAAATTGGCAAGGTAAAAAAGCTTGACAAATGGGTGCCCCACGAACTCAATGATCGCCAGCGCGAAGTACGCGTCGAGACGTGCCTTGCACTGCTCAACAGACACACAAATGAAGGAATTTTGAACCGCATTGTTACCTGCGATGAAAAATGGATTCTGTTTGATAACCGTAAGCGCTCAGCAAGTTGGTTGGATCCTGGTTCAGCACCTAAACAATGCCCTAAACGAAAACTTACCCCTAGAAAAGTGATGGTCACTGTTTGGTGGTCTAGCGCCGGTGTGATTCATCACAGCTTCTTACCAAACGGGGTGAGCATTACTGCAGATGTGTACTGTGAAGAACTGAACACAATGATGGAGAAGCTGGCGCATCTCCAACCAGCATTGGTCAATCGCTCGTCTCCGCTGCTCCTGCACGACAACGCGCGACCTCATACTGCACAGCAGACGGTCTCCAAGTTGCAAGAACTGGGGTTGGAAGCTCTCCGTCATCCGCCCTACTCACCAGACCTTGCGCCTACAGACTACTACTTTTTCCAGAATTTGGATAACTTCTTGGCGGGAAAAAAATTTAATACCCGAGAGGCAGTACAAAATGCCTTTGAAGAATTTGTGGCCTCCCGTCCAGCTGATTTCTTTAAGAAGGGCATCAATAAACTGCCACTGCGATGGCAAAGATGCATTGATTGCATGGGTGATTACTTCGATTAATACAAATAAAAAATTCATGAAAAAAATTCGTTTAAATTTTTTCATACAAAACGGCAATTTCATAGGTAAAGACCTATTATTAAATACAAAACATAAAATAGTTGCCAATTGTGCCGATTCTGTTGTCACAAAATTCTCTAAACTAGACTAAAAATCACCAAAATTTCGTTTATTCCTGTCAAACGACGTTTTCCTATTCTGAAATTGACTAAAGTGACACAACTTAACTATATTTTAGTTTGACAGCACTAGGATTGCACTGAATTATTAGTTTAGTGAAAATGGTAATTTTGCTATTCTGTTGTTGTCAATTTCATTATTCTATTCAACCTAAAATTTTGGTTGTCTAACTAAATCTGACTATTTTTAATCGCGATTAAATAGGTGTGGAATAAAATTAGTTGTCAAGAACTAAAATACACACCGACACCTCGACTTCTGGTGCATAAATAGTACTGTATTTTTTTTCTTTTCTTTTGCTTATAACTCGAAAACGGTGTGTCCTATCGCAAAAATAATGAAAATTTCGACCCCCTTTATAAAACCACAAACACCTCTAATACTCAACATGTGGATAATAATTTTTTGTATTTTCCATGAAAAAAGTGAAAATTCCTTTTAAATCACGTCGAGGCTGCCGACCCCGGCGCGCTGCTGGCTCTAAAAAAACACGGGGTAGAGCAAACAAGTACCACGTTGCCAAGCCAAAACATACCACGTGCGAGTCGCGATTGTCAAATTCGATTTTAGTTGTGTCAAAATAGTTTTTAAATTTAGAGATTTTTTTTTTGCAGAATAGCGTTTAGATTCTCATAGTAAAAAGTAAGGAATTTTAGTTATAGTTTAGTTAGTTTAGTTCGGTGTACAACAGAATCGGCACCATTATCGTTTTCTGCGATGTCTTCCAGGCAACTTTGGAATAGAAAGGAATTGCCTGGACAGAAAATGGGGTTTACATTTGTGCAAATGATAATGAACAGTCTTTTTAATTTTATAGTCAAATTCGGCAATATCTACACTCTGGAGAGTGATGTAAACTGTGGCGGTAGACTCATACTGATCATTTTTCGATTTAAATAGTGTCCTTGCCCGTTTTTATATAAAGAAGCCTAACTAATTTCATCATTCTAACTGACCGACTTTTTGTCAATTCAAAACTGCCTGCATAGTGGTTTAAGATGAGATCATTGACGGAATTACCAGCCTGATAAGTTATCTAAGATATTTCGATAAAAAGAAAACATAACATAAACTAGCCTTACCTTATAATTTTGATCAACGAAATCACCAAGCAATCAGTCGCCGTCGCTAACTACACAATCAATCGTCAGAGGTGGGTAGCTCTAAATTATATTGACGTGCTCCCATTCAACCGTCGATGTCGGGCTTTTGCCACTCTGCACGGATACCCACGAAAAGGCCCACCACACCACATTACGTCGTATTCAGGTGACGGGTTAATATTAATACCAAGTGAGGAAGCACAGAATTTAATCAGGCGGAATTGGCCGCCGAAATCATCAAGTTCAATCATCATCATCAAGTTTATACCAAATTAAATATCGAATTACCTAGCTTGCTGTTTAGTACGGTTTTTAATACTTGACAAAACAATTATTTTTATTATTTCTTAGCTTAGTACAAATATAAAATATAGTTGAACATTTTGAAATAAATTCACTAATGTTGTTGAAAACCGCATCAAAATCCGTTGCGTAATTGAGAAGAAACACGAATTCACACAGATACGTGTGGATGTGTCCAGTTAGTATCTATCAGATGGTTTTTTTCACCGTATATGACGGATTATCTGAATTCAATCCATTTCAATGGATTCAGAGAGATGGGTCCGTACGAGAAAAAAATACAGAATGAAAATTCTGGGGTCTTCGAGTTTATTTAAGGCTATAAGGTAGCTTTAGCTGACAGTAAGTATAACATTGTTATTATTCTAAACACTACGCCATTTACAAAGTATACAGAAAATAAGAAATACAGAGAGTGACACAATTATTTATATTGGGTACTGTAAATGTGTATGATATATTATTTGTTGTCCGAGATGTTGACAGGCCTGCTTCTGGGGCACTTAGTTGCACCTGGTATCAACCATTGTGATTTGCATTATACTGATTACTTTATCTAATAAACATAACTAAATAAAGGAAAACATGTACGTACAAACAGGTAATACCCAGTCAGAAAGATTTTGTAAAAATATATTTGAATAGTCAGATAGTCCGGTTCCGTCATTTGCTTCCAAATTGAAAAAAATAAAACACTTTAACTGTGTAGTTGTTTTAAAATTAATATCGATATAATAACAGCATTAACTCACCCGACAAGTCTTAAACTATCGACAAGCTGGGAGAACTCATCTATTTCCTTTACTTCAGTTACAATTTGCGAGAAAAATGAGTGCAATTTCTCACAGATTCTCAAATACGGAAACAAGATATATACTGATATTGTTCGAAGTACATTCCATTGATGCGGAAGTAAAGAGAAAATTTAAAATGGTTTTGGGAGCCACTTACTTGAACAGACAATGGGGCTATATAAAAACTGCATGGATGCACCAATTTTGTCTATTCACAGCACAGCACCATTGCCGTAGTGGCAATTTTTGGGTCTATATGCAACAGTGGAAATCTTTTGTCTAAAAGAATTATGATTAGTGCAGGTCAATCAGTGGATAGCCGTTAATTATGAGCAGACCATTACGAAAACATCTCTCCTTCAGCCCTCTTTTTGCAAATGTAGGAAAATGTAAGTATTACAAAACATTATGAGCTATAACAATTTTGTTGTGATTGTTAGCAACAAACCGAAATAGTGGGATAAATCATCACTTCAGGACCTATCCCACTATTTCGGGTATCACCTATCTAATTTTGTCTGATCTATAGTATCGATATAGTAATTGGATTGCCAATGAAAGAGGGTCGCTCTGTGTGAATTACTGATATGCGGCCACATCGGGTCAGACCAAATGCTAACCTAAGTATACTTCGAGGGGCAAGCCTGTTCAGACAGGCTTGCTACTCGAAATAAATTGAATTATCTCTTTCTAATTGCAAATTTCTCATTGTGGAGAGGCTAATGATCGGTAATAAGAAGCCAATGATCATACAGTACACAAGGTTGACCGATGACCTTGTGAAGGCTGCAGGATGCCAGAGGCATAGGACCGGTCAATGTGACGACGCTTTACAAAGGCCTATGTCCAGCTGCACTAGACATCTTTCGGCTGAAATGATGATGATGAATTATAAGACTTACATAGAGGTATTATGCTTTATACTCCATAATGGCCTGGATGCAAGAATACTAAAAATCTGCTAGCCTCCAAAATTTACCTCTTTACAATTTTTCTCCGTAATACTCCAAAACAAATGGTAGCTATATTCCATACTGCTCGTTCGCTGGGGAGCGATATGCGCTAACATTAATCACAATCATTCAATAGCGAGCCAGATTCGTCTCGTTCGAATGGATGCGCTGCCGCAGCTCATTAATCCGCGTTTTTAACGTACATATATTCCCCTTACCGTGGCGTGACTTGTGGGGGTAGTGATATTAAACCCCAAGTAGGTAATGGAGACTGTCTTTCTGTGAGAAGTAGAGTTGGAGTAAGCAAGGAAATAAATAATCCACCAATAGTATCTATTGCTTCAGTATGATGTAGTAGTCGGCCCTTGCGGGCCCCATCACTTTGTGCTGACATCTCTTTGAGGCGCGCGTAGAACACAACGCGCCGTCGACCTGGGCTTGGTCCTCACCGGACAGCGAGCTACCCATTACTCGCCGTCCGCAAGCCCACGCCTACGGTGGCCGGAAATCAGCCTGCGATTCCCGACGCCCAGGGCGTCTCCTGCGGCGGTTAGGGCCGTGAGGGAGCATATACTGTCTCTCCCTCACGTGCGCCGCTTCCCTCTTCGCAATCATTACTGCTTCGCTGAAGGAAGTGACGGCTACCCATGCACTCTCGCTCCGTACCATGGCCTGGACCAGGGTGCTTACTCTGGAATATAATTCCGATAGATCGACATTGGAATTATCAGTTAAACGTCAGGGATTGGCTGGACTCACTGAGTCTAGCCAATCCCTGATGTTTGACTGAAAATTCCAATGTCGATCTATCGGAATTATATTCGAGAGTAACCACCCAGGGCCGGACGCGAGAGATCGCCGCCGCCGATGACCTCCACGAGAACACGGCGGTGCTCCGCCCAAGCCGGGCAGACCGCCACCGTGTGCTCCACCGTGTCCTCAGGGCGATCTTCGCAGTGGAAACACCCGGGCGTTTCCTTCCGCCTTGTCCAAAACAGGAACCTCCCGAAACAACCGTGTCTGGTGAGGACCTGCGTCAGGTGGAAGGTGAGGACGCCATGCCACCTCCAAAGAGGGCACTTACCGCCGCAATCGTGGCATGCCCACTCTCAAAACGGTAAATGGAAATATCGTGAGGAAACCGGCATGTCTTAGAACCAAAATTTTGTACACATGTGACATCTACCAACCCGCACTGGACCCGCGTAGTGGATTACGGCCTGCTCTCTCTCACAGAGAGAAGGCCTGTGTCCCAGCAGTGGGAACATTATAAGTTGATTATTACTATTTGGTCTATAGATGGCACGCTTCCATAGCTTGCACACATTATTACCTAAATTAACAGTTAGCAGGAAAAAATCTAAGATTGAAAAAACATGCAAGAGGAGGGTGGGCTTTCACTTTATCAAATATTTGCAACTGAAACAATCACCAACATTTTGGTCGCAATCTGTAAAACATTTAAAAACAAATTATCTTTCCCGACTCTCGCTCAAACAGCAGCCCCAACTCGTTGTATCGGAGGTTAGATGAGCTGCGAACGAAAATGGTCTGCTTGTAATACACGGACCAAAATGACGCTCCAATAGACACAGATTATACAATAAATATGCTGGTATAATGTTTCACATATTTTCACAGATATTTTAAGGCTTTGCGCTCTTAATGCAGTTGAGTTCGCTCATTATGAATGGAAAGGTAGAACCTAAATTGAGTTTTAGCTATGTTAAAGGCCAGTAACTTGTCCTTCTAACGAACAAAGCCCTCTTTTTCGATTATCACCCTTTAAAACTACCTAATTATCATTTGACACCATCTACAGAATAAAAAAATAAAAAAACATTAAATAATAAAACTATTTTAAAATATCAAAATATTTTAGAGCATTTTTGCCGTTCTTTAACTATACAGGCGTTAAGACCTAAAAGTTGTTTCCGAGAAAATGGCAAGAAACGCGCGTTTCGTTATTTCTTAAAAAAACTGTGATACTTAAGTCACTGATTGTAGAAAACATCTATTGATATTTCTTTCTGTTTATCTTAAAGACCAGAGGCCAGTTCCAGTTAACGGCCTACAAAATCTCATATCTTGAGAACTATTTGAATTGGTAAAATGTTTGTTAGACAGAAAGATACAGAATTGTGAACTCTCTTACATTCTATTAAAAAGGAAAAAATGACCAAGTGAGGGTTAACTCCTTTCTAGTTAAAGGACGGCAGAATTATGAAACGTCGAAGCTAGGTGCACGCGGTTCCAAATTGTACTTTCCTATGGAGAAGAGCCGGCAAGAAACTCGACAGAGAGTACTCTTAAAAAAAAATATTTGACCAGGTTTTTTAAATTACAGTGTTGATAGTTATGAAAGGACAGTGTAGGCCTATCAACAACTACCATTTATCAAAGAAATAATCGTATGAGTGTAATGCCCAGCTTTAACCCGGAACTAAATTCGTTTTCTCTATACTATCTGGTGTTTCCAACCTTGCTGATAGAATATCTTCTATTCAGGAAAAAAAATTATCCAGTGCGCAAATTTTAACCATGAATTCAGCATATCATTCTAGACTCATACCGCAGAAATTTTCCGCCGGTTATACGAAAAAAAATCAGCTGTTCCATACATTTTGACCGCGTAGGTACTTTTCTATGAAACAACTGTTTTTATTTGTATAACCGGCGAAAACTTTCTGCGCTAAAGGCTCCAGAATGATAGCATAAATCATTCTGGAGCCTCTAGCACAGAATTCATGGTTAAAATTTGCGCACTGGATAAAAACTTATCCTGTATATTAAATACGTGAAGCAAAAGTGTAAGTGATATTTGGCACAATTAAAGTTCAAAATAGAAAGCAGTAAAGGGAAGTTATTTATGGGGAGTTGTAAGGGAAAACAGAAAACTATTATTTTATGCTTTAAAAAAAAAACAGACTATTTATTTCCACATGCATTCATAAAGTTTTTACATAAAGAATAACGCTCAATCTTTTAGAGACAAGCATAATGTGCGTTATCGATTTATATTCAGGTTACATTTATTTTATAAAACTGCAAATTTAATAATAGTCAAAATAATAGTCAAATTTCGACCACTAGGTGACCACTAGTATCAATAACTATCCCTCCTCTCAATACCTCTGAATTATAATCGAGAAGTAAACAAGTAACCTCAAAACGAAGTTATTAAAAAAACATGAATAGAACACAAAGGTATCTAAATAAACTTTGAGCAGATTCGTCCGAGTTTCAACGAAGTGTTTACTTTTTGTACAAAACAATCTATAATTAAATTGAAAGGTAAATTGTTTCATATTTAGGTGCTGATCTCATTATCGTCTGATTTTAATTTGGTCGCTGCGCGACATCATATTCGGTTAATATTTCCACGATAATTCCTTTGTGTTAAAGTATACAGTTGAAGGGGTAAGTGGACAAAGGTGTTAACTAAAAAATAGTTCAAAATGAGTTATGGGTATTGCAAAACATTAAATCATAAAATTAAGGTAGCTATCAAAAACTTGTTGTATGTGTTTGTCAGTTGCCTTTGCTTGGGTCTGTATTTTTGATACGAATCAAAATTTGCGCATTTTGAGCTCATCAGTCGATTTAATGGAAAAAAAGTATATTTTTTCAGTTTTTTCAGATAACACCTTTGTCCACCAACCCCTTCAGTTAGTTATCCAAGGTGCCACAATGTCAATTTTAGGGTATTTTATTCACCCATATAGTGTTTTCCTATTCTTACTTCCTGAGAGATAACTTTCATTTGAGGAGTTTTATTTATATTCTGTTACCTGTGGTCACGCTCATTTAAGCGCTCCGCGGTTTCACCCGTGTAATTCCCATTCCCGTGGGAATACGCGGATAAAATATAGCCTATGTCACCCGGAGATAGTGTAGCTTCCCAACAGTGAAATAATTTTTCAAATCGGTTCAGTAGTTTCGGAACCTATTTAATGCCAACAAACCTTTCCTCTTTATATATTAGTACAGATAATTTCATAAGTCTCGTTCGTCTCTTATCTTCACTTATAGCTAAATATTTTTGGAAACCAAAACTCCCTTAATTAATTGAACTTCCAAAATTATGAACAAGTCGCAACCCGTCAAAGCTCAGGTACTCAAACACGTAGAAACAAAACCTGATACTTAAGCTACACAATTTAAACTTAAATAACGGTGGTTAAGTTAGCAAAGATAGTACAAGTTGGCAGTTCCAACGTTCGGTAAGTGCGGTGTTTGGCCTTCAGTTTGTTGTTTAAGGTTCCTAATGAACGACCGAGTCTTTGTGAATAGGAGCCGGCACTTGTATTTAGTGGTTACAGGTGATTAAAGACTTAAGGCGGCGATTTCTTGAAAACGCTCAAAAAGGTGGTTCTTTATACCAGTGTATCTCTTTAACCGTAAATAATTTTAAAACCAAAAAAATATATGATATTTTCAAGTCTTTTTTACATAGAGTGATGGAACTGAAAACATAAATAAATATATTTTAATGCATCAAAAAAATTATCAAAGTCACCTCTTAATTCTCTTTAAAACCAGTTTATCTCTTCAATAACAATTATTATTATTATTAAAAATATGCCATAAAATGCCAAATGCCAAACTGCATCTAGTGATGGATTAATATTTATTAAATAGTTAATATCTAAATTTATACGATTTTATTTGCACTTTTACGACAATACTTTCTCATTTGTAATTCGAATTTATTACAACAGATTTTAACCTGTATCGGATTGCGGTAAGAACTATTATCGCTCATAACGACAATACGACGAGTACATATAAAATTACCAGGGCCTTAAGGTCTGGGGAAAGAAAGCAGGAAAAGACATGAAAGGTGCACCTGAAAACAGAGTGGTTGCATTGCATATGCGTACTCATGATCCACTATAGGATTCTTGGAAAAAAGTATATGCTTCCATTTTTCTGTATGCAATTATGCATAGAGCAGTTTGTTACTAGGGTTGCAACATGTAGTGGGAACGATAATTGAGCAAATTCAAAATTAATTGTAACGGTTTATTTCTTGCTACGTTTTTATCCACTTTATCTCACGCACTTAATTCAGCGTGTTCATCGAAGACTTTTCAAACCCGTCCCGCTAATTCCTGATATTTTACAATCTTTCTTCTGGTAATTCTTGCACATATATGACAAATCAGGTGAACTTATCAATATCTTACAGAACATAGATTTCTATTACTTATTTTCTCGCTCCACTACCCTTAATTGAATCAAAGAGTGAAAGTCTAGACTAGGGCACCATAAAGTGTTATATCCAGGGCTAGTTTCCTTTATGCAGAGCCCATTAGCAGCGGCACCGGCTGCGTAATTCCGTGCGGCCCTAAGTGCGTAATGACTTCCTCGCCGTAATTGTGTGTTTGCGCACGCTTGATTTGAATCTAGACGTCCAATCAACGCGTTGATTGGATGGCTGATTGTATCTTAGGCTAGGTTCTGACTTTTCAATAAGGGCGGGTTTTGTGTCATTTGTTGGGGATATAGGCATGGTTTGGTCATTATGATAAAGGGCTTAAGTGAATTGGAATCTTTTTCGAAAATGTCATGTACCCGTCATAGATAAAATCTACCTATTTCATATAAAAAAATTAGCGCTGTTCGTTGGTAAGCACAACACTTGACAATAACTGGACCAATATGGCTGTATTTTAAAATATTTATGATGATGATTTAGATTTTATGGAAAGAAAATTTGGGGAAACTTAACGATTTTTTGTGTACATTACAACGTTGGTCTGGTCAGCTAGTTATGGATAAAACTGGTCTGGTATTAAAAATATACCCTGTATATTTTTGATCCTCAACAAGAGTTAAAAAAAAATAGGTACTTTTCGCCTTCAAGTAGAAAACTTCTCTCTCCACAAAACCACCCACACACAAACATCAATTCTTTGACATCATAAACAGCGTAAATACAACTCATGTTCCTTCTACTTTCCTTCCACTCTTGGTTTCAACAAAATTTCAGATTTCAGTTTTTTTTTTATTCGCTAGACCTCGATCTTTTCACAAGCCAGCTTAGTCTCAAATCATTCCATACAAAATAAGACGCTAAAAACTCCTATCAAAACATACCTCCCTCATTGTCCCGAATATCCAGGACAAGATTAGCACTCTCCTTTCACCCGGCTAATCTCCGCCGGTATCTCGGTCTCAGTCTCACAAATTCGGATCACTCGTCGCCGATACCATTATTTGCTCATTCCACATATGATAACGGTGGCGCGGGAATTAGCTTTCCTATTCTTTTTATATTTCCTTCCACATGCGATTTCGTTTAGATTTGCGGGTGAAGAATTAAATGTTTTGTTGTGGTGGTGTAATGGTTTGTGGAAAAATGGGAAGTGGTCTCTTGAGCTTTAAACAAGGGTTATAACTAGCGGAATTGAAGGGGGAAAAGCCTGATACATACGAGTATCTATACGCGTAAAATAATGCTGTTGCAAGATTGGATTCGTACCTGTGATATTTTATTTTGTTCGTTACCGAATAACTCAACATAATTAGAATATTTTCGTCAATTTTCGTTCAATTCGTCATATTTTGTATTTAGGCTCACCATATAGAGCCGACGTCTAAAGGAATAAAAATACGAACACATGCAAAAATTGCACACAAAATTTTCAAAGAACCATTTATTTATTCTTTTACAACAGCAAATGGTAGGTACAGAAACTATACGTTTTCGAACAAAAGTGACGGACACTAATGTGTTTACTATACATTGTAGCTATATTTAAATCTGCAAGTAATTACCGAACGCTTGTCTCGAACTACCGTCAACATTGTTAATGGCAGAAAAACGCGGGAATTCCGGCCATCTTGATTAAGCGCTTGTCAACCGCGTAGCGCCGCTCCGAGCCTCCGACACATTGTGACGGCACCGCTAGGGATGCGAACACGTGCCTTACATTAAGGGAAGTAGGAAAAAAGATCTTCCTGATTGAGTGACGTTGCTTGGACATAAATTGGTGTCAAAGTAGGTAGTTGCTCCTAAAAATATGAGCACATACAACATATGGGCAGCATTCGGCTCAAAACAAACCTTGCTAGTAAAAAAGTCTTGACATGTTGTGAGTGTTTGAAAAATGTTAGTCTGCCAGTCATTCAGGTTGGCTCACAGCTTTGCCGAGTGACGAGCTTATGAGCAAGGGTTACAAGTAAGTCCGTCATAGTTGAAAATAACGCAATATGATCATGACATATCGCATACGTTTTCTATGGATCATAATCCACAGGAGACGCATGCCAACCTCTAACATTCATTGTAGTCACATCACTATCACGTACGTATCTACGACGCGAATATAAATTCGTGTGGCATATTTTTTCGATGCCGTTCGAGGGTTGGAATCAAGAAATATTCAGCGATAAGATTGATGGCAGTCGTGACAGGTCGGAGGAACAAGACTGAAGGGAACACGTATGCTGATAAGGGGATAAAAACGGATGTATTTTGTTCACAAAAAGGAGCCAATTTTGGTGATAGAACATAGGGACTGCTTCATTAGCGCGGCAGAGAATTATTAATGTGACTTTGACAACAAAATGAAATGATTATATGCTCCAATATCAAAAACTATGGGCTTCATAAGTGACAAAATAACTGCAGTTGAGTAGTAGATGCTACGAATTGGTGATCATTACAATATTAACACAAAAAATTACTTCATACACAAGTTTTTTTTTTTCGTGTAAGACTCCGTAGGTATTGTTCGAATTAAATAATTAAATTAAATTAAATACTTAAATCCGGTAAATGAGTTACAGTCCATTGGACACGAACCCCAATCGGCGTTAGCGTATCCGCATACTTCCACAGCAGAATTTTTCTCATAAACTAAACTATAATTAATCGTACCTTTTAGATATCTTAACATTCGCTTTGCAGTCTTCCAATGGACATCAGTACTACCATTGTTAAATTGACTCGAAAAACTTACCGCATGTGCGATGTCTGGACGAGTGCAAACAGCAATATACATTAGGCACCCAATCAACACTCAACACACCGCGCTGCTTAAGGGACTCAACAGTGAGTTTCCCATTACAAAGGCAATAAATGACCGGGTGCCCAAACAATTTGTCTTTGACAAAAAATACAAAATCCAACTTCATGAGGATCGACGATGCGAGGGCTTGCGCCCCGCAGAGCTACGGATCTTCACGGATGGATCAAAAACAGGTAGTGGCACAGGTGCTGGAGTTTTCTCGGAGGACCTCAACATACACATAGCCACACCATTGGGGGTCCATAACACAGTGTTCCAGGCCGAATGCATGGGCATCTCCCTTGCCGCGTCTGCTATCACGGCCAGGGAAGTTAAAGACCACTCAATCCGCATACTCTCAGACAGCATGGCTGTTCTGCAAGCGCTGAACAGTCACACGGTTGACTCTGGGCTGATATACGAGTGCCACCAGCGCCTAAACCAGGTAGGTAGCCTCAATAACATTACCATTCAATGGATCAAAGGACACAGCGGTTCGCTAGGTAACGATGCAGCCGATGAACTTGCCAGAAGGGGGTCGAGTATGGCACCAGTGGGACCAGAACCCATCGCGCCTCTCCCCTTCGGGTATCTACGCACTCTGGTAAGGAAACGAACCAGGGACCAACATCACAAGATATGGCTGGATCTAGGTGAGTGCAGGCAGGCTAAGGAAGCACTTCCTGCGATCGATGCCCGCCTCACAAAACAGGTTCTCCGTCTAACTAAATCACAGCTGCGTGCAGTTACAGCAGCTGTAACTGGCCATGGGTCATTTAACAAACATCTCTTTGTCTTAGGAGTAACAGACAGTCCGCTGTGCAGGGCCTGCATGGAGGACGACGAGACAGCAGCGCACGTGCTCCTAAACTGCCCGGTGGTCGCCAATTACAGGGCTAAATACTTCGGTAACCCAGGTACCCTACGTGAGATTGTCAGCAACACCAAGGCGTTGCTGGCCTTTCTCGAGGAGCTGGGGTGGATCGAATGACAGATTCTCCCACCCGTACGCAAAATACGCGCTTTGACGTGGAGTTGCGGACAACAGCCCGTATTACCTATTACCTATTAGGCACCCAATCAGGTTACGATATCCACAGCTTTCTATATCACCTTTAGTAAGTTTGAGTCCAACTTCCATTGGTGTCGTAGTCGGCTTGCAATCTTCCATCTTGAATCTATTCAGAACATTAGTTATATAGTTAGATTGTTTTAGTAGTAAATAATTATTATCTTCCTACAGATAAAATGATTGCTGATATGCTTACAAAACCTATGATACGAGAAAAGTTTAAAAAGTTTTTGGGTATTTGATAATTTTTAATTACATAAAATGTAACGTTTTAGTTTAAGGGAGCGTGTTGGAATTACATGAATCATTCCTGCATGTCGATTCTGTAACAGTCTAGTAATGCTGGTAAACTTAAAAGTTATTTAATATATATTTATTTGATATCTGTCCTTATGAAGAAATAGAATAAGTGTCAGCGATGACTTTTGTCAACTCTTCCCCTTTTGCATTCCATGACGATGTGTAACGCCTGTGTGTTTTCCATAATACAATTTAATCTATTCAAATCGTGCAGTTACTTTGATTTATTCCCCTCTTTCTAACACGTATGATGACCTATTTTTGCTTAGGTTCATTTCCTTAGACCAAAAACCGTGCTGAAAACTTAGGCAAAAATTAGGTAGACTTTAAGTTCAAAACCTAAATGTAGCATGTAAATAATAATCTATGCGTTAGAATTGGGTTTAAACTTTTCTATTACTTACTTTCCTTACGTGTTATTGTTACAAATTACATTTCAACATCCTATTGTAACATTTATGTCATTTCGAAATGAAAGTATTCACTAAAATGTGTTTTGTGCAGCCATTTGTCGACAGGGCTACCTATCTATGTTATTCTTCCCTTATTGTTGTGTACCATTGTGTCCAACGACTGCTCACTAAGGAATATAAGAAGTAATAAAATAGCCACTACAGTACGCAGTAACTTGGTTCTACTGTTGTAGAATAAATAGAAGTTGTAATATTAAAGTTGTAGAGTTATGTTGAATTGGAAACTAAAATGATGTAGTGTTTTTATGTAGCGTTGTAAGCATGTGTCCATTAAACATATTACTTACACACATAAGAAATGAAAAACTCTGAATTTGTGTTTTTTTTTTTTTTCAATGTGAAATTTCAGAAACTCAAAAAAAAAAATCCTTAATATTTCGGTATTACCATTCTTTTTTACAAAAGATTAAATTTGGAAAGTGAAAGCCAATTTTTAAGTTTATTCCCTCACTAAACGGAAATCTAAAATGTTAAATGCTTCAGAAAAGATTTGTCACAAAAAAGCCAACAGCGAAACGCCAAAAGTACAATATAAACCATTAATTACTCCTTCTACTAAAGCAGTTTGAGTGAAATTATCAACGCAGCCACTCCGGCCAGCTTAAAAATAAGCTTACCTCGTCCACTCAATATTAAGCCTTGCTTTATTCTTTAAATTCTTACCGACTGGGTGTTTTAGCCCTTTTTGTACAACCTGGATTCCAAAAAGCCCAGGACACACTGGTAGTATGTCCCAATTTTTACATGACTGAAAAGTCGCTATAATGTTTCATTATTTCATTTGCAATTTAAGTTGTACCACGTAGTTTTAAAAGTGACAGAAAGCTTTTGGGTATTTTAGACATTAAACAATAATAACTTTTTACGTTATGTATTTAATAACATCTCAAGAACAAGTCTGTACAGTGAACACAGTGGTACACTTACCGAGAGTGGAGATGCAACACTCATTGAGCTGAAAGTACATTCTCTATTGTACATTTTATAGGTACCTACTATAAACTTTTTTAGCAGTTTATTGTAAGTGCAAGTCAAACCTCGTGAAGTGTGGATTTGGAGCCAAGTAGAACTATTCTCCGCTTCCTATTTTACCCTCTGCGGTGCCACCGATAACGCCGAATGTGGTGAAGTTTTGAGCCAATAATTTTATAACTGTCGTGCTATCGATCCGCAAAAGAAGAAGCAGCTAATCATTCAATTAGTTCAACAGTTTCACGATTATTGACTGAACTAATAAATGCACGTCTAAAGAGCTGAACTGATCAAGAGTGAAGCGGTATAATGCAGTGGAATAGCGGTTTAATTATATTAGGAAAGCAGAGAATGGAGTACCTAGTTCCCAAACATTTCAAAGTAGGTTCATCAGAATGGAGTATGGAGAGAAGGCACTTAAGCTGCTCTAATAATTTCGCAGATTCTAGAACTTTTGTAAAATTACTGTGCTAGATTTTATTTATTATTTTTAAAACCTCCTGTCAGCCTTTGTGTGATCTAGGTTTATCTGAGACATCGTTTACTTTCCAGTAAAGGAAAATATTGAGGAAAATTGTATTGATTTATAACACAGATATCGCGCGGATAAGTTTAACAATTTTATTTCGTTTCTTCGGCTAAAAAGACAAAAATGACTCTTCTTGAAAGGAGGCAAAAATAACAGTTGTTATTATAATTTGAGCCACTTACTAATTAGGACTCACTTTTATTTCCATCATCCCCAAAATGTATCCGAAACAAGCGTCGTGTACTACCATTTAAAGTTTTCAGTGAACGCTGTTAAATGATACTTTAAACAGTCGAAAACGGGAACGTTTCGACAAACGATATTGGACGCTGTTCATTATTTACGGATATATTTGCTTCGTTCGTAAGCTTTGTGCCATTTCACAAGTTTCTGTTGAGATCTGAATAACGAGCTCGTATGTTTTCTACGTAAAATATATTATTATTTATGTAGGTATTATTAACCGACTTCAAAAAGAAGGAGGTTATTAACCGACTTCAAAAAGAAGGAGGTTATCAATTCGACATGTTTGGATATTTTTTTTTTTTTTTTGCATGTTCGGGCATAACTCCGTCGTTTATAAACGGATTAGCAAAATACTTTTTTTGTTCGAAAGGGGTTTACTCCGAAATGGTCTCGTTGAAATTTTATATGGATCTGATGATGCATTTCGGAGACCACAACGGAACTCTTCAAAAAATTACAGCAAATCAACTGCGAATGTTGCTATCGCATAAATATGCATTGTTTTGACCCCAACGATGATGAAATTTCGAGTGAAACCAAAAAGTGAAAAATAAAAACTTTTTTCAAAAAATAACAACGGACTTCCAAAAAAACACTACAACGTGCAAAATAACTTTAATATCGGAAGTCGGTGACTTTAGATGTGTATTTTAATTATTTGTCACCGCCTTCCGAAATTAAAGTTATTTTGCACGTTGTATTGTTTTTTTGGAAGTCCAATGTTTTTTTTTTTTAAAAACCTTTTATAGGTGACTGTTTCGTTGCTGTCGCAAGCGGGACTTCTGAGTGGGAGGTCCTGGGTTCAATGCCTAAGTCGGGGAAAGTATTATTGGGTATGTCGGTGAGAACTTTCTCAGAAGCAGTGCGGAGTCTGGGTTTGATGTCAATAGGCTCGTCCCCTAATACATGGTACTTAACATAACTTCTTCAAGTTCTTCTAACAACAGACAGCTGTGCTGCTGGGGAATTTGTTGCGCTTCTTGTTCTTCCCGGCTAAAGTGCTAGGAAGTGGTGAAGGGCGGGCGTTTGGGGGGGGAATGATTTATGTAATTTAGACGTTCAAAAATTGCTGACTCTCAGCCTAGTTTGAACAAACAAGCGCGTAGTTATGTGATGTATGTCATAGGCTGATCGGTCCACATTAAGCAATAGGATTTTTTTTTGCTTATAGATTACACAATCCATAACAGCTGATCTATGAGACCGATTGTACTAAAGCCAAAAATGTTTGTAATTTCAGCAACACATTTCTAAAACTGGAACACAGTGGCGATAATAGTCACAGTCATTGCAGTTTATTATTATTATTTTATTTATTTCAATCAACATTGGATCATACAATTAAACTAGTTTAAAATGATTGAACAAATTACAAAATTACATTTAAAATTATACATTAATTTATAAACTTAAATTAAAACAATATCTTAACGTTAGTCACTACGTGAATCATGCAGTAGTGGTTCACGTACTGACAGTCAAAACGTTCAGTAAAAGCGTTCAAGATACTGTTGAGGCTGGCCCGCACCCTCCCCACCAGGGATGTGCACCTCTTGCGCATGATTATGTGAAAACAATCCACACGCGCCCCGATGCACTGCAGAAACGAGGCAGCCCCAAGAGCACCCTGAACGCCTTGTTGTATTGAACGCGTAGAGCACCGTACTGTTTCCGGGTGTAATCCACCCACAGACTGCCGATATAAAAGGACGTACAAAACGCCCTAAATACCTCGAACACCGAACAAATTTGCAGGCTATCATATTCGCACGAACAGACAGCACCCTACGCTCCCTTTCAATGTCTGCATCGTCTTTCAGGTCAGAGGTTAATAATGTCCAAGACACTTATATGTACGAGTATCAACTCTACCGGTAAGTGATCAAGACATATCCCCTGGCCTGAAAGACCATGCACTCGCTCTTGTTCGTGTTATTCAACAAACCATGTTCTTCTGCATAGTTTTTCACAAATGCCAATCAGCCTTGACATCCCACAGACAGAGGCGCTCAGCAGAACCATGTCGTCAGCATAACTGATATTGTTTAGGTTCACACCTCCAATATGGCAACCGACATGCGTGCTGCTCAGCCCCTTCTATCAGCGCATATTTTGTTTATGTTTATCCGTTCCAAATAAAAGTAACCTACTATTTATTCATCCTCCTCTTATCCTGGATAATTTATGATTTTCTACGAAGCACGATTCCATTGAAGTTATAGAAAGTTTAGCCACCAATTAGAGTTTCTGACAGATTCAGTGGAATTGACTCAATTATTGAAATCCTTTGTAAATTAAACGATAAATGAACCGTTGTAATAATGCCTATAAACAAAAACGGCTCGTTTTGCTTACCGAAGGTAGCAATTTTTATTTCCAAACTGGGCAAATAATTAGTTTCGGCAGTTTCACATGTGATAGGTACTTCGAAATAGCAGGGGTCTACTATGCGAAGGAACTGCCCGTAAATAATAGGAATCAGCCATTAGAGGACCCTCTTAAAAAGTTTAAAAGATGAAATAATTGTTTGTTTAACTCAAATAAGGTTGAAATCAAAAGGATTTTTCACAGCTCATACTTTGCAGAAAAACGTTGTCCACAACGCCTCAGACATAAGTATCATCTGTTAACAAAACAATCCTACATGAATAAACATTACCTTCAAACAAATCGCATTAAAAACGAAACGAACCACAAAAATAACAATTCCGAAAATAATTCCGCGAAAATGTCCTGTAATCCGTCTGTTGACTCAAAACTTTTCGTCGAAAAGAATAATTGAACGCGTAAAAGCCCGAGTAATAATAGCATTTAGAGGAGCCGCAGAAAACGATAACTGCCCTAACTGGGGATGATTGCCCCTCAAGGGGCGAACTAAAGTTTCTACCCTCCCACGAACCGATTAAGGAATTTGGTAATAGAATAAAAAATTCTCCGCCTAAGTTGGGGATAAGTTGAGAGTTGCGAATGGCTGTAAATGTGCCAAATGCCACCTGGGCGTGTGTGATTTTGTTTTTGTATGAGAGTGGTTTGTAAGAAAAAGCTTGTAACATAAATAAACGGCTAAAATAGGCTTTGGGTGTCCAAAAATGTACGGATTATCTATGCCTACGTTACTATCAAACTGATCAGTATAATCAGCCTATTTTGTTCCCACTCCTGGGACAGACGGGTGGATTATAGCCTTGGGAGGCTATAATCCACCACGCGGGCCCAGTTTGGGTAGGTAAATGTCTCATGTCTTCGAATTTTAGTTCTAAAACATGCCGGTTTCCTCACGATGTTTTCTATTACCGTTTTAAGAGTAAATGGAGATGAAATAATGTACAAAAAGTGAAATACCTGTGTGGGTTCGAACCTACAACTCGTTAGTGATCACCGTTTCCACTGGGCCACCACTGCTCGACCATTATGATAATTATGTAGTCAAATTAAATGCAAGTCAACATAATTAGCAATTTCCTCAGTTTTAAATGTATTAAAAACAATTTGTATTCTTTTTCTCTCCATTTTTAGATTCTATTTTTACTGACATAAATACTTCTTTGCAAATTCAAACTTTAATTGTCTGCTTACTTAACTCTTACCGTTTTATAAATTATATACTATTTAAGAGCCCTAAATAAGAGCTGGGTGATCTGTGACTCAGTGCCCTCATATCTTACAAACCTTTCCCTATTTAAGATTATGCACTCTAACCAGTACCTGTCTTAAGATGTTGAGATAAATAAAGATTTATGATTATCTTACGAGCCACTGAATGAAAACTAGTTAAGAATAAGCTAGATTAAATGCTCTGAAATTGTTGACACGCACTTTTTTTATTTTACAAAACAATCTATTTTTTTTGGTTTTACATTTTTGCTCGCCAAACTTTGCAGTTTGATGGCGAGAAGCGCTTCTTCTTTACTACATTTTTAATGTTATCTGAGACTTCTAAGGAGCTAACCTTAAATAAAAACTAACTAATTAATACTAAGTAATAAAACTAATTATAAGGTTCGAAGTGAGTTCATTTCTCGACAGTGGCTGAATCCTCACTGTCGAGAATCAAACTCCTTAGTTTCGATTTTAGGACACCTTTACTAAGTTTAGGGGTTTTTCTTAACATATTTATTTTATTAAATACTTTTGGTACCAAATATCTGGAAGTTCTTTCCCCATAGTAATTTGTTGTTAGATTTCTCTGTATAAGAAGAGACGCAGAGTCTAGTAGGTAATACTTACGCAGAGTCTAATATAGTCTGTCTAGTAAAACTTCAATGGAATTATAACAATGTACAGTGATTGCTGAATGGTTGAATTGATATTCATCTTGACACGAGTATTAAAGTGGAAATGTTGTCGAGTGATGCAGTTATCCGACACATCGGATGAGTAGGACTGATTCCGATTTGAGCACAGCGGCGGAATATAATGACCTCATTACGGATGGGGCTGGTCGGATACAGAAGACAGCATTACACGAAAATACAAATTTTAATGTTTTCAACTCGCCAATAATTCGATTAATTTGGGTCCTGGAAAAGCTACCAAATTATCATTTGATCATGATTTATTGCCACCCAAACGTAACCAATATTTTCCTACCTACTGGAAAAAGTCTCAGCGTCATATTATCTTAGAAATCATCAGGTGCGCGCAACATTCGGCTCGTTCGGGCACGAGTGACGGCGCCGCCAATAAACGCGGTGCGTACCGAAGCAATATTTCTGATGCAGGAAGTACGCCCTAAATATGTTTCCAGTACGTTACGTGGTACAAGTCATGAAAGATAAGCTAAAGTGAAAAGTAAAAACCTGCACAGAAGAGCAGCAATTTTTGTAGGTACATCTTTTATGATGATTTATCGGGGTGGGCCAGCCAAAATCTTGAATCCCTGGTAAAATTGAGGTTTAAATTTATTGCCTATAATCATGGCCTCAGTCTGGAATATAGTCAATGTTGATTCGGAATACAACAGGCCTAGAACTTGAATTTGCAGAACTGGGACATGCATGGACAAAGACTGCGACGTAATCTGTAGCAAATTCATTTTTAAAATTGATCCTTTTCGTTCTTGAAATTTTCTTTACTTCATGTGATCAAGGCTTCCTTAATGCATAATTAACCTTAAACGTTCCCACTGCTGGGACACAGGCCTCCTCTCTGTGAAAGGGCGTGGGCCATAATCCACGATACGGGTGTATACCTCACGATATTTTCATTCACCGTATTGAGAGCAGTGGTGATGAAATTAATTACACACAGTAATGGACCTGGGCCTGAATTCACTATGACCACTTAACGATTCCTTACTCGTAACCACGTCAATCACACACGAAATCTGCTAATATCGTATTAATAAGATCGACAAATTGTCTTGGAACATACAGAATATGACAAATCGATTCCTTACCGTTAAATTGGTTTAAAAAAAAAACACGTTATTGACGTAGTTTGAACGTAGTAAGATTCCGCGAAGAATCATTGTAACGAAACACAATTGGGGCACTGCTTTGGTTTGAACCCACGACCTTAATAAGTAGTAATTTTCCATAATGAAATACTTGTTTATTTCAACCAACTCTAAAAGTATCCATATCTCGAATGCCCATAACATAGTCCACAACCGTTCAACAACCACATCCGGTCGAGTGCCCTTCCGGACCACTCATAGAATAAATAAGCAAGTATCGGCGTGGCCTCCGATTGGATATAAATCAGAGCAGTAAGACAATCACGTTTATGTTCAGCTTACTTGGCTTATAACCTTGTTACAGCAAACTTTGTGGAGGAAATGAGTATTCGACGATCGATGAAATGTTTTGTTGAATTGGAGATAGAATTTACCTACTGTAGAAAATTGAACTACTGTACTTGTACTGTATACTGTATATGATTACGTTTTTGTGTCGCTTTCGATAAAATAAGTAACAGGTAATCAAAAATAACAAAACATCACGCCTTGTTTCCCCGAAAGGTTGAGCAGTAGTGTACATATAGTACACCCACGTTTCGACAGTTATGTTTTAGTCCCATGTAAGAGAGGGGCGAACCTATTGACGACTCCGGCTGCTATTGAGAAATTCCAGATAGAAAATCCCAAACAAATTTTACCCGACCTGGGAATCAAACCCGGGAGCTTATGCTCAGCCGTAGCTTTTGCGACCACTAGATCCACGGCAGGCAGGGGCGTACCAATAGAAAATGGCTCATCATATTTGCGCGCCTTCGTAAATTATAAAAACCGATACAATGAATAAACCAGTCAAAAATTACATCAATAAAACAAAAAAATATTTATTTGCCCTTTGTTACGAAAGTAAGTCTGTAAAATATTTACAATTAGACCTTCTTGGCCTTCTGCAACGCAAACAAATTGATGATGTTTTCAAAATCAGTTTTATCAGTCTCTCCTCGCTCTACGCTGAGCAAAGCTATGTCTCATAACCTTTCTTGACCCATTTTTGCCCTCAAATACGAAAGGAGGAATCGCGAACGTCATTGTTTGATATAATCACCACAGAATAATAAAAACAGGAAATGGAAAGCAGTATTAAATGGTTTAGAGTAGTATATTTTCATTTTAAAATGAAATAATTGGTGACTTTTTGGCAGTGTTTGCGCCCCTCTGCGATCGATCGGTGCCCAGGGCACGTACCCTGGCTGCCCCACCCTAGTTACGCCCCTGATGGCAGGTAAACACAGTACGTCAAAAAATTACAAATTGCGCAAAAAAACGTTAAAATGTTAACATCTATAATACATACACATTCTTATTAAAAATTATAGTCACTTTTCCTGTAATGACCCACAAACGTGTGATCTGACCGCATTCGCAGCGTGTTTTGAGGCGGCCATCATGAAGGGCATTTAAGGGTTATATGTGTGTATTAATACAATTAAACTAACATATAATACGGGGTGCGGTGCATATAATGCGGGGTGTTACGGGGTGCATTTGTTTTGGCTTCCTTGGTGTGAAATGGGTTGTTTTATTGTTTAATTTATTTTCTTTACTGTTTGTTTTAATGTTCTATTGTTTAGTTTATCTTATCGTTTGTTTTGTTTTAGGATAAGAATGTTAATTTTATGGGTGCCAATGCCTGAAATAAACGATTAATAATAATAATAATAATAATGACGAAATCTCCATGTTTTGTCAATCCGTAAAAAGCGTGCGAAGCAAGGGTTGCAATAAAGTAAAATTAGGTTTGTTCAAGGCTTTAATTTGCACAGGGCAGGCGTAGGAATCCGCTAGATGCGAGTAGCACAGAGCCGGTCATGGTGGCGGTGCTTGGGGGAGGCGTTTGTACAGCAGTGGACGTATTTCAACTGACATGATGATGATGATGATGGCTAAATCACGTTTGGTAAATAAAACTAGTAGCCATTCTTTAAATATGTAACTTGTTATTTTGTCACTACATTTAATAAAACAAAATTCGCCGTCGCGTCTGCCTGTCTGCGTCTTCGCGATAAACTCAAAAACTACTGAACAGATTTTCATGCAGTTTACACCAACAGACAAAATCTAAATCACTCTTTACGAGGAAGGTTTAAGTGTATAATTTGTGAAGGTTTTGTATTTATTAGTTGACGCAGGCGATGCTACTGAAAAAAGCAAGTTAGGTACTGATAAAAAAACACCTCGTTTCCCTATAAAGTTCCAAAGAGTCAAATTATTCTGTGTTCTGTATTCCTAGACTGCTAAATTATTCACCCACGAACTACCGTTTACACCCAGCGTCCTAAAGGAAATCAATATAATAAAAATAGGTAACATTCGACACTTTTATTGGGCATCTAAATTCGCAGGAAAATTAACTACTGCGTGCAACGATAAAGTGGTTTCTTTATGTCCTAAGCCGTTGCTAAATTTTGTATGAGAAATATAGGTGGCCTTTTAAGTATCGTTTTTATAGGGTCCGACGTTTTTTGTTGGTCGTGTCAAAGTGTGTTAACGTTTGCTCTGGGAAGTTATTTTATGGCTGATTTCCTTAACGTTTTGTCCTTGTATGATCTCGTTTTATTTCCTCTTAAGCCTTGGGATTTCAAGATCTTGAGGGTTATGCGTCAGTTCGCCATCAATGACATACAATTTTGAACAACTATTATCAAAATAGTAGTGTTATAGCACTTATCAAGATTGCTGGAAGTTCCATCAAGTCTGAAACAAAATTTCACCCAATGTTAAGTATTTTGATGGAATGTTATCTTTATTATTTTGAGGGTGGGAAATCCTCAAATAAATTCTTCCGCTCTGGGTGGAGCAGGAGGGCGTGTCAGACTTTTACTGACTAAAACCCACCCGTGTTCCCTCAGTTGCCTGTGTGCCAGAGGCGACAGTGTCTCTTTCGAACAATCCGGACCCCTGGCAGCCATCAAGCTAATAGATTTAAAATAACAATATGTACATGCTTAATTAAAATAACAATATGTACATGCTTAATTAAAATAACAATATGTACATGCTTAATTAAAATAACAATATGTACATGCTTAATTAATAACAACCGCACGGGTCGATCGATCAGGTTAAGCTACGCTAAGATTTTATGTAATACTAGCTTTTGCTTGCGGCTACGCCCTTGTGGAGGTCCATAATTATCCGACGGGAACATACTATAAGGATTGTGTTTATCCGTTGTTGAGTGATTGAGTAAACATACATACATCTAAATATCCAAACATACAAACTTTCACATTTATAATATGTAGGAAGTACGATAGTAGGACTAGCTTCTGCCCGCGGCTTCGCCTACTTGGAGTTCGTCGATAGTTCAAATTATTTTTGTTAAATGAAAGTAGCCTAATTTACTTTTTATGACATCAAAACTTAAAAAAGTAAAATACCCCCGACCAAAACAAAAACCTCTACAAAATAAAAAATATATATGAATTGGCCTTTTAAGTTGTAGGTAACATTTTCATCAAAGCATTGCCACGTCGGGGGACGGCTAACGAAAATGTTATCGTATCTACAATATTATAGTTACGAGTACATTCAATATTGGTGGGCATCGTCTGTTTGTTGTTTTCATTGCCATTCACTCAACATTCTCTTTAATTTTCATTTATTTGTTTAGATTTATTAAATAATATTATCTGGTTTGAAAATCGAAAAGTACAATTTTCATGGTCTACTAAAATAATTGGTACCTAGCTACCAAGCAGTCATAAACTTAAACATTACACGGAATAAACTTTCAAAAACAGTATGATGATTTAAGTAAACCGTAGCTGAAAAGCCGGTTGCTACAGCGCAAATAACACGCTCTCTATTCCCTACATTTTCAATTATTTTTACACAAACTTCGGAACACTAAAAAGGACCCACAAAAACTACGAGCAGGCATTAACATGTAGCATTACACGAAAACAGGAAAAACATAGAACGTTCGAATCGTGCAGTCGCGGTACACTGCAGAACAAAAGTTAATTTAATACGGAAACGAGTCAAAGCGGGAGGACTGGCGTTCTTTGGCAACTCAGCCCCGAGCGTACTGGCGAGCTCAAAACTTTTACAACTATTATTTTTGATTTCTGCTATAATAAATTCTAAATGCAAGTAGTTATGCGAGATATTCTGGTCTAACATTTAATTCAGTTATTTTCATAAATTTTTGATCTGGATTTTTTTCGCATAGTTTTATGGTAAGTACTTTATTATAATTAGGTAAATAATTATTATTATTGCATTTAGACGTTTTTCCTGTTATTATTACAGGTTTGAACACAAAACCATACATAAGACAAACAGGTGCTGAATAGGTTTGTTGACACAAAACTCCCAAATAATTATTTGTTTCTACCAATGTAAGTACTCCAAATTAGGTACCTATATTTTATTTCATCTCTATCTTTAATCGTATTTGTCTTACAAATAGTAATAAAACTGATATACGTGCCCCAAGTATCGATTAGTACTTAGTTCACTTAGGTGATCTATCTCCAGGCACTTAAAGTTCTTACTTATAAGTTTTATTACGTCTTAGATACGAGTAATTTGATCATAAATATCACTTTATTACCTACTTGATGAAAGACAAAGGTGAAATCAGTTTAATATTACTATTTATCTAGTTCGTAGTAAATAGGTAATTTTCTTGTTTGTGAAAATTTTTAACATTCGAAATAATAAAATGAAAATTTCTGAACAAAGAAAAAGAGTGTAATGTGGTAACATATGGAATAAATTATTAAAAAACGAGGAATGATTTTTTAATTAATGTATTTTTTTTCAGGACTTTATTGGTAGCTATAATTTACTCAGGTTTAATTTTAAGATGCAACAATTCCTACTATATTTTATGAACCAACACTGGCCTTATTATATTTCGTCACTCATGTATATCAATCACCCACGCTTTGACAAAACAGCATAAGATTTAAAACCAATCACATTTTTCACATCCAAAATTCAAAGTCAAAATAAAATGCAGCGACACTCGAAACGAATAAGAAATGAAGTCACTTTTGTTGCCACCAGTACCGAACAGAACATGGCTGCACGTATCGTGCAAAGGGAATACGAAAATTGTTATGTAAAAGATGAAGTGTGCATCTGTGCGCCACTGTACTATGCCGACTCGAATCGTCAAACGATACATCGGCATCGGTCGGACTGGGAGCGGATGATGATACAAACACTTTTGCAATTTATTGGCTACATATTATTTATGATATCCGCAGGAAATCCATCCGAGGTAACCGGCATAGCCCGAAGAATTGTCAAACTTATGTGGTAGTGCTCGCAGAATAGATGGCCGATGGGGTTCTGCAGTGCTGACCGCGTCCCAGAAGACGTCGTGTTGGAATTGCCCCACAACGTGGACCGATGATCTGAATCATAATCTTTATTTGTTAAACATAGGTATTTACATAATGGGTTAACATATTTGAGCGCTATGTTTTGCCGCGAAGGCATACAAATTTTGACTAAAATGTAATTAAATAAAAAAAAACTAAATAAAACAAAAAATAAAAACAAAACTAAAACTAATTTAAAATTATCATTCATAAAATCTTGAACAGTATAATAACATTTTTCTATTAATAGAGAGGTAAGTTTCTTAACTTTTGATAGGGGCATGTTTTTTGTACTTTCGGTTGTAAAATAATTAGGAAAACGCTTGACGGATGATGATTCCAATTTTCTTATAATCTGTAACATATTGCCGCTCGCTTTCTTGCTATTTGTGGGATAGATTTCGTAAAAAGAGACGGATGTAGGTAACAGGAAGCCGGGGAATAGCGCGCTATTCAATTTGACCAATGAGTGCCCGCGGTGGTAGACTTGGCCGTCAGATAGCACTAACCCATTTTCCGAGAGGTTCAGCAAACAGTGTGTGCGTGTGTGTGACGAGAAAGAAAAAGGAAATAGAGACGGAGCAGCAAAATATGATGTACATGTTGCTTATTACCAAGGTGAGATGTCAGATGTTACACATCATATCCAACTACTGTAAGACGTGCTCGTTATTTTTTAATTTTTTCCCAAACTGCTCTCTAACGCAAGACAGTCTGCTACTAAACATGTTCTATCTGTAAGACGTATTGACACAACCTGTTCTGAAAAAGAAACTCTCGTGTTGACATTACTATAGTAACTAGATCAATGCTCTTTCAAATACTTGCCACCTTATTACAAAGTCGCTATCCGCTGTTACTCAAACCAAATACCAATGGGAGACGCAACAAATAATTGATATTACATTTTCAATATTCAATTAATACCACAATATTGTGGAAGTATCTCCTTTTGACTAGGTGAATATGTGCAATGGCAAATGATACGGTAAGGGAAACACGGAAGTTGTAAGAACACATTCAATATGGATTTCTGTGACTAAGATTTTGTAGAATTTGAATAAGGAGTTGGTAACCCTTTTTGATGGTCCTTATATTAAATGCAAGCTTTTGCAAGCGCCTTTACTCGCATGAAGGTTGGAAATTATCCTGAGGGATGTACTACTGGGATAAAAATATATCATAATGTATCCAGATTATAAGTCTCAAATTTCATCTAATCATCAATTCTTATTTATTTTATTTATTAATTGAGTAACAACCATCCAACCATACAAACATACTTCCTGCCAGAGGTGCGGGTTGTCTAAAGAGATACCGGGGTCACTGGCACACGGGCAACTGATAGAACACACCCGTGTTCGTCCGGTTTTAGTCAGTAAAAGTCTGACACATCCTCCTGCTTCACCCAGAGCGGGAGAATGTATTTGATGATTTCCCAACCTGCTACAAACTTTACAAAAAAACCCGATCCAAATATCATCATCATCATCTCAGCCCGGAATCACCCACTGCTGGGTATAGGCCTCCCCCTTTTTGCGCCAAAGTTCTGGGTTCCAAATATACTAAATTTCATATTTATAATATTAGTAGGAAGTAGAATAGTAGGATTAAAAGGGGCTCGTGGCTAAATGAGTACAGGTGCACGCGTTAACCTATGTATGACGCGGTCAGCCTGTGGATGGTAGCCCACATTAAGTTTACGCTACCTCACGTTAAGCAGGTGAAAACTAATGTGTTGATAAAGGGCGAAGAATTGAATCCTGAATATAGCACTGTATTCTTGGGCTTGACTTTAGATGCCAAGCTTCAGTGGGGCCCACATATAGAAAAATTGTAGAAAAAGCTTACCTCTGCAGCATACGCTGTTAGAAACATTCGTAATTTAACTGATATAGAGACAGCCCGTTTAGTGTACTTTAGCTATTTTCATAGTGTAATCTCGTATGGTATTCTATTGTGGGGAAATGCCGCCGACATTCAGACTATTTTTGTCTTGCAGAAAAGAGCTGTTCGATCAATTTATAAATTGAGTCCGAGACACTCTCACAGAGATAAATTTAAGGACATTAATGTAATGACTGTGCCTTCACAGTATATTTATGAAAATCTTTTATATGCCCATAAAAATATTAAATTGTTTAAAAAAAAAACAGTGATATCCATAGTATAAATACTAGGAACAAACACAAATTTGTTGTGTATCAACAGGGCTCAAGAAAATAGGTGGGTCATTCAGATGTCAATGTATACGCTTTTATAATAAACTTCCAAGCCATGTTCGTCAAATCGTTGAGCTCCTCAAGTTATGAGTTGAGCCGTATGATTACTGAAACATGCGTGCACTGAATGAACAGGTCCACTCAATCTGTGTGGTTCTTTCCTCAAAAGACCATTTCAGACACCAATCCACATGGTCTTCACATGATCTGACCAAGATTATGTCTGGACTTTAAGAGAGACTGTGACCTCTGAGTTTTTTTCGGCCTTTCTTCTCAGAGTAGTCAGATAGGAAACGCCGGCCCCATCTAGTTTAAAAAATATGATTGACGTGTTTATACAAACCTACTTACAGAAATAAAATCAATTATCATTAAATTTCGAGATCCCTCTGCTCCCAGCTTATTCGTAGATCTTTGATATTCGTAACGGGTAGTCGGAAACACATAATACTGACAGTCTTACCACGGGGTATCGTGTTACTCAGTAGCTATGCTGTGGAGGTCAGATAATGAGTCGCTCCGTGTAAAATATCCCGGCTTATTTAAGCTAGGCAGATTAACTATATTATCTTATGCAATCAAACTGTCTCAATCAATTTATTCTATGTACATACATTTTGTGTTCGCAAAAAACTAACTAATACGCTATTTACGAACACAAATTTTGGGTAGGTATATTAATGTACATACCTACCTGGGTATGTACAAATTGTGTATGTGTACTTTGTAATAAATATAACCTTTCAACAAGTTCAACCTTTGCTATAGTTTGAACTAACCATTGTTTAAAAGTTAAAGCAATTAATGAAGAACTTTGTGTCCAATATTTCATATGTGCAAAAGTTTACCGTTAAGCTCGATAGATGGCGTTGCCCGATTAAAAGGCGAGCTATGGTTTGGTTACCGAGCAAACTATAAATAGATTTGTTTTTTTTTTGTACGATGCGATTCCTTCTGGAATAAAATTAACCTGATTGAAATAAATTAAGTGTTTCATTGGGTGTTCTCGCCTTCGGACAGGGGGGGTCAACTGTGTTTAGATTGGTTGGCTCAGTCGGTGGGTCTGTTAAAGGGCTTCCAGTACCAAAAACCAAATAAAAAAAGTAGTTGGTAAAATGGCAACATCAGTGTTTTCAGTCAGATGTCAAACTTGTCAAAGTTTAGAACTTTATTCAAACGGTTCAAAACGGTTTGTGTTAATTTGTTTTTGTTGTTGTTTTTCCTGTATTTCGTGTGATTTTCAGTTGAAAGTGCGTCTAGTTGAATATTCTCCTCCGCCTTTTCATTGAGACTCCGCATACGGGATACCCTACGCTATATTGGTTGTTTCTCCGCATACGGGATACCCTACGCTATATTGGTTGTTTCACGAGCCTAGTGACTCTTTTTGTTTTGTGTTCCTTGGTTAGTCAATCGGTGAATAATTATGCCGGACAGTAAACGAAAATGTGCAAAATGCAATGCATCCACAGCACAAGATTCGGAACTAGTCTTACATCGTTTTCCGAAACCAGGACCTTCCAACGTACAGCGGTATGTCTATTAGAATCCAAAATTTAGTATCAATTTCGATTGGTAGTATAGTTCTGTTGATGATTTAAAAAATCAACCCTAAAATCACGTTTTCAGGTTGGTAGCATGGGCAAAGTTTTGTTACCCAGAGGAGAACTGGAATTCTGTAGAAGTTCAGAGAAGCCTCTATGTTAGCCATAAAATGCTTTGTTCTTAGCATTTTCCCGAAAGTGCATTTGTTCAAGACCATTTGCAAAGGAAAAAGCTGCATAGATATTCCATTCCGTCTGAACCCACCACATCGACACACAGCTCTCAAGTTGAGATTTCGATTGCTGAAACTGGAACCAGTCAACAACCTGGAACTTCAAGAGTATCTGATTCAATCTACTCATCTGATGTAAGTTTTATTAAATATATATTATCGCTAGAGCTACTGCTGAGCATGAGGTCCTGGGTTTGATTCCCAGGTTGGGCAAAGTGTTTTTGGGTTTTCCTATCTGAAATTTCTTATTGAAATTAAATTAAATTTCTTTTTTCCCATCTAAAATTCCTTATCTTATTATTACATTTTGTTTGTTTTAGTATTCACATTCGGAACAGTCTGGAACTTCAAAAGCAACAGCAACAAGTTCAACTGTTGATATTATACAGAGTCCAAACTCATCTGGTGTAAGTAAAATATTTTTGTTTCATAGTTTTAGTTTTTTTTTGAGGGGCTTGTGGCTAAATAACAATAGCTGCACGGTTCGATCGGCCGGGTTAAGCTACGCTTGCCGCGGTTGGTCCGTGGATGGGTGACCATCTTTACATACCAAGACCCCTCCGTGCCTCGGAAAGCACGTTAAGCCGTTGGTCCCGGCTGTCATTTGTGGATCTTTGACAGTCGTTACGGGTCGTCAGGAGCCCGAAAGTCTGACAACCAGTCTTACCAAGGGGTATCGTTTTACCCAGTAACTGGGTTGTGGAGGTCAGATAGGCAGTCGCTCCATGTAAAATACTGGTATTCAGCTGCATACGGTTAGACTGGAAGCCGACCCCAATTTAGTTGGGAAAAGGCTAGGCAGATGATGATGATAGTTTTAGTTTTTTAATGTTCCATACTAAAATCGCCAGCTTTATAAGATCACTCTTGCATCCGTCGTCACAGCAATTTAGCACAGCAATAGCAATAACTACCTACTTACATGCTGAAAGTAGACTAATGAAATTGTGAAAAATGGCACATTCTATTGTTCCTAAAATTGAAAATAATAATTTAGGTCCATACTTAGGCCCGTATTACAGTATTACTTAAAACTAGTTTCAACCAATCAAATGGCTTGAATCTAGTTTTAGTAATGCTTGAGTATTGAGTGACATTCTGTAATACGGGACTTAATTTAGTTTCCTCTATTTTTTGTTTTAGGTTAAATCCACTGATAAAACTGATCGAGAAAAGCGACAACTAAACAAGTGCCGAAGAAACTAACGCAAAATTTGCAGCCTACAAAAAATAATTAAAAAGCTGAAAACACAGAGATTTTGGAGGCTCTCATTGACAATGATTCAGTACAAGAGTTGTCAACTAACCTGACTAGTTCTTTTGCTGTTTATTACAAGGGGAATTGTTAAATTGCAAGAGAAAAACAAGAGGACGCTGATGGAATTTGCATCAAAAAATTATCTCTTTAAGGCTATACAAAAGGTCACCTGCCACGTACAGGCTACTACGAAGTTTGTTTTCTTTACCATGCCAAACAACACTCAAAAACTTGTTGAATAGGCTTCCTCTAGAACCTGGCATCAACAATCATCTTTTTGATGTTGTGAAAGGAATAGCTGCCAATAACAATCCATTAGACAATGAGTACAGTTTGTTGTTTGATGAAATGTCGATTAGAAAAAATTTGAACTACAATTCAAAATCTGATCAGATAGACGGATTTCAAGACCATGGAGAAGAGCATGGACGAGATCCACAAATAGCAAGTCATGCTCTAGTATTCATGATTTTGTGTATCAGGAAAAAAATTAAACAGCCAGTGGCATATTATTTGTCAGGAGATCATGTTACTGCAGACAGATTAATGATCATGATCAAAGAGGTATGTTATTTAATTGCAATTATTTTCATTTATTTACTGTTTATTTAATTGTTTAATATAGAATTATTTAATTTTCCTACTAAATATTATTAACCAACTTCATTTTCTTAATACAGGTCCTCCACGCTTGTTTTGATGCGGGCATCACCATTGCTGCAACTGTTTGTGATATGGATGGGGTAAATAGAAGAGCACTTTCACAACTAGGGGCTTCTGTTGAAAAACCATATTTTAAATTTGAGGAGTATGAAATTGTTGCTCTATATGATACGCCCCATCTTCTCAAATGTTTTAGAAACTTATTTCTAAAATACAACATTATATGCAACACTAATGTTGAGTGCAATGGAAAACAAATTGCAGGTAATTTATCTTTAAATTTTGTATTTTTGTGGGGTGTATTACCACCAGAAAATTCTCTTTTTTAATTAACACTCGTATGTTAGGTTGACTTGTATCAATGAAAATAAAAAGTAAATTGATTCTGACCCACTACTAATGCAGATAAATATTGTTTTTTTTTTTTCAGATATCGCGAAGTGGAATCATATTGAAGATTTTTTTGAATTGGATAACAACAACCCATTTTTCGTGTTTGCGCCTGCCCTAACGAAGAGTCACTTAAATCCGAACAATAAACAAAAAATGAAAGTGAAATTAGCCGCGCAAGGTTTGAGTCATACAGTGTCTGCTGGAATGTATGCAAAAATTACCCAAGGTGTGTTGATATCATATGTTAAAAATATTCATGAACTAAAAAAAACAGCGCAAAATCGTCTCCTGTCTATTAATGTTCCCACTGCACACTGCGTGGATTTGACTTTCTGGCTTCAAGCTTAAAAATATAGGGGTTCTATGTTTTTTACAATTCTACCATCCAGAGCCATTTCGGTTTTTCAAAAATCAATTTTTATTGCAATTAAAATGATTATTCTTCTTATAAACGCTTTTTCATTATTTTAAAATAACATGCCTATACTTACCTAAACACTAAAAAAGTATCTATTTTTACAGGACAGCTGCCAACAGAAGCACTTGCTACAGTCAACCTGCTAAACAAGATCGACCAATTGTTTGACAGCTTAAATGCGGACTCTCCAAGTTTAAAAAGAGGCACCTTCGCTGGATGGATGGATCCAAACCATGGCGGGAGTGGAAAGAATATGGCGGAATTTAAAACAAAAATATCCCGAAATTGGCAGTTTATCCACCAAGAGACTACAACAAGATGCCTTGGAGAATTGTTTTGGGTGTGTCAAGAGTAATTGTGGGTCTAATTGCAACCCAACGGTTTCACAATTTGTTGCATCTTTAAAAACAGGAATCATCTCTAATTTGTCGGCACCAAGCTCAGCAGCAAATTGTGAGACAGATGATGCTGTGATTCTTGATAATTTAAATCTATTTTTGACCCATAATGCCAAACCTGATGTACGCCGTCCATCAACAGTAAGCAATAAGGCAGATTGTTGCAGTTTATCCATGGATCAAATGGACGAAAATACTGGGGATCAGATCGGATCCCATCCCTTCAACCAACTACGCAAGTGGCTCCAGGAATACACCCACACACAAGCCGAGAGCTGGTAGACCCTGACACCAGGCTGAACAGATGGCAGCACCTGCTACAGCCGCCTCGCAAAAGAAGACAAAAGGATCAACAACGTGATTGAGAAGACACAAACAGCGAGTTGCTTCATATGTGAAGATAAGGGGCACACTAATGCAACAGAATGTGAAGAGTTCAAGAAGTTGGATGCAAACGCAAGATGGGACATGGCCAAATCCAAACGTCTCTGCTTCAGATGTCTTTTTATTGATGTCTTTTTCCTGCAGTCTATTTACAATGCCATGTCAAGATTATGTTTTTAAATGTCAAATTCACTAAGAGGAAGAATACCTGCCCACCAGTATAGTTCAATGGAGTTCAACTGCCTCAAGCTGAATATGTCAAATATCTGGTAAATAAAACCCTCTTATACAAAGATATAATCAAGCCTATATGGACCTATGGCATCACACTCTAATATAGAGATCATTCAACGATTCCAGAACAAGAAGAATCACTCGCCACCCAAATAACCTGGCAAACCACCTAATGGATAAAGAAGGAATACGATATGATGGAATAAAAGAAATAGAAAGAGACAATGAAAGGTCAGAAATATACAGAGAATTAGATGAAAAAGAAACCAAGCCAAGTACATCAGGACGAAAAGAAAAAAAAGGTAAAGGTGAGATTAAAGTTACACAACGTTCTACTGTGACTGAAAATGATCAAGACAGTGATGATGAGGATAAATTTGATGATGCAACTGAACAAGTGAAAGAGGTAACAGGAAAAATATACAAGAAGGGGAAGAAGAATTGTTAAACCAAAAATACGAGAGATGTATGAGACACACTATGCTTATAATACATATATGGAAGATGTTCCTAAAAGTTACAATGAAGCTATAAAAATGGGCTGGAAATAGATAATCTGAACAGTGGGAAGCCGATAAACAAAGAAAGCCGCCTTCACCAAATCAGCATTGAGTCAATAAACGGCGCACTGAGACTCGGAAGGCGTATTCGTCCGGTCCAGGACGTGAAGGAAGAGCTAAAAAACCCGCTGGTAATCGATGGTGACCATCCTACGGTCAAGCTCTGGGTACAGGCTGTACATCGACAACTCCATCACGCCGGTGTAGAAGCCACCGTCAACGAGTGCAGGCAACAGTCTTGGGTAATAAGACTGCGCCCTATTACACGCACAATACTACGACAATGCCTATTCTGCAGAATGAAGACGCAAGTACCGTCGCATCCAAGAACCGGGGACCTGCCAGCGTGTCGCTTAGCTCACCGACGCTTAGCGACCCTTCACCTTCACTGGGGTCGATTATTTCGAACCTCTCTCAGTGACCGTCGGACGAACTCGACAGAAGAGATATGTGGCCATCTTCACATGTCTCACAATGCGAGCCATACATCTAGAAGTCACCGGCTCGCTTAGCGCCGACTCCGCGGTGATGGCAGTAAGAAGAATGATCGCAAGAAGAGGCTACCCTACTGAAATATGGTCGGATAACGGCACCTGCCTGAAGACCGCCGACAAGGAACTACGACAGGCAATCGACGCAGCGACTGGAGAAGAAGCGGCGAAGAGGATCATCTCCTGGCGCTACATACCGCCTGGAGCTCCATTTATGGGCGGAGCGTGGGAGCGAAGAAGCTACCTATAAGAAAGTACTCTAAATATAGAAGCAAGAAGCCTCCAGTGGTTTCATTCCCCGGCAACCCAGCACACAAATGTGGCAGTAGCTCACAGAATTGATTTATCTTTATTGCTTCAGATGCTTTTTTTTTTTTACCTATTTTGGTATAGTAATTTTATTCTGGGTGCATCGTTTTCACATTTAATTATAAAATTAATTAACTATGTTAAATTGTATTTAAAACATTTTAAAAGAGTAACGGTGGAGTTTCTTGCCATACAAATGCTTCTTCTCCATACAAAACTACATTTTGGAATGGGCGACTAGAATCAATTCTATTTTTATGTAAATGTTGACGTTCAAAAGTGCCTTTTAAGTGCCTAATTGAAATAAATGCTTTGACTTTGAACTAACTAACTTTCGTCGGTTATGGATTCTATTGTATAAATTGGATTGTACTCGTATCTTAAAATACATAGGTATTATATAATGTAATACAATGAAATACTCTTTGACTAACTAACTCTAAGACATCATACAAATTACAGTTAAAATGTGGTACCTAGGTACATATATTTTATATTGTTTGTACTTTATTTTGTTTTGACAAAATGGAAAATTACAACAACCATTATTATTATTGTTATTTTTTTCTTTTTTGAAGTTTCGTTAATTCATCTTAAGCTGAAACACTGTGTTTAAAAAATGTCACTATACTTTTGACTTTATTTATCAATATCCTCCACAGCGCTTTGCACATCTAAATTAAAAGAATGTGCAAAAGAAGGTACCTAAGTGTTTATTTTTGTTTCACGGTATCACCTTCATATTTCACACAGTACCGTTTTTGATTAATGTAACTCGAAACATTCGAAACTAATCTCATTCAATGTTTATGTAGGTAATCTTACTTTGTTATAGTTCCTAACTTTGTACGGTACAGACGCCAGCACATCAAGTAACCCCAATATGTCAAATTACTTTGATAGATTTTAAACTTTATCACATAACCATAAGGTTCATGTTCAAATGGAAAAAATGATAGAGATGCACTGGCGTCTGTACGTTTCAGTTGACGTTTAGGTTTTAGCTGATTCGATTTTTTCATACGATGTTATAGGCACATACGATTCGATCCGGGCGAATCGCATCCTGTTGAATCGATTAAAAAAATCGGTAGATCGTATGGCCCTGAATCGATCGTCTGGAAGATCGATTCAGATCGGGCATCCCTACTTTTAAGTGCCTAATTGAAATAAATGCTTTGACTTTGAACTAACTAACTTTCGTCGGTTGTGGATTCTATTGTATAAATTGGATTGTACTCTATCTTAAAATACATATTATATAATGTAATACAATGAAATACTCTTTATTAAAGACATCATACAAATTACAGTTAAAATGTGTTACCTAGGTACATATTTTGAACGGCACAATTGGCGCAGTGGTTAAGCGAATGACTGCTGCGCTGCGTGTCGCGGGTTCGATTCCCGCACGGAACAAATATTCGTATGACCTACAAGTACTTGTTCCGGGTCTGGCCGTTTGTGTATGTGACTTTAAATGTTTGTAAACGCACCCACAATACAGTAGAAATTCCTAGCGTGGGGCAACGTTTTTTTAAAAAAAAAGACATTTTATATTGTTTGTACTTTATTTTGTTTTGACAAAATGGAAAATTACAACAACCATTATTAAACAATCGTAGTTGTTGGTACTAAACTCAAAATAAATAATAATTTATAAACAAGTGACGTGTACTGTGACTAACATATGGATATATGGTTTCCTTCATACTTAAATAAAATTGTATAAATTTTATGCTATGCTTTTATTTAATTCTGTTTAAAAACTACGAGTAACATGAGCACGTTCTAAATAAATTACTGATTCCTATTATTAACGAGAACTCGCCAATAATATGAATGAGTAATTGGTTTTAGAACGAGCTCATAATGATAAACATAATGAAATTTAAAATCACCAAAGAACACTTTCAAATTTCGCGCCATGTCTGAGTTGCCAAAGGGTCCCAGTGGCAGCGCTAGTAGTCATACTTTTATACCAACATTATTGTATGAAGATGACGTTCTTCTCCGCTAGGAGTAATAGTGTTCTGTGCCTTCGGACCTTGAAAACCTGTTCATGGTCCTTCGAAGCCGGATTGGCGTGAAGGTGTTTTTTTTGGTAGTCATCGGTGGTGGTGGTGATTATCACCCCGCAACGTCAGAACTGGGCAGTGGATTGCTGTCCAGAGCATGAGCATCCCTACAGCGAGGCGTCAGCGGTGACGTCATCGAAGCAGAGGATCCGGCTGAGAGCCGGAGGAGCCAGGCAGAGGAGTTCGCGGAGCGGCTACCAGAGCGCGCCACAGGTGCGGCGTGAGTGAGATATCAGTGTCAGTGAGTGTTTAGTGGAGAAATCGTGAGTACATTTTCAACCTTATTAATAAGAAGAATTTAACTTCAACAATTCAAGATAGTGCATTGAAATTTGAACTTTAAATTCATTAGATAATTAACTTAGCCGTTGGCTATATTAGTTAGGACTTGTACTAATTTTAAGCAAAAAGTGGTTCAGACGGGGAACCTATGCCCGATTTTACTCAAAAATACAAGTTCAAAACACTTGTAAAATTTTAAACGTTATCTGGGACTTAGAAAAATATCGAACGCTTCAAAGAAACAAGAATTTTTGTGTGGTGTGTTTACTGGACAATAAGTTTAATTATTTATAGCGTTCCATGTATAATCGGTAGTTGCAAGAACATTGTGTATTTTATATTGTGATCTATCCTACTTGTGTTATTCTTTATAAGTAAAAATGGAGTCTCTTATTGACATTCAGGAGGACGTTCAAGCTAAAATGCTCAAGTCTAAATCAAACTATAAAAAAAGTCCTAAAGAGCGTCTTACTGTTTGTTATATAGAAACTCGGATAGAAAACTTAGAGCAGCAATGGCAATTATTCTACGAAACACATGTAAAAATAATTAGTCAGGTAAAAAAGTCTGATTTATTTAGTTCAAATTATCATAAGAATGGCTTATATGACGAGGTTGAAGAGTTTTATACACAGTTTAAAAGCGAGCTGAAAGAAATGTTAAATAATATGAAAATTTCTAGTGGTACTGGTAATGTTATTCCAGGAGCTAGCTGTAGTACAGGATTTAGGAACTTTAAGTTACCTGAAGTTAAGATACCTGTGTTCTCTGGAAATTATAGTGAGTGGCAGACGTTTAGGGATTTATTTGTAGGGTTAATACACAATAATAAAACCCTAGACGATGCCCAAAAATTATATTACCTTAAAGGCTACTTAACCGGAGATGCAGAGCATTTATTAAGAAACATTAATGTAACAGCAGATAATTATACGGCTAGTTGGGAAAAATTAGAGGCAATGTACAACAATAAAAGATTTTTAGCTAATGGAATTTTAAAAAGCTTGTTTAATCAAAAGAGTTTATCAGCAGAATCAGCCACTGAAATAAAAAGATTACTTAGTACCACATCTGATTGTTTGGGTTCCATGAAAAATTTAGGGATAGATGTTACTTCTTGGGACATCCTAATAATACACATCGTTAGTGCCAAATTGGATAAAGACACCAGGAAGGCCTGGGAATTAAAGGTAGCTTCGGATGCTACAGATGATTTGCCTACCTTTATTCAATTTACTGATTATTTAACTGGCCGTTTTAGAGGTCTAGAAAATTTAGAAAATAAACCTCATGTGCAAAAGAATTCGCAATCATTCCATGTTGCAGGGAAAGTAAAAGCGGAGTTATCTTGCCCTTTTTGTTCTGCCGCTCATAAGGTAACTGTTTGTAAAGGTTTTGCTAAAGAAAATAACGATACTCGACGTGATTTCGCACAGAAACATGGGCTATGTTTCATTTGTTTGGGTAGTAACCACTCTGCCAGATTTTGTAGAAACACCGTCAAATGCCATTTATGTAAAAGACGCCACCATACTTTACTCCACCCTAACGGTGGTTCCGGGTCTGTTGGTGAGGACACGGGGGATGTTCAGAAGGAAGCAGCGTCAGCTGCTACTAAGAATAGTACCTCAAGGGAGGAAACTCAAAAGGCCGCTGTACAAGCGGAGGGATCTATTAAGCCAATAATTTCATGCCTTTCGACAGGAAATTGTAAGGATACGGTTTTAATACCTACGGCTTTAGTGAAGGCCAAGTCAAAGGATGGAACATATCGGGTGGTTCGCGCATTAGTAGATCAAGGATCACAAGGATCTTTTATAACTGAGTCAATGGCTCAATATTTAGGGTTAAAGAAAACTTTAACAAAACACCGTGTAACTGGTGTAGGTGGTAATAAAACAGTTATGTCTAATTCTTCCGTAGTTGTTGATATACGTTCTCGTGTGAATCAAAATTACAGCGTCCAAGTAAATGCATACGTTTTGAAGTCCATCACATCCCTTCTCCCAGTTGTAACAGCAACCAGGGTAGAATGGGTAAAGTTAAGTAAAGACGATTTGGCAGATCCTGAGTATCACAGGCCTAATAAAATTGACATCTTATTAGGTGCTGAGATATACAGCCAAATTATTCAAGATGGAATCAAAAAGAGTATCAGTGGATCGCTGGTAGCACAAAAAACAGAATTTGGATGGATTCTATCGGGTGTTGTCGGTACAGGAAATTCGTCCGACATCAATTCATATCCTTGTATCACGGTCATGCATTCCAATGTTCAGGCTGATGACTTCTTACGTAAGTTCTGGGAGCTGGAAGCGGAGCCATCGGGAACTGAAAAAATCCTTAGTAAAGAGGAAGCGGAATGTGAGAATATTTTTACAAATACCACAAAGCGAGATGAAACCGGACGTTACATTGTAAGGTTGCCGTTCCGGGATGGTGACCAAAGTTGTAAGGATGGTGAATCTAGGTTCATAGCTGAAAAAAGGTTAAAGAGTTTAGAATTTAAACTTTCAAAGAATCCCAAATTAAAGGCGGATTACACTGCGGTGATGCAGGAGTATATAGACCTTAACCATATGGTAAAGGTAGCTCCAGAAAAAAGGAATATAGGGTTGTACTTACCTCATCACGCAATAATCCGGGAAGATAAGCAAACAACTAAGTTGCGCGTGGTATTTGACGCTTCCTGCAAGGGAATAAATGGGGTATCGTTAAACGATGACTTGATGATTGGCCCGACATTGCAAGCAGAATTACGACATACGGTTATGCGTTGGAGAACACATCCAATTTGTGTAGGTGCTGATATCATTAAAATGTATAGACAAGTTCTGGTCAATAGAAATGATACAATGTTTCAGAGGGTTCTTTGGAGGGATAGTCCAGAAAAAGAAATTGAAGAATTTGAATTAGTGACGGTTACATTTGGTACATCATCAGCACCATTTCTAGCAGTGCGTTCATTACATCAGGTTGCATATGATGAAGGGAAGGATCATCCTGTAGCTGCAAAAATCATTCGTAATGATTTCTACATGGATGACTTAATGACAGGGGCAGAAAGTATAGAGGAAGGATACAAAATCCATGCAGAAATAAAAAATATTCTTGCTAAAGGGGGATTTGAATTGCAAAAATGGATAAGTAACAGCGAAGAATTACTACAAAAGATCAGAGAAAGCAAAAGGGATAAGGCTGAGGAAGTAAAAATAAAAATAGATAATATTACAAAAATACTCGGACTTACCTGGAATCCTCGCGCTGATGTTTTCCAGTACTCTGTAGAACTGCCTCTCCCGACGGAACCTGTAAGTAAAAGGAAAATTATATCGGATATTTCTAGGCTTTTCGACCCGTTAGGTTGGCTGTCACCTAGTATCATTTTAGCTAAAATTTTAATACAAAAGCTATGGTTAGCAGGTATAGGATGGGACGAAGAAGTGCCCAGTAGTGTATTAAAAGAATGGATAACTTACCGTAACGACTTAAATTCTTTAGCGAATATTAGAATCCCACGTTGGCTTTACACTAAATCCAACAATGTAAAAACAGAGTTGCACGGTTTTTCGGATGCCTCAAAAATGGCCTACGCTGCAGTGGTATACGTCAGAGTTATAGATGCGGATGGTAACATAAAGGTTGCATTAGTTACCTCAAAAACTAAGGTTTCTCCCATCAAACAGGTGTCCATTCCTAGGTTGGAACTATGCGGCGCCGTTCTTTTAGCTAAATTGATGGTGGACGTTGCTAAAACTCTGGATGTAAATGTATTAGATGTGCACGCTTGGACGGATTCTGAGGTTGTTCTTGCATGGCTTAATAGTCATCCAAGCCGTTGGAAAACGTTTGTAGCCAATCGTACAACAGAAATCTTAAACACATTGGATACACAATATTGGTCACACGTTCCATCGAAACAAAATCCAGCGGATTGTGCTTCTCGCGGCGTGGCTCCAGGGGAACTCGGCACTACTGCGATATGGTTCAATGGACCCGAGTTCTTAAGGCAATCAGTGATAGAATATAAAAAACCTAAACACTTGATTACTAAATTGGAGGAAGTGAAAGTCCATTCAGGTATTCTTGACATTTCCCTTTGGGAAAGATTTTCATCGCTTTCAAGGATGATCAGAGTAGTAGCCTACTGTAGAAGGTTCTTGTGCTTAAAAAACAATTATGCTAACAAGGAAAGAAAGAAACAGTTGTCTACGACAGAACTCGAGGAGGCGATGGAAATATGCATTAGAAAGGGTCAAGAAGAAGAGTTACAAGAAGAAATACAAGAACTGAGGAGGACAGGATCTTTAAGTAAAAGGGGAAGAAAATACAAGGCGTTAAACTTATTTTTGGACTCAAAAGGAGTAATTAGGGTGGGAGGTAGATTGGAAATGTCTCAGTTGAGCTATGATCGCAAACATCCAATACTTATGCCTAAAGATTCCTTCCTCACGAAGCTTCTCATTAGTGAGGCGCATCAAAAAACGATGCATGGGGGGCCTCAAGCTATGATTACTTACTTGAGTTCTCGGTATTGGGTTGTAGGGATTAAGGCTTTAGTAAAAGCCTATTTTAGAAAATGCGTTACTTGCATTAGATATACAAACCAAGTCAGAAGCCAGCTAATGGGACAGCTACCATCTCCTCGTGTTACACCTAATAAGGTGTTTTTGTACAGTGGAGTCGATCACGCTGGCCCGATAAACGTCAGAGTGTCTAAAGGACGTGGTAATAAGTCGTATAAAGGGTATATTGCGCTCTTCATATGTCTGTCTACGCGGGCGATTCATATCGAAGTAGTCAGCGACATGACGTCCAAAGGGTTCTTGGCCGCTTTTAAGAGATTCGTAGCGAGGCGTGGACACTGTGCAGAACTACACAGCGACAACGGCACAAGCTTTGTTGGCGCAGCACGAGAGCTGAAGGAATTATTTACCGAGGAAAAATCAAATTTCATTCCGGAATTGGTTGAGTCCTTGGCTAATAATGGTACAAAGTGGAACTTTATTCCTCCTCATGCTCCAAACTTCGGCGGTCTATGGGAGGCAGGAATAAAGTCCACTAAATATCATCTCAAAAGGGTTATAGGGAACTCGACATTAACGTTCGAGGAAATATCGACGGTGTTGGCACAAATTGAGGCGTGCCTCAACTCAAGACCACTTTCTTGTGTGGATCAAAGTGAGCTATCCGTGTTAACTCCGGCCCATTTTTTGGTTGGGGAACCAATCGTCCTAGTACCTGATTCGAATTACGAAAAGGCTAACATTTCTAGTCTCAGACGGTGGCAACTTACCCAAAGAATGTTGCAAGACTATTGGCGGCGGTGGTCACAAGATTACTTGAACCAATTCTTACAACGCCATAAGTGGGCTCACCAAAACCCAGAACCAGCCATAGGTGGCATAGTTTTGATAAAAGAGGATGATTTGCCTCCTGGTAAGTGGTTGCTGGGAAAGATTGAGTTAAAACATCCTGGCCCTGACGGAATCACTCGAGTCGTTACTGTGAGAACTAAAAATTCCCTGTTAAAGAGACCTGTTACCAAATTGGCCATTCTTCCGGTAGCAACTTAACTTTGTGTCTGTATGGTAATATCTTAACTTTGTGTCTGTATGGTAAGATCTTAACTTTGTGTCTGTATAAGAATAATAACTTTAGAATATTTATTGTTCACATTAGAATACATCTAGTTATAAGAATTGTTTTTTTTTTTGTTGCCTTTTTTTAACTTTTGTATACGTTATTATAATTTAAAATTTTGTTGTAACTTTGCGCCCTATTTCTCTATACATGTTGCACGGTGGGCGGTTTGAATTAAGAGAAGGACACTCTGCAATATGTCCTTGGTGGGCGGTATGTCCAATATTTCATATGTGCAAAAGTTTACCGTTAAGCTCGATAGATGGCGTTGCCCGATTAAAAGGCGAGCTATGGTTTGGTTACCGAGCAAACTATAAATAGATTTGTTTTTTTTTTTGTACGATGCGATTCCTTCTGGAATAAAATTAACCTGATTGAAATAAATTAAGTGTTTCATTGGGTGTTCTCGCCTTCGGACCTTGAAAACCTGTTCACTTTGTAAAACAATCGCAGCAGGTGGAATTCTATAGTTTCTCCCTACCCCCAAAGGAAAAGGTTGTGAGTGTGAGTACGTAATAATTACTATTAATAATGATAATACACTATTATTAATAAAAGATCTAAAAAAGCCTCTACGAGTGACGATATAAGTAGTAATTTAACTCTGACTGATATGATACTGAAACGTTCATATAGCAGTTTCTGATACCTACTTCATTTTCTCAATGAATATATAAAATCGTAGAAATTGGAGTTGATTCTCACAATTAAGCGAAGTTTTCAAGTGTTTCGATGGAACCGTTTAGCTTTGCGCTATAGTTGGCGTGAAATCCCCTGGACAGACTTCGTGGGCTCTATTATATAAAAACAACTTGTTGCTATAAGGATCGTTGGCAAGAGTAAGATGCTTTCGTCGTTCTTCGGTGGACGTAGTTAAAGATCTAAGCCCTGTGTCAGCGTTCGTCCGGTGAAGTTCTACCTCCGTACTATTTTCGTAGCTATTTCATTGCTGTTTCCAATTTAAAAAAGTATTTATTGACGACATTATTATTGGAAGACCTAACCGGTGTTTTTTCAAAGCCTGTTGAGGAGTTAAACCAAGAAGGTAGGCTGACAGAAAATAACGCAAACTGTCCCAAAAATAAAATTGCGATGTTCAGGAGTTATCCCGGAAAATGATAATGATGTAGGTAATATAAGTTTTCAAAGAAATATTGACGTAGATACTAATTCCTTGTAATTCTAATTCTTTTACAACGGTTACACAACCGTCACTCCTATAATTTAAACAATAAAGCTGCAAAAGTGATGCCACAGTTTGCAAATAGTTGAGAAGCCGGAGCGAAGCCGAAGCATCCGGCGACGGGACAAACGACGAGGACCATCCCTGGTTTTTAAACTAAGACTCACTCTTCAGGAATGCACCAACTTTTGGGACAGTTTTCTGACAAGATTAAGACTAATATACGTAAATGATGTTGGTTGTTGGTGCCTCAGAAAACACGTTAAGTCGTTGGTCCCGGCCGTCATTCGTTGTACGTCTTTGACTGTCGTAACGGCAGTTAGAACCCAAAAAGTGTGACAACCAGCCTTACCGAAGGGTATCATGTTACATAATAACTGGGTTTTGGAAATCAGATAGGCAGTCGTTCTGTGTATTCAGCTGTATCCGGTTAAATTGGTAACCGATCTCAACATATTTTAGAAAAGGCCATGTAAATTTTTAATTGATTGATGTTCGTTGTATGGACTTTTTACCGGTATTTCTAGATTTTTGTAGTGATGCAATTCGACTGATAATATGTTGCGGACTGAAGCGCGACACGCACACTGTATCTCTGACAATTTATCGTGTCGTATCGTGTGTAAGAAAGGGGAATGAAAACTATATGTATAGCTAATGATATTGTAGCGGCACTACAAATAAAAATGTTTCGCAACAAATATCGAGAAACACAAAAAGAAAAGTGGCGCCATCTACAATGCCACAGGCGAACTAAATGAGCAATTCTGCATCGCGCAATCAGAGTTTTCCACGACACTCGAACATGTACAAAATCCCGACATCAACTGTCGGGCAGTTGCCCGGACCAGACACAATACCCGTCTGGTCGGAGGATCCTCCTTTTCAATAGAGGATGAGCGAACTTTACACCCTGTTCCTCATGCCTCTATAATATCTACAAATTTGGGAGGCTGTGAGTGTCACAATGATTAGTTACTATACTGTGTATAAAACGACCAATGTATATTATGTGTAGGGAAAGGATGTTATGGAAAAGACACAACCGGTTTTTTTTATCTAGGCTTGTTAGTGAAAAACCTTGATGAAAAAACTAGGCCGTTCCAAAAAACTAGTAATCCGATGTGGTGAAAATGTTTCAAAGTATCAACACATTTTCGTGCCGCCATAAAAGTACGTTGTAAAAAAAAACTAAGTTTATTTCAGAAATCAGATATCCCCTACCTACAAAAAAGTTATTCATGCAAAAGCTCTCATCACAAAGAAAACCTGAAAAGGTTTTAATATTATTAGGACGTATCTACAATGTCAAAACCATTATTTTCTGCTATCAAACATTTTATTTTACATTAGTTCTCGTAGTCTGAACATTAAACGTGATTGTCGAAATCCTCCATTGTGGCATCATTTTATTTCATCAACACAAACCTATCTTAAACGTGTAATGGGCCATTACACCAAAGTTCCAGTGGGCTAATGTGTCCACTAAACCATTAGATACATTTTATTTAAGTTGGAGATGTTATAAAATAATTATTATAATAACATTATTATTTTTATCTTTATGACTATTACTGGCTTGTTAAATAAATCGAAAACAATCGAATGTATTGCGAGTTTTGCCGATGTACATTGTAGGCTGATTATATTTATCAGCCTACTGTCTCCCCCCCCCCCCCCCCATTGGAATTAAAAGAACAAGCATCAATTGATTCGTTCCCAGCATGTAAGTTCACTCATAATTTCAGAAAATAATGGTTTCCTAAAACGCAACGCGAGGGGCTTGTGGCTAAGTAGCATAAGCCGCACGGGTCGATCGATCAGGTTAAGCTACGCTTGCCGCGGTTGGTCCGTGGATGGGTGACCATCTTTACATACCTAGACCCCTCCGTGCCTCGGAAAGCACGTTAAGCCGTTAGTCCCGGCTGTCATTTGTGGATCTTTGACAGTCGTTACGGGTCGTCAGAAGCCCCAAAGTCTGACAACCAGTCTTACCAAGAGGTATCGTATTACCCAGTAACTGGGTTGTGGAGGTCAGATAGGCAGTCGCTCCATGTGAAATACTGATATTCAGCTGCATCCGGTTAGACTGGAAGCCGACCCCAACGTGATTGGGAAAAGGCTAGGCAGATGATGAATGGTTTCCTAAAACAAAAATCTCTTACCGAATATTTGCAAACTCGATAACTCTACCGACTATTTCTTAAATCGGATCATTTTATGAACTCATAAACATAATTTTACGGTTCTGATTTAAAACCCACAGTCTGATGTTTGAGAGTTTCCATAGATATCCAATTCCCAATTATTTTGTGGCAGTAATAGAAGCATTTTCACAATAATCAAAAGAGTTAATTAACGTTTCTCAAAATTCTTGTGATTGGCTCAGACTAGTTTTGAGAAAGATATTAAAATGTTTAATAATCTAGAACAATTTTGTAACATAAATTCTTAACTTATACCTCCCAAGGGCCAACAGAGTTTAACTTAAATATTAGAATTTTCACCTGACGACTCACTTTTGGTACAGACAGCGACAAAATTCGATAAACACTGCTCCTTTTACTCATCGTCTAAATTGAGCAAAATTATTCGATGCATAATGTATTCCAGCAATTTAGATGTGCTCATGACTAAATAATATTAGCTGCAGGGCTCGACGGAAGGCTGTGCCACGCTTGTCAGGGTCAATTCATAGATTGGTGACCATCTATTACGTATCGAGACCCCTCCGTGCCTAGGCAGTATATGAGCCCTCACGGCCCTAATCGCCGCAGGAAACGCCCTGGGCGTCGGGAATCCCAGGCTGATTCCCGGCGCGAGCTTGCGGATGGCGAGTAATGGGTAGCTCACTGTCTGGTAAGGCGTTGTGTTCCATGAAACTGGGGAACATGGATGGGTTTTAGTCAGTAAAACTCTGAAACGCCCCTTGCTCCACCCAGACTGGGAGAAGTTATTTTATGATTACCCACCCTAAAAAAAAAACCCTCCATGGCTCGGAAAGCACGTTAAGTCGTTGGTCCCGACCGTCATTCGTAAATATTTGACAGTTATTATGGGTAGTCAGAATCCCAAAAGTCTGACAACCAGTCCGTTACCCAGTAACTGGTTTTTTAAAATCGAATTGTATTGTACACCGATTGACGTCACAATGTCGCCGGCTGTCACTGACAACCAGTGCTACTGGGGTCACATAGGTTCATAGCACTATGCTGAGCAGTAACCGTTTAGCGTGAAGGTGACACATTTTTTCCCCAAACTTGTTCTTTTTTGTTTGTGCTGTTTCTCTGCGTCATTTTTACCGCATACATAAGTACTTTCTTTCTTTCTTCTATATTTCACTCCACTGCCGCTCCATGTAAAATACTGGTATATAGCATCCGGCTAGATTGGCAGCCAACTCCAACATAGTAAGAAAAAGTCTAGCTTTTAATTTTAGAACTATTGCGATTTTAATTAAGCTCAATTTTAGCTTTTTTCAATTTAAGCTTATTTTAGCTCAATAATTAAGATTTAAACTTTTGCCACTGACGGTACCACGTACTCCAAATAGTGCCACCTCAATTTGAGCGGCACTTTCATTATATCACAATGGCGGTCCCGGCGCTGATCAAAACTTTTCCAACTATCATTATCGACAGTGAGAGGCTTCAAATCCAGTATGAAAGGTAAATCAAATACGTTGTAGAAATTATGAACATATCAGACGGCCAATTCTCGTAACACAATCTAGTCGCAGTGTCATCTCGGCGACAATCAAATGTCAAAAACTTGTCAAAAATGTATGGAAACTCGAGGTATTTTTGACAGATTGCGACTGAGATCAGACTGTGAACGTTCTTAAAATTACCAAAATTGCCCCTCAGATATCATAGCTATACCAGAGATTACTAATAGAACACGCGTAGTAGGTATTCATAGACTAACTTTAGCTATTGCTTATTTTTAGCTATTGTTTTTTGCCTGCGGCTGCGCCAGCGTGGAGTGGAATGTATTACCGAGATAAAAAGTATCCTATTTGTTAATGCAGGTTATAATCTATCTGTGTGCCAAATTTCATCCAAATCTGTCCAGTCGTTGTTACGTGATTGAGTAACAACCATCCAAACCTCTAAATGTCCAAACATACAAACTTTCACATGCATAATATTTTAGTAGGATACATTCATTTTATAAAACAGCACCCTAATTGCGTAACTCACGATTCATCATAATCTGTATCGTTTTGAAACGGATTGTTAAACCATTGCTTCATATGTTCGAAAAATGTGTCTGTTCGACAACATAAATAACGCAATGAATATTGTTTAACTGTGAAGACGAAACCAATTATGATCAATCGTGAGTTACGCAATTAGGGTGCCGGTGCAGGATTATAAATCATAACTTTCACGCAGCACATAAGAGATTGTGCTAGTAGTATTTCAAATGTATTCATCATCATCATTATTTCAGCTGAAAGACGTCCACTGCTGGACATAGGCCTCCCCCAAACTCCGCCACTTCGACTTCCCGCACCCAGTGGATTCCTGCGCCCGACGTAACGTCATCGGTCCACCTTGTGGGAGGAATTCTAACACTGTTCCGATACACGATATGGTTAGATAGTGTCACATTTAGACGTAAAGTAACTTAACTCGACACTAAAGTAATACAAATGTAAATCAGCTTTAGAAACTAACTTGCTAACGATGTCAAATACTAGTTGTACTTGACAAATTATAGTTCATACCCGTGAAGAAAACAAAATCCCTGCACGACTGTCCTTCAGAATGACAAGTTTACATCGCTCTACTAGCACACTAGCACGCTAGTTTTTCTAATCAAATCCCACGATACAGCAGCTCCAGGAAATGCTCGTGTCATGCAATTTTCCAGGAAACATGTCACAGAGTCACGGAACCCTGCTAGTCAAACAACTCGGGGTAAAATCGGACCGATAAAAAACGAAGCAAAAATTCTGTTCGTCCCAATTTTTGCCTAACTTTTCATACCTGAATGGTTCACAGCATTCGAACATAGGTTTAGTTCTAATAAAGCTACCCCAGAGTTTATACAATGAAAATTCAAGTTGAAAATTAGTTTCATGTTTCTGAGGTGCAAAATTTGAAACGGAGATATGTTTAAATATATCATTTTGGGGGGCTTATGGCTACTCGTAAGTAATAGCAGTTGCACGCGTCGATCGATCAGGTAAAACTACGCTTGCCGCGGTTGGTACGTGGATGGGTGACTATCTATACGTACTAAGACCCAGTGGCAGCTGGTAGGTCATGGAACTGGTGGTGCACTTTACTAGCTCACTAAGTATTAGGGGTAATAAGTAAATAAATAGAATTGATTTATTTGAGATAAGTAATTTAAATCTAAACCAATAAAAAATAAACAATAGTATTCAGTTTCACGTAAATTAAACTTCGCGGTGACAATAATGAGTCGGTCATTAATTATGGCCGGCCTGCAAACTTCGCCAAACCTCGGGCGCTCTCGGTAATCGACGTTCGGTAATATTCGGTTCAATTCGACAAACTTCGGTTCCCCCGTGCGGCGTACGAGAATGGACAAATTACTCCATAACGCTCCATACATTTATGTCAACTATCTTCTGTCTCACGCGCTAGATGTTTTAGCTCGGATCTCATAGAAATGTTTGAGCATTCGCCGTGCGCTTCGGCATAGCGCACGAGGGATCTTCCGTACCGCGAAAATAAGTCTTAATAGTTTAGCAAAGAGCTTATATTGTTTCGTCAGTTTTGTTAGTATTACATATACCACAACCAGTGGCCACAATGCGATGTTTAAACATTTTGTGATTCTTTCTACACCTATTAAAATCTGGTAGTTCAGCGCACGAGTGCACTTAAGGGACAGCCGCCCCTGCTAAGATCCCTCCGTGCCTAGGAAACCACTTTAAGCCATCGGTCCCGGCTGTCATTCGTGGATCTTTGACAGTCGTTACGGGTCGTCAGAAGCCCGAAAGTCTGACAACCAGTCTTACCTAGGGGGTATCGTGTTACCCAGTAACTGGGTTGTCGAGGTCAGATAGCAGTCACTCCATGTAAAATACTGGTATTCAGCTGCATCCGGTTGGACTGGAAACCGAACACATCATAGTGGTAAGGCAGATGAGATGATGTTGGCCAAATACATAATTTCCAAGAAAACTAAATGAAAACAACTTGCAGGTACAAAATAATTAACAGAAATGTTTTAATAATAAACTAGGTATTTTGTATGAATTAATTGAAAATATTTTCTGCCTGACACCTCATATTTAATAAGCTTTTGTTTCCCGTCTTTTCTTTTTAAATGAAACACAGCCTATGATGGAAGCCTATATTTTGTCCTTAATTAAAATTTCTTTGCGGTAAATGTTTATGAAATTCCGTCAGAATTTGTGGAACAAATAAATGGAAAAAATGTAATAAGTTCGTAATAGTCAAAGGATTAGCGGATATTATGACTGACATGAATTGTTTTATCAAAATTCTTTTGTAGAGGTTTCTCACGAAATTGCTCATTGCGGGCACAACTTTCCAATTTGTGAAACCTACGCAAGACTTAGTCATCATTTCGTGTTTCTGAAAATTAACCTGACATCTTGTTTATCATTCAGTCGGAACCGGTTATTAAAGTATTCATCTAATTTAATTTTACCCAGAAAAAAACCCACTTATATAACGACTTGACTTTTTGCAACAAAAAAAGAAGAAATTCACCGTATTCACTCCAAAGCTCTAAATGATTGTTAAAAAGGCAACTACATTTTGGCAAGTAAAACAACTGTAAAAAAAGGACCGTTTATTAAAAAGAAGGCCCATAAACTTGCAAGACATGCATTAAAACAGTGTACCGGAAAAAGTGGCTCGTTCATAAATATAGTGGATCGCGTGTTAGCATCGCGTAGCATAGCTTTGTCTGACACGATCCTTTATGTGCACGTGCACGTGCGGACTTTAAAAGAGTTGTAAATTGTCTTTTAAAGATAGTTTCTTTTTTTACTTTGAAATGTGGAAAGTGTTGTATCTTGGCATTCTTTGTGTCTTGCGGTATTATTTTGTTAATAAATAAAAGTTACGTAATGGTTAGGCCATTACGTAACTTTAATTTATTATTTTTTATTAACTTTAATTAATAGTTTATTTGTAATACAATGTTTTTATTGTGTAATATTTTAATATACATACTTATAATGTAATCCTTATTTATATTTCCATGTAATTTGTACTGCTTAATATGGGAATAATTTCCTGAAATAAATTATGATTTAATTAAATTACAAAAAAAAAAAAATCCAAAAAAAAAAAAAAAAATTAAATAAAATACCATCAAAATAAATCTTTATTTTTTAACCAGTCCCCATCCACAATAGATTGAGTGTAGGTTTCTTTCACCAATAATTATAATAAGTTAAATTAACACCAAAAATATTAACGTTAGAAATTACCATTGCCGCCATTCTTGCGGACCTATAAATAAATTAAAATACGGGGTTCCTCTTCGTGAAGGTTATAGGCTAACTTAGTTACTTTTTCGTCCTGTTTTTCTTACTAAGTGCTCTTAAAAGTAAGAATGAACTTCTATATTTTTATACCCAAGGATGTAACTAAGTCTATTTTTAACCGACCTCGAAAGCGAAAGAGGTTCTCAATTCGATTGTATTTTTATAATTATGTTTGTTACATCAGTACTGGTCCTACATACATTTTTCACGTTGTAATGTTTTTTTAGATAGTGTTTTTTTTTGCATATTTTAAGTAGTAGCCTTACCTAGCCAACCTTACATTTAAGCGATATTCAAACGCGATTTTCTTGTGTTATAACAATTTCGACTTTGAGAAAATACCTACCTATATCATAATAGTATGGTTTGGAGATCACTACGTGCTTAGCACTATAAAATATCTATTAATCCTTGAAGAAAAAGAATCTTGCGTAAGTTTAAGGTGTTTTTGCTCATGACTGCACATGTTTTGACCTCCAATGGTGTAGTTGATTATGGTAAGTGGAAACCATTTACTATTTATAAATTGCATTGTCAAAATTCTCTCAACTTTCTCAAGAACCTGATTATACTTCTAAATATACGTAAACAGTTCCGAGAACAGCTAACTGATAAACAACGTTCAGCCCATAAAACTGTGGAGAGCTGTTTGTTGCTAAGAGGGTAGATCTATACTAAGGAAGAAAATTTAACGCCTACTATTTAGACTTTTGCTAAGAGGTATTGGAAGAGGTATAGGAAGAAAACACTTTACAATTTTCTCTTTAATACGTCTAGCACGTTAAGTAATATACTATTACAAATTATATAATGTTGCATCACGCATGTGTTTCCCAAAGATGTAGGATAGATAGTACACCCACATTACGCTAGTTATGTTCTAGGCGCATGTAACATGGGGCGAACCTAATTACATCAACCGGACAAAAATGCAGATTCCGGGCTACCAATGAGAAATTCCAGATGAAAAAATACATTATAATACTTTGCCCGCCTAGGGAAACGAACCCAAGATCTCACGCTCAGTCCTAGAGTTTGCGACCACTGCACCAAAGAGGCAGTCACCCATTTTACGTGAATTTAAAATGCAAAAAACGTAATTTCTTTAAACGAATGGCTCGTATCCTTAGAGCGACGTAAATCCAATCCCCGTTGCCCAGCAGTGGGAATTATCGTCCGTCGCATAATAGGTTCAGTGCATCTGCATATAAATGACACGCCACTGTATGCTAATCATGTTTTTTGTCTCACTCGACGCTTCGTATAAGTGGAATTGTGTTTTTCTGTCTCACTCTTTCTTTGTTGTCTGACGTCTTGTCGTGACGTCGCTTCATTAGTGAGATTTAAGCCTTCTAAATACCATAAGTACGTAATTAAGTATTTAAATATAATTCCGTTTCTGTCATCTTCAAACAATTGATAGAAAGAGAATAATGTTTCACGAGATGTGCCTACAGTAAACCCACGTAAAATCGTGCAGCGTAAAATGTATGTATTTTGAGAATGTAAATGTGTTGTGTTCTCGTGGGTACCTGGGCACCGAAACTGGTACCAGTAATTGCATGTGCATGTGTTGTACCCAAAATTCGATCTACTGAGATTTCGAATACGAGTGCAGGGCTCTTGCTGTGAGAAGCAATATGCTGGTTCGCAGGTTTGCGTGTTGTAGTAAGGCGGTTAAAATTCAAACACAAACCGCCTGCGGACCAGCTACACACAGAAAACAATGGATACACTGAAGGTCCAATACAATATTAGCTTCAGCATGTGCTTGGGGCTGTCGCGATATTGTAGTGCCTCTGGCATGTTTGCTCAGGCGCGTGTTCACGACTTTCACGCAATAGTGAGGAGAAAAATGGCGTCGCTTTTGAAAAGAACTTGGTCCAGTCCTAATATCATTCTGAACATGTGAATGGACCATTTAACTTGTCAATAATTAATCAGTTAATTAATCCAGGTGCTGGTAAGGCTGGAGTGGTTCATTTCATAAGGTTACATAGCTTTTTTTTTTTTTTTACCCAACTAAGATTATATTGATCATTGTAGTCTATACAAATAAATAAATAAAAAAATAGTTTAAGGTTACAAAGGTCTACTAAACAGTATCAGAACAGACTGCTAAGTATAGTCGATTCTGAAAAACTGTGGCAGCGTTGCAGCTGTCTCTGAGTCGGTCAAGTTTGGGAGCTATAGAGAGGCTATATTCCCAGTCTTTAAAAAAAAAAAAAAAAATCTAGTTCGGCTCAAAGGAAACTTCAAGCAGATCAGTTTACACTGAATCGGATTTAGTCGGCTCCTGTCGGGCGGTGACGGTGGATTGGGTACCTACACTCGGCTCCTGTCGGTCGGTGACGCTGATTCGTGTAGGTATACTCGGCCCCGGTCGTAAGTTTTCATTTCTATCGTGTGGTCATAAGCACACATACCCTCTTTTTTATACTCCTTTCCAACAAAATAAGCGGAATTCTAATACCGCAGCAACTAGGACGTAGGTGCTGAAACATTGTTATGCACGTAATTCATAACGACTTTTCATTTACATAACTTAATTCAGCATTGTTAAATTCTCTTCCAAGTTATTCACTTGAGTAATTCATTAATTAATGACGTCGACGGTAATGTATTACTGAGTTTATAATTAATACAGAAATGAATTAAGTAGGTCAAAAGCTAACCAGTAGTCTATGTGGAGTTCGACCAGGGAAGCACTAGGATCTATTTCTTCTTTACTTTCTGTTCGACATTTTTTTTTTTGTGTGTCCACCACTTTTGACAGAAGAATATTGGCGATCGGATAGTAAGACTGATGATGTGAAAATTTCAACAACCTATTCTGTGTCTTTGTATTAAGGGAGGACATTAACTCCTGCAACATAGTTATAAGGGTCCCGCAGACGCGCGACGTGACTTAATAGACCAATTTCTATGAAAATTGATCTACTAAAGTAACGTTGCGCTGTCGCATCGCGCCGATCTGCGGGATCCTTAACTAGCGCAGGTGGTCAGAGAAATCTACCATTAATTGTTGAATAACTTTTTCTGGCGTTGTAATCAAAATGGTTTTGTATTCACATTCCTACTTAGTCCAGTTAGTTCTTTATCCCGTCACTGAAACGTGCCCAAAAAGCTACATAACCCCAATATCCAGCTGACCGAATTTAAGTATTCTATTCAACGTTCACTAAGTATGATTTTTTGTTCAAATTGCTCAAAGTTAAGTGCAAAGTCAAATAACGGAAGAAATCGCCGAGCATTCTTCTTTCTTCTGGCTGAGGCCAAAATATATTGTGGTTTAATTCCCAAGCCAAATACGTAGGCCTAATCTCGACGTATGAGGCTTATGAGATACTCGATTTTATTACGAATTTTGCGACAAAAAATGGAGTTGGTTTTTGAGTTATTATCTTTTTTGGCCTTAGGGAGTCGTGGATTTCTGAGGCAGAATTTTTGACATTTATTATGTGATGATAATTATATTACGAGGAAGTTGAATATATTAAATTCTATTTCAAGGGAAATCAGACAGTGATAGATATAGTAAAATCAGTATTTCTACAGTATATCTACAGGAGTTTTGTCTAAAGTAACCAACATAGTAGGTATGCTAACTCACATTCTGAAAACGAATGTAGGTATTGGCTCGTCACTAACAATGCGTTTTCATAATATCCGATATTATGGTGGAAGTACACGGCATCTCATTAACACACTGAAGTAAAATGTATGGAAATATATGAAGACACTTTTAAATTTCCGTCCACTATAAAGATAAAACAAGCACGTAATCCCATACATTATAAAGACGTGAACGTATCATCACGTAAGATTTTTTTTTAAATCACGGTGTTGAACCGAGCGCAACCGAGTTTAATAGAGTGCATATCAGCGCGTCGAAAAAACACACTTTGATTTTCAACTGTCGGCGTTAACCAGAGCGTTGAAGGTCCAGCGCGAAAAAAAACCCACCACGCTATTATAACGTGAAATAAGACTCATTTAGATAATTAATGTCCCGTTTCACAATACAGAATGTTTAATAACACTGTCAATACTGGAAATTATCTGGCAATTTCCTTGGATCGCTTGTGGCCTGGGTAGTCTGATATATTGCATATTAAAATGCGTTATGCGCACCCGAACGGGAAGCCGATGCCATTTATATTGACAGAAAATATGTATTTGTGCAGTTACTGATGCATTTTTTATTGCCGAACGAAAGGCTTTGTCTATTCACTTGCCAAGTGTGGCGGTGAGGGTATAAACTTATAGTAGGGCGGAGTTTCCTTACGCGATCGAATCAGAAATGAAGAGATCCGCAGAAGAACCAAGGCAACCGACATAGCCCGAAGAATCGCTAAACTTAAGTGGCAGTGGGCAGGGCACATTGCTCGCAGAACAGATGGGGCCGAAAGGTTCTGGAGTGGCGGCCGCGTACCGGAAGACGTATAGTGGGAAGGGCTCCCACAAGGTGGACCGATGACCTTGTGAAGGCCGCGGGTAACCGCTGGATGTGGGAAGCACAAGACCGGTCGAAGTGGAGGAGCCTGGGGGAGGCCTATGTCCAGCAGTGGACGACTTTCGGCTGAAATGATGATGATGATGAGGGCTAAAAACAGACTAGTGTTTTCAAAGTCGGAAATATGGTGCATAGCCTATACCAGGGGTCCTCTGCCGGGATATAAATATTTTATGGGAAGATGATTAAGTGAAGAGTCTAACAACCAGTCATACCAACGGGAATCGTATTACGTAGTAACTGGGTTGTGAAGGTCAGATCTCCATGTAAAATACTGGTATTCAGTTGCATCCGGTTAGACTGAAAGGCGACCCCAACAAAGTCGGTAAAAGGCTAGGCAGATTATGAAAATGGAAACCAAATCTGTGCAAACGTTCGAAAATAAACCCACATAACATTTTGTCCAGAATATTTCTGAATATAAAGCTGGTATTTTTCTAAAATCCTAGTGAAGTGTACTAGAGAACGATCGAGAACCAGTCAACGTTTTTGGAGCAGATTTAGTACATAACGTAGATTGAGTTCGCCTTTTTACAATCAAATGCACGGGATAAGTGAAAAATGCACGGCACAGCTTAATGCAATCAGTGCCGGCAAAGTGTCCGTGCACGAGTTGAGAGGGGAGAGAAACGGGGTATTATGTTATTTATCTAGATTTATCTCGTTTTCAATCTGTGAAGATTTTTTGATGAATAAATTTTGACTAAGTGAAAGGATTTTGTGGGATATTAAATGGTTGATCAAGAGGTGATATTTCAGTAAGTTTTGTTTTGAAAAAAAAAAACGATACTTAAACGGCAGGTACTATAAAAAAAAACACTTAATAAGTATCATCTTTAAAGGCAATATGTGAAATGCGGACGTGGAGATGTAGGTAAACGAAAGTTAAAAATATTTTGAACAATCAAGTCAATAATCTTATGGTATGAATTATAACGTAATTGACGTTCTACTGAGTACGTTAGACGCGAGCGCAAATCAATCTTTTTTACAGGGGTAGTTCCAATTAATAGGTCTTTACCTATGAAATTGCCGTTTTGTATGAAAAAATTTAAACGAATTTTTTTCATGAATTTTTTATTTGTATTAATCGAAGTAATCACCCATGCAATCAATGCATCTTTGCCATCGCAGTGGCAGTTTATTGATGCCCTTCTTAAAGAAATCAGCTGGACGGGAGGCAACAAATTCTTCAAAGGCATTTTGTACTGCCTCTCGGGTATTAAATTTTTTTCCCGCCAAGAAGTTATCCAAATTCTGGAAAAAGTAGTAGTCTGTAGGCGCAAGGTCTGGTGAGTAGGGCGGATGACGGAGAGCTTCCAACCCCAGTTCTTGCAACTTGGAGACCGTCTGCTGTGCAGTATGAGGTCGCGCGTTGTCGTGCAGGAGCAGCGGAGACGAGCGATTGACCAATGCTGGTTGGAGATGCGCCAGCTTCTCCATCATTGTGTTCAGTTCTTCACAGTACACATCTGCAGTAATGCTCACCCCGTTTGGTAAGAAGCTGTGATGAATCACACCGGCGCTAGACCACCAAACAGTGACCATCACTTTTCTAGGGGTAAGTTTTCGTTTAGGGCATTGTTTAGGTGCTGAACCAGGATCCAACCAACTTGCTGAGCGCTTACGGTTATCAAACAGAATCCATTTTTCATCGCAGGTAACAATGCGGTTCAAAATTCCTTCATTTGTGTGTCTGTTGAGCAGTGCAAGGCACGTCTCGACGCGTACTTCGCGCTGGCGATCATTGAGTTCGTGGGGCACCCATTTGTCAAGCTTTTTTACCTTGCCAATTTGACGCAAATGGACCAATATTGTTTTGACGCTAACGTCGAAAGCTGCTGCTAATTCAGCCGTAGATTGTGTATCATCAGCTTCCACAATCGCCTTTAATTCGTCATTGTCGACCAAAGTCTTCGGACGACCGCGAGGTTCATTTTTCAGGTCGAAATTTCCAGAACGGAAGCGAGCAAACCAATAACAGGTGGTGCGTTGGTTTGTAGTGTTAGCTCCGTAAACGTCGTTGATGTTGCGTGCCGCTTGTGCCGCTTTGCTGCCACGACGGTACTCATATTCCATAATTACTCGAATTTTTAACGTATCCATGATGACGAAAAAGATTGAAATGCGATGAAAATGTAACACTAATCAATAAAGAAATGACTACTTTTAGAAAAAAAAATCCATGTTTTTAAAATAAAATTAATTTGAAATTAGAATTCTTAGCCAAACAAAAATTATTTTGATTTGAAATGGCCAGTACTGCAGAACGGCAATTTCATAGGTAAAGACCTAATATTATAATCACATTAGATCAATACCAACTTTTCGTCTTCGTCGAGTACCTGGCTTGATGTCAAGTTCACACCATTTTATGTTACTTCGAACGCACCGTCATGTTCATAGATGTGTCTACATAATGAAAATCTAAAAACGGTATAAAAATCAAATAGATGAGCTGTGTGCACCCAATCCAATGAATTGGAAAAATAATTTGGGAATTTCTAGCCTCCATATTAAGAGAACGGGCTGACTAGAAAGCGTAGTAGGTTCTACGCTTTGGAATTAGCAACTAGTATCATCTTTCTGAGTGACCAACTCCTTGACAATTTAAAAGTAAGTAACTCCAACTTTAACTCAAAGTATTTATTTCAAATAAATGATATAAATGCTTTTAGTTAGAGTTGGAGTTTGGGATAACGCAGGATGCTAGAAATAATAAACATTTGCAAACCTTATTTATGGAATGTGGGATTCTTGAACAGCAGATTATTTTCCACTCCATTTGTGTACATTCAGGTGTACTTAGACAGTTACGCGTAAGCCAAATTTCAATGCAATATAATTCCACCCACGACTTTTAATATTATTCATTCATTCATGTTGTTTTTGAGTTGGAAGATGCTTGTGTTTATGTGGGTGTTAGAGACTCCGATCAGGTAGATGATAGGTAAGCACAGCCTGGACTGTGTCAACAAACAGCCGGCTTCTACAGGGATCAGTCGGTTCTACGTGTCTGCAGAGATGGCTACAGGGATCATTTAGCGTGCAGGGGTGCGTTGTAGGTAAGCATTTGTGAAATTCGCATTGCATCAATTGACAAAATAAGAGAGCAGAGTTCGATATGGCGTTTTTGGCGTTGTTCTCTTGTTGGTCAATATTGATAAATGATTTTATTTTTGTAAGCAAGTGTGTAAACACTTTTACACGTCCATCATGTTTAAAAAACTAGGTGAGGTCAGCGTTTCCTATCTGACAACTCTGAGAAGAAAAGCCGAAACAAACTCAAAGTTCACATTCTCTTTTGAAGGTTAGACATAACTTTGGTCAGATCAAATCAAATCAAAAGTCGAGAGTCGCTGATAATCAGGATTTTTCGATCGTCAAAATTACATTAGACAGTCCCCCAAAACGCCCGCCCTTCGCGATCAATGTGAAGGCCATGTATGGTCTTTTGGGGTAACAACCACACAGGTTGAGTGGTACTGTCCAGTCAGTGCATGCATTTGTCAGTAATGCAGCTCAACTCAGAACTTAAGGAACTCTAGCTCATTGACTGGGTACAGTAAAACATTAAGAAGTCGATTGATAAATCACACATAAATAATTTAAAATACACACATAATAAAGACAGATAATATTAGACATTTAAGTGTAATATGTTAGTGTGAATAGGACTGGTAAATAAAAAAACTAGCTAATTTTAAAAAAAATCAACAAACCGGTAGAAAAAGAAAACAGGTTAGCCTGACTTGTAAGGGTATTATACTTATACTATTATACTATTGGTTGGAAACGTTACTGCTGAGCATGAGGTTCTGGGTTCGATTTGCAGGTCTGGCAAAGTCTTATTCGGTTTTCATTAGGAAGTGCTCAGTAGCAGTCCAAAATGTGGTTTTGAGCCCGGTTGATGACGGTAAGTTCGCCCCCTATTACATGGGGGTGTACGACTAAACGCCGACAGACTGAATACCGACAAGACTTTACTTCGACGGGACTCTTCGCCGACAGGACAATTAGCCAACGGGGCTCATCCTTGCGCTATTACCAAATAGTCAAGTAACACTCGCACGCTCTCTCGGCTTGCAATTCTAACGTAACTATTACCTACGTGATGAGCACTATCGGCGAAGAGTCCTGTCGGCGAAGTGTCCTGTCAGCGAAGAGTTTCTTCTGGATTACAGGCGTGATTTTAGGTTAACCAAACAGGTAGCGTGATAAAAATAAAACCCACATCTCACATGTCTTCTATTTACAAAGGTACTTTAACCTTTAAACATTACACATTATATTATACGTTTGTCTAATTCGAAAGCCCAAAGGTCTGACTCCAGAAATAAAGTGTCAACATATTGTTTTCATAAAATGTCACGGACGCAGGGCGCAGGCGCGTGCCGGCCGGCCGGCTCTCAATTAAATATGTATTGCCAGATTCAGAAATGGTTTCCCGAAAATAAAGGGAAATGGAAGGAAAATTACATGAATACCGTAATGAGTGCAATGGAGTGTTAATGTGAAATGGGCGAGTCGTAGATGTAGATAGTGAAGGATTTGACTTTCGAGTTTGGTCATTTGAATGTGATAAAGGTGACGTTGTTTTAAAAGACGCTGCATCTGATGAATAGAGAAAATACAGGAAACCTACGGAAAGCAGTTAAAAAATTCAGATTGAACTAGAAACACAAATTAATAAAATTAAAATCGGCCTACCGGTATCTGAAGCGACAATCTCGTAGCCGTCGTAGCTGTGTGCTACGCCGTAGCCACTGCGTAGAACTTTTCACGTAGACTTTCAAAATAATAATATCAGCCGTTTAATCGAATCTTTTCTAATATTAGGTCTTTACCTATGAAATTGCCGTTCTGCAGTACTGGCCATTTCAAATCAAAATAATTTTTGTTTGGCTAAGAATTCTAATTTCAAATTAATTTTATTTTAAAAACATGGATTTTTTTTTCTAAAAGTAGTCATTTCTTTATTGATTAGTGTTACATTTTCATCGCATTTCAATCTTTTTCGTCATCATGGATACGTTAAAAATTCGAGTAATTATGGAATATGAGTACCGTCGTGGCAGCAACGCGGCACAAGCGGCACGCAACATCAACGACGTTTACGGAGCTAACACTACAAACCAACGCACCACCTGTTATTGGTTTGCTCGCTTCCGTTCTGGAAATTTCGACCTGAAAAATGAACCTCGCGGTCGTCCGAAGACTTTGGTCGACAATGACGAATTAAAGGCGATTGTGGAAGCTGATGATACACAATCTACGGCTGAATTAGCAGCAGCTTTCGACGTTAGCGTCAAAACAATATTGGTCCATTTGCGTCAAATTGGCAAGGTAAAAAAGCTTGACAAATGGGTGCCCCACGAACTCAATGATCGCCAGCGCGAAGTACGCGTCGAGACGTGCCTTGCACTGCTCAACAGACACACAAATGAAGGAATTTTGAACCGCATTGTTACCTGCGATGAAAAATGGATTCTGTTTGATAACCGTAAGCGCTCAGCAAGTTGGTTGGATCCTGGTTCAGCACCTAAACAATGCCCTAAACGAAAACTTACCCCTAGAAAAGTGATGGTCACTGTTTGGTGGTCTAGCGCCGGTGTGATTCATCACAGCTTCTTACCAAACGGGGTGAGCATTACTGCAGATGTGTACTGTGAAGAACTGAACACAATGATGGAGAAGCTGGCGCATCTCCAACCAGCATTGGTCAATCGCTCGTCTCCGCTGCTCCTGCACGACAACGCGCGACCTCATACTGCACAGCAGACGGTCTCCAAGTTGCAAGAACTGGGGTTGGAAGCTCTCCGTCATCCGCCCTACTCACCAGACCTTGCGCCTACAGACTACTACTTTTTCCAGAATTTGGATAACTTCTTGGCGGGAAAAAAATTTAATACCCGAGAGGCAGTACAAAATGCCTTTGAAGAATTTGTTGCCTCCCGTCCAGCTGATTTCTTTATGAAGGGCATCAATAAACTGCCACTGCGATGGCAAAGATGCATTGATTGCATGGGTGATTACTTCGATTAATACAAATAAAAAATTCATGAAAAAAATTCGTTTAAATTTTTTCATACAAAACGGCAATTTCATAGGTAAAGACCTATTATTATAAAGACAAAAGATGTGATTGTTTGTTTGTTTGCATTGAATAGGCTACGAAACTACTGAACCGATTTGAAGAATTCTTTCACTGTTGGGAAGCTACACTATCCCCAGGTGGCATAGGCTATATTTTATACCCGTATTCCTACGGGAACTACGCGGGTAAAACCGCGGAGCACTGCTAGTTATTAATATGGAAGTCATAACAATCTCATACACAACATTTAAAATCTATATTTTTGAAGAGTCATTAATATTATTTACCTCTAAAGCAACACTGATTTTAGCTTTAAACCAATCGTAATTACACCCATAAAAATGTTATAATTCTAGGTATTTGCGCTTTACAGCTAGCAACACCAAACCGGTATCTTATCATCTAGCATCTGGTAGTTGACAACTGACGCGCGCACCGACCGCACGTCTCTTCGCGGTCCTACGGCGAATAAATACGCGAGTTCGAAAGTAATGTGAAGTAAGGAGTTGTCATACTTTGGTGAATGATTACAAGTTCTGAATAATGTGACAGAAGAACAGTGCAGTGATACATTATTATTAACAATGTTGTTATTATTAATCGGCATGTTTGTTGGTGAGTTGGGTAACTTTTTAATAGATTGTGTTAAGTTTTCATTGGGCATTCAGTTAACGAAAGCTACCTTGAGATTAATTTATTCCTCTCTCGTTTATAAGATCATTTCTCAAATAGCTTTGGTCGATATTCTATGGTCAAAAGTTAATTGAGTTAATCTGTATGAGTATAAGTTGAAACGACATCCTAGGGTGGTCGAAAGTATCGAAACGTATAATAATTATCTTCATTCCACTCCCAGTAGTTCTTTGGTTGAACCATTGTCTGGTCTGAGTTATACCATTGTGTTTTTTATATTGAAAAGTTATATTAAACAACCTATTTTTATCTTGTGCCAACCTATCGGCCTTTTTTTGAGCTGATAAATCGAGGCGTTTTATCGTTAGTAAAGCGGAGAAGGCATAAACCGCTACTAAAACAAGACCATATCAAAAACCAAGTCTTATTTATCTAGGTACAAAATGGAATTCTAGACGTACAAAGTTTCTACAATAATTTATGACCCTCGTATTTTAACTAGGTTATTCGGATGGATAAATATGACAGCTGTTTTGATTGATTGATCGCTTTTTTTACAAATAAAGAGGATTGCGGTTTTAAGTGATTAATGATAGATAGACGTTTGTTCCACTGAACTGGGTTTCGTTGTAATCAGCTTAATGTTTTTAGCCGATTTATATGGGTTATTGAAAATGTATTATTAATTTAATTTTGGAGAAATTACTATGCGCAGAATGTATTATTACGTTTTTGTCGAATATTTGTATGTATCTATATTTTTTGGCCTGTTGTTCGATACTACTGCTGAATATGAGGTCTCAGTTTTGATTTCCAGGACGTTATTAGGTTTTTCCGTCTATAATTTCTCAGTGGCAGCCCAGAATTTGGATTTGAGCCCGGTTGATGGCAATGGGCTCGCCCCCTATTGCATAAGACTTAAACATAACTGAAGAAATGTGTGTGTTCTATATGTACACCTCTGCTCAGCTCTTCGGGGAAACAAGGCGTGATTTTATGTCATGTGTGTGTTATCTTTAACTATCTATATAAATAAAAATGAATGTTGCTAAGTGTAAAACTCGAGAACGGCTCGACCAATTCGGCTTATTTCTTTTTTCATGTATTCCTTATGGCACATAGAAAGTGTTTTGCGTGGACAATAGTAAAAACAACACTTTGATACTTTTTATAGCGGTAGTACATTTCCATGGGATAACTTTCGACTCACGCGCGGGCGAAGCCGCTAGCAAAAGCTAGTATTAAAATAAAATAAAATACAGTTCGTTGGCAAGCGCATAACTCCAGTTCCGCTGGACCGATACAACAATTTTTTGGTTTAAAATGTTCGTAACGATCCGAGTTGGGTTTATAAACAGCGAACAATTTAAAACATTTCCCAAAAAAAAGACATCGGGGCAAATTTAACGTAATTTTTCCTATGGGATTTTTGAATGAGTTATTGAAATGTTATCTCTCGGGTCAGCTACTATAATAGGAAAATAATAAATACTGCGTTAATAGTAGCTTGGTCTGAATTTTCGTACAGTGTTTAGATAAGCGTGGTTTAGTCTGAATGTTTGTGTAACTAAAGCACAGAATAAATATCATCCTTGTATGACTAAGCTAGATACGAAATAAACATAGCTTTCGTTGATGTAGATATTGTAAAGTAAACATAATTTACATATTAGACTACCGTGAAATTGGTTTTCTTGGACACGTGTTTTGCACCTCTATTGAGATAAGGAATGAAAAAATAAACTTTAGGCAGCAAAAACATTTTATCAATGTTTTACCACGAGGGCTGGTTCGAGTTGGGGCGGGAAAAGAATTCCTGGAACGACTTGGTGGAAGCCTTTGCCCACCTGGAATGGTACAGGCTAAACAAAACACAAAAAAAAAACGTTCATCGTACCAACCTAACTTTTGGGGTTACATAGACTAAAAAAAAATACTCACGAAAAAATAAAAAAATAAAGTGGTCAAAATAGCTTCTTGAATACTTCATTTTGCCTGAAGTAAAATCTCTTACTTTTCATATTTAGATGCTCAAGTTCCCCGTAAAATGTTACTGATGAATGATGGATTTTGAAAAATGCGAAACTGTTAAACTATTTTATTTTTCTTACAAATGTTTGATTAAATCTAGATCTGCGATGTCAACCATTAAAACTCGGACCCGCTTGCCTTGTTTATCCAGGTATTATTTAAGCTCATCTCAAATTTGTCAAGAGGAATACCCAATTCGCAACAACAGTCGGGGTTTTAAAAGTCAACTGCTCCTTAGAATTATCGAAACCGGTTTGATTTTCAACGAGACCGGTATTCCTTCTACATCTTCCTTACTAATGATGCCCGAGGCACTTTGAAAGTTTTGTGGCCTTTTTTTAAACCCCTGGATTCATACCTTTTTTCGAAGTCTTCCGCTATGATTTATATAGAGTTTTGAACCTGGAAGCTCCATACGTGCGCAATATTTGTTATCACTGACTACAAGTAACTACAAGGAATAGAACTCAAATAATGATAAACATAACCTAACCTTACTGTCGTCTGTCATGGCACAGGAATGAACTCATGTCTGTATTGTTTTGATGTAGCCCTGAGGTTTCATGTAGTCACACTTCACATTTGGCAAACATTGTAGGTATTGCGTTTTTTTTTCATTTACGTTTATACTTTGGACTGTATTTATTTAGTCCAATCTTCTTAGCGTGTGATACGTACGATGTGTCTAGTTCACAGGCTCATCTCATACGTGCGAAAGAAGAAGTAAAGTTAGGTCACACTATTGCAACGACTGCGTCTCACGAGTTATTGGTCGTAGGTTTTTTTTTTCTTTTAATGACCTTGCCCCACACTAGGAATGTCTCCTGTATTGTGGGTGCGTTTACAAACATTTAAACTCACATACACAAACAGCCGGACCCGGAACAACTACTTGTAGTTCATACAAATATTTGTTCCGTGCGGGAATCGAACCCGCGACACGTAGCGCAGCAGTCAATCGCTTAACCACTGCGCAAAGCACACAGGCGGTTTATTTTGTGTAAATTATTTCATCACCACTGCTCTCAAATCAATGAAGACACACATCGTGGGGAAACTGGCAAGTCATATTCAAAGACGACACGGTTGGCGTAATGGCGCGATGAGCTGCGTAGCAGTCGATGCTACGCAGCTCGTCGCGGGGTCGATCCCCGCACGGTACAAATATTTGTATGATCTGCAAGTAATTGTTCCGGGTCTGGGTGTTTGTGAGTTTCTATGTTTGTAAACGCACCCACGATGCAGGAAGAAATTACTAGTGTGGCGCACGGTTTAAAAAAAAAAAAAAAGTATGTGGCATAAACCAACACGCACTAGGCCCGCGTGGTGGATTAGAGCCGGCTCCCTGTCACCGTAAGGACGCCTGAGTCCCAGCAGTGGGGACATTGCAGGCTGATTATAATTGTTTCAGTCGGAAAATAAACCTACGAACCCGAGCCCAAAATGCAATCATTCCATCAGTCAGACCTTCCAATATAAAACTTGCTTTACGAGGAAAGAAGAAAGCGCGAAATCGAAATCAAACTTACTGGTAAAAAGACGTCAGTTTTTTTTCCCAATCTCGGCCGACAGTAGGTCTAACGTTCTATGTAGAGTTTGGCAGAACATCCACAACCATATCTCGTCTGCATTCTACAAAAGGTAGACAAAACACCCACATTTTACCAGATTAAAGTAATAATGGAAGAGCCCATTGTCACTCTTCCTCTTCTTCGTAACACTCTTGTCAGAGCGGTCATGGTCTTCAACAAGATTCTTGTGATGGGGCTGATATGATGCGCTGACGCACGATTTCTCACCATCTACTCTGATTTCTCAACATATGTTCTGATTTTTGGAATGATTGTTCACCATTGTCCATTATCACTAACCAGACACAAAATCAAGCTCCAGGCTGCTACAAAAAAGTTCCCTATGGCCGATTCCTATAATTCTCGGATCGTTATTGATTAAATTTAAAACTTGGCCATCGTAACCAATAATGAAGGAAAATTCTCATAGCTTTGTATAGTAGACCATCCCATACTGAAGTAGCTATTCCAGGTAAAATTAGCTTACCAATCTATTTATATGCAAAATCGGTAATAAATAATGCTTCCATTGGTAAGCATAATGGTTCGTTTTTGTTTATAGGAATCGAGCATTAAAGATACAATGATCTAACAATACTTTGACCACTCTGTGAGTCCAATTCAGGAGCCTATGTTCAGCAGTAACACTTAAGACCAATGAAGCAGTCGATACAGTGGATAGGCAAACAGTCAGTAAGATAGACAGGATGGAATGTGTAATTCCATCAGCTTCAGTCCGCCTCAGTCCGCCTCAGTCGGCCTCAGTTCTTTCACTCAATCACGTACTAAAGCCATTTGAATCTTCCGCATAAATGAGTACTTGTTTATTGCTTCCATTGATTTCGAACAAAAGATAGATAGTGGTGTATTAAAAGATAGATTGTGTGGGTTTATTTACTGGTAAAAGGAAAATATAGCGTTCATTACTTGTTTATATTCTTTCAGGAATATTGACTAGCTGTACAACGTTGGTTGTTGTTGGCTTTTTGTTAATTTTCTTTTAATATAACTTGTTCATTGTTCTGTCATAAAAGAAAAATGTTGATTTTGTGAATGATGAAGAATCCCGTAAGGTCTGAACACACTGTGGCTAATCACGCACGGGATGCGAATGCAGACATGTCGATGGTTTTACTGATTAGCAACTTGTGCTAATTCGAAATACATCAATTTAATTTTGTCGACTTGATTTAATCGGCGTTGGTGAAGCTCGTCCCTCAGCTCACATCGGTTTCGCTTCAGTCAGGTTATTCCAGAGTTGTGGTACAAAAATCATAAGTCTTAAATCATTGATGATATCACTTTCAATATCACGGAACGTCTTAAAATGTTCAGTAGCAATAGAGTTGTAGTAGGGTAATAGTACCCACACTTGTTATTCTTTATTCCTTTTAGTTTTCATAGATAAAAGCTTTTATCATTGCCTTGCCCGCAATGTGATAAATAGACCAAGGCAATTGGCTGCGAAAATACTAGCACTCAGAAAATTACGAGGGTGCCTTATTACGGAGCAAATAGAATAGCCACCTAGGTAGGTAGGCTTCTAGTCGTACTTAAATAGTAAAAGGACTAGTTAACGAATTACGAGCCGTAACCCGATTTCTTTACTTGGCTTTTACACTGACTACCTACGGTTTTATGTACCTCTATGTATATTCATTCCTTTAGTCTAGTCTGTGTAAGTTTACGATCTGGGCTATAATGTAAGACGTGCGTGGATTCGTCCACGGTTGAGTAAAACGTACCGGGGTTTATTGCACGTGATTCATTGTTACCTCGTGTCTTAAGTAAAGCGATCGGTCGCGCGATTTCCTTATCGTATGTCACTCATATGTTCGGAAAATCGGGATGCGATCTCTGTGTGTTGGACGACGACGCGTCCGGGACCGCCGAACAAAATACACGTGACAGTCGGTGTTCATGCGACGATCGCGTTGTTTAGGACGCGGCCTTATCGTTTTACATAGTGTAGGTTATTGATATGTACAGGTCGATTTCCAGGAGATTATCTGTCAATTTCCGGCACTTAGAGTTATTTGCAATATAATTGGCTCTACTTAATCATTATTTATTTATCATTGCATCTGAATATTTTGGTAGGTAATTAACTCGTTAATTACACATGTTTTTCAGATATTATATGATTCATAATTTATGTATAAAAGTAACCTCTTTACACTTTATAGTACTCTGACGATAACCAACCCGCACTGGACCTTGGGCACGCCACGATTGCGGCGGTAAGTCCCCTCTTTGAGGAGTGGTTCGAGAGGCGGCATGGCGTCCTCACCTTCCGCCTGACGCAGGTCCTCACCGGACACGGTTGTTTCGGGAGGTTCCTGTTTCGGATAGGGCGGGAGGAAACGCCCGGGTGTTTCCACTGCGAAGATCGCCCCGAGGACACGGTGGAGCATACGGTGGCGGTCTGCCCGGCTTGAGTGGAGCACCGCCGTGTCCTCGTGGAGGCGATCGGTGGCGGCGATCTCTCGCGTCCAGCTCTGGTCCAGGCCATGGTACGGAGCGAGAGGGCATGGGTAGCCGTCACCTCCTTCAGCGAAGCAGTAATGCTCACGAAGAGGGAGGCGGCGCACGTGAGGGAGAGGCAGCATATGCGCCCTCGCGACCCTAGCCGCCGCAGGATACGGAGACGCCCTGGGCGTCGGGAATCCCAGGCCGATTTCCGGCCACCGTAGGCATGAGCTTGCGGACGGCGAGTAATGGGTAGCTCGCTGTCCGGTAAGGACCAAGCCCAAGTCGACGGCACGTTGTGTTCCACGCGCGCCTCAAAGAGATGTCAGCACAAAAAATGATGGGGCCCGCAAGGGCCGATGCCTGTCAGGGGTGCGGGTTTGTTCGAAAGAGATAACACAGCCCCTGGCATACGGGCTACTGAGGGAACACGGGTGGGTTTTAGTCAGTAAAAGTCTGACACGCCCTACTGCTCCACCCAGAGCGGGAGAAGTTATTTGATGATTGCCCACCCAAAAAAAAAAAACCCGCACTGGACTTGGAGGCTGATTAAGGCCATAACAGTTTTGGTGTCCACGTTAGGTACCTAGATACACATTGATTCACCATCATTCGTTACTTGTCCGAAGCAGACATTTTGGTAACCATTTCTACTCTTCTTGTCGGAAATTGTTATACAAGATTCAAACAATATAATTTATATTGTATACCTCCTCAAATCCACCGACAATTTTCTAACTATCAATACTCACATCTTGGCTAACCATACCGGGAAGCCTTGACTCCATTTTGTTATTGCGGACTTGTGCGAATTTTTTATATGCATGTTATTACGTGGTCGAAAGCGAGTCAAGGACAAAGGGGGGAAAAGAGTTGAAGGCTCGTCTATTGTTAGTATTACATACATATTTAATTTCCCGTTTATAATCTCTCAAGGGGAACAGGTAGCAAAGTTTGGGCTTGAAACTTTGGGGCTTATGTGGGAGTAGGCGTTTGCGGACCGGCTTAGCGGTGACAGGGTTAATATGCAGCTTCCAGCTTTGGTTTATGTCAGTGTCACCTGGTTGTGTGACTTTACTGGAGACAAGGAATCAAAACACTTCCCCTCTCATTACAAAACAAGGTTTTTATTTCCATCAGGTTTAAGCCACCAAACCCGTTCTTGAATTAAAATTCCAATCTATACCTTAGAAGTTCTTTTTTCATAACTTGCAACATAGTCCGGTGTTAAGTTGGCATTTATGTATTAAAAACTGTTCCAAAAAATAAAGTTGGAAATGCATGAGGCTCGACCTTTAGTCTAGAACTAAAGTAAGATCGCGTTTTAAAATAACACGGTTCATGTACAACACCACTAGGATCTTTTGGCGGGAAGCTAAAAACCAAACTTACTCGGCCATCTTGTTTACCGTACCATTTCTATGAAGTTTTCACAAAAATGTTTACCAAAAACGCTGCCCTGTCTAGCCGTGTCACATATTTCGAATGAATAGTAGCATAGGTAATGCTGCTCCTGTTTTCTCTTGTGCAGGAATAAGAAAAAAAAGCGCTCAAGTGCGAGTTGGACTTGCACACAGAGGGTTCCGTGTCACCGTACAATATTCAACACTACTTACATATTTTTATTATAAACTTTATACCAAACTTTTAAATTACTATAATAAACACTTTTCTTAACCCCCTTTAATTTTTAACATAGGTAGACTACAAATTTTCAGTGCAGCTGTATGCACGGACAGCGGAGTCTTAGAAATAATAGGGTCCGGTTATCCCTTTGAGTACGGAAACATAAAAATTACATTAGGCACTTGAGACTTTTTGTCCGGTGAATGAGAGATCAATGTTTTTAAATTAACTAAGCATAACCTATGAGGTATTGTAATTAGGTAATAGCCAGAGTTTACCACTGAAATCTTCCCGTTTCCTAACGCTTAAGATACCAGTCTAACAGTCCGGAAAAATACACGTGTCAAGTTTACATACATAAGAAAAAGTAAGTCTAACACTCATGATATTAATCTTTAAGCAGTTCACTTCAAGTTCAGTCCTTATAACTTATGTATTCACTTATGTCCTTACTTTGTGTTTCACATATAAGATACGATCACATACAGAACACTATGATGTGCTGAAGCGATCACGCCTTAGCTAGACAGAGATGGCTACATACTCTCCTAAAGCCTTATCTCTTTCTTGCTCAGTACATCACCAATGGGAACTTCACAGTCCAGTAAGTTTTTATTATGTACGAAGCAGGATATTATTCGTCTTCAAAGTTTTTGTACGCGCGCCGTATGTACAGGGTGTTATATTAAAGTTGTTCGAGATTTTGTTGTTATTATAGATTTTGATTGTTTAGGCTCGTGCGGGCGGTGTCTGTTTGTGTTACAACAATATTTGTTTATTAATATAACGGTTGGAGGAAATTGTGGGAGTTCGTGAGGTTTATTGAGGATTGTTTTGCGTTGTTAGAAGTGTGTCAGAATTTTTGTGATGGGGGCACGATGGGGATATTCCTATTTTTATACTGACTTATTATGGTTGTCAATTAATATAAGTTTATAGTAATAATTATAGTTTTGTGGTCAAAATAAGAGCCACCTCAAATATGATACGCAACTAAAGTGCTAGAATTAATAATTTAATTTTTTCGACGGATAGTAACTTAGCAAGATGATTTGAAAACATTATGTATTATGTTGTATTTGCCACAGAAAACCGGTGCTTACCGGTTTTGTTTCGTCATCATCCTAAAAGAAGAGAAGTGTGTCGGAGGACAGACCCACAGACCTTGTAACTGTGATTTTGTGAACTAACCTTTTACTGAAGTCATCATTATAATTATTGTTTTTGCTGGTCATGTTGTTCGATTACGGTTTGGGTGATAATCAGGTCGAAACTTACAATGTTAACTTAGTGAAATAATATGATTGTTACCTGTTGTAGTTGCTTTGTGAATAAATAAATAAATAAAAGTAGATTGATAAAAAATGCACCATTGTAAATTATTATTTTCTTCATAAAGTTTCAATAAATAAACAATCAAGGCGTATATAGTTCTTTCTCAGCTGATTGTTACAGTATTGTTTCAAGAAAAACCATTAGCACCTTCGAATACCTATATAAATTCTGGCTAAGTATACCTACCACAGAAACCGTGCCGTAATCGTAATCGTAATCTAGGAAAACTTCACACCTGTGTGTTGAAGCCTAGACATAAGTGACTCCGTACGTACGCCTGCAATATTTACATACTCTGCGGTTATTCCCATAAGTGCTGCACTTAGCAGATGTGTAAAATGCAACCAGTTGAGCTGGTGTGAACCAGCGGGGATGAACTGACACAGATGTGTGTCAGGGTAGGATTGTAGGGTGGACTGCTGAATACAATATTATTTAGATTAAACATATATTTATAACAGCAATATTATGATTATTTAATGCCGATATTTAAGAAAAAAATATTCTACGGGGGCGAGAAGAAAGTTAATTAGAAAGCGACTATGAAATAAGCGACAAAAGCATAAAAAGAGGTTTTAAAGTTGTGCTAATTATGGCAGAATTATTTAAGTATGTAAAATATGTATGCTGACATTATTGGCATAATAACTGATGTAATTATCTTAACCATAGATAGATAACCTACGTCGAATCGACGTAATCGATTTTGAAAAATCGTTATAATTCGTTTATTTTTCGCGTTACTAAACTGACTGTTCCTATCAACTCCGTTGGCCCTGGGAGCTTGCAGGAGACGTTCGTATCGCTCCGGTAAGTGCAATATTTTCGTCAATATTTACCTACCGTACGTCGAAGTGACGTATGGTTATCTTTAGTGTCCGTTTTTCGACTTTTAGTAAAATGTGTTTTTGTGACTTATTTGAGAATAAATGTTTATATCTTTGTTTTTATTTGTTATAGGTTATGATAATAAAAAACAAAGACGTCACAAATTCGTGCAGACGATGCAGAAATCATTCGGTTGTTGAACATCCATGTTCTGTTATGATGGGCCCTTGACGTTAGTGTCGTACAAACTGAAGCCGAGTAAATTGGTATTTATTCTATCATCGTGCGATAAAGAGGGCACGGTTCATCCTAAGTCAGGCAAAACAAATATGATTCATTTTTATAATGAAATAAAATGTGGAGTCGACACTATTGACCAAATTAATGTGCCCGTCAATGTCGTGCAGCTGGAAAACTAACAGATAGGCCATGGGTATGTTCTATGGGATGTTGAATATGGTATTTATAATTACTGTCCAAGAAAGAAAAACCGCTGAAACATAGAGATTTCATGAAAAAACTCAGCAATAGCTTGATGACTCCATATATGGAAACAAGGCAGCAAATGCTTATTTTGCCGACCAAAGAAAAATAAATAATTGATGGTATGTTGTCCAAAATACAAGCCGAACCTCCTACACGACGTAAAGGTGTACCTGAGCCAGATAAACTAAAATATTGTGCTTTTTGTACATCACAAATTAGAAGGATGACAAAAATAGTGTGCGATAGCTGCAATAATTCCATTTGTGGAGAGCACAAGTACAGCGCCTGTCCTAAGTGCCTTTGAGCCCAAAATCAATAAAATATTTTTATTTTTTAGATTTTTCATATTATAGAGTTTTCAATAAGTTGATTTAAAAAAGTTTACATAGAAAATTATAAGACTGACAGAGAGATTCGTAAATGTTGAGTTTTTCAGAGTAAGAAGTACAGTGTTTTGTTTTTGTTTTTTTATTCTAATGAAATTATAAATAAATCCAAATATTTTTCATTTACTCACAACACAATAACATACATTACGACATATTACCACATTCATGAACCTAGTAGATATATACATAATCTAAACTATGCCCACTCAAACATACGTCGAATCGACGTATGGTTATCTTTAGTGTACAGTGTTTTATGGTTATCTATCTAGGGTTAAGAACTTCCTGTACCTTAATTATGGAAATACTATGAAGGACCAAAAAACAAAAGGATTTTTTGTATGTATTTTTATATTTAGTCACTTAATTTAATATTTAATGTGAATAGCGTTATGTATTGCAAATAAACGATTACGTTTTCTTTTTGAAATTATTCACAGTCGTCATAGAATATACTGTATATGCTTCTCATCCTTGAAATTCCTTACGCCATTAGTTACGATAGCCAAAATGAGATGAGTGGTAGCTCCTATTTTGCAAAACGTTATTCAAAAAACTCGCACTTAAATTCTGAAGCAAAACAAAATACTACCGCAACATGTTTTTTTTTAACATTTCACTCGACTAGAGAGCAAAAATGTTTTACATAAAACACATCTCGTCTCGTTAGCCACGATTATTTTGGAGTACTCCGTTGTCACTATTTTGACAACATGCTAATTAAATGGAGCCTACCGTAGGCTGAACTTTAAAAATGTACGCTAAAACACCGCAACAAAACATTAACTTTACCGCAAACATAACAAGATATAAAATTGAATAAACAACATTTATTAGAAGTGACAGCTCAATTCACAGGTGGCGCTGAAACAAAATTATGATTAGTTAGGGCTGTGCCACATTAGTTTCTGGTTGAACGAACAGTCAGGGTTGCCCCTGAACGGCAATAACTTTTGTTGTTCAATTACCTTTGCTGAGCGTAGACGGGATCCATCAAAAATTATATGTGTGTGCGTGCGGAATATTTTTGTGTACCTACCTAGGTATAATATATGTGAGTATGTGTGTGGGTAACCAATGTATTAGGTTACATAGTAAGCGGTACTGACGTGAAGTGGGGTAATACTTTAAGCAGGTAATTCAAGACGCTTTTGTTATGCTTTTAGCTACGCGTTAAGGAAATACGTGTTTATATGTTAAAGTATTTACGTACCTAATGCTTCGTTGTAAGTTATCATGATCAGAATGTTGAGCGAGTGGTAAGTGAAAGGTTATTTCATGCAGGTGAGGTGAGAGTGCGAGCAGGAATGTGTTGTGTTATGCGAATAGATAACATAAGAAATGAGTTTATCTGAGGCAAAATCTAAAAGTGGCACCAGTAACTGAAAACTTGTATGGAATTTGGCTGTCATGGTATGGGCATATGATACAGAGGAATAAAAAAATGGCATGAGGAATGTTTTGAGTAAGAATGTGGATAGCTATATGTGTGTAGCAGAGGCGATGAAAGTTTGGAAAAACTAATTGTGGTTGGGAACACCGAAGGCAAACGATCGCGCGGTCGTTCACCAACACGATGGACCGATCAGGTGAAGGAATCATCGTCCTCTAAATTCTACACGGTGGTGAAGGTTGCGCTGGACAGAAACCAGTGGAGGCGGATCATCCGCTCCAGGTGCAACTCCGAATCTGACCACGATCCTCAGATATGAGGGACCGACTACAGAGAGAGATATGTGTAGGGAAAGACTAAGGAAACGATGGATGGACTGTGTGAAAACTGATATAGATAGAAAAGGATAACTCCTGAGAGACGGCTTAGGGAGATTGTATGGAAGAAAAAGAAATGCTACGCCGACCCCAAATAAATAAGGATACGGGCAAGAGGTAATGACAATGTACTTTTACTATATCACCCTATACTATATATATTTAATCATTCATCTGCCTAGCCTTTTCCCAACTATGTTGGGGTCGGCTTCCAGTCTAACCGGATGCAGCTGAACACCAGTATTTTAAATGGAGCGACTGCCTGTCTGACCTCCACAACCCAGTAACTGGGTAATACGATACCGCTTGCTAAGACTGGTTGTCAGACTTTTGGGCTTCTGACGACCCGTAACGAAAACGATCCACAAATGACAGCCAGGACCAACGTCTTAACGTGCTTTCCGAGGCACGGAGGGGTCTTGGTATGTAAAGATGGTCCACGGACCAACCGTGGCAAGCGTAGCTTAATCTGATCGATCGACCCGTGCAGCTATTGTTACTTAGCCACAAGCCCCCTCATTATAGCCCCTCACTATATATAGTTAATAAGGTTGGAAATTCTGTGTATATTTGTATTGTGCCTGGGCCTATAGACAAAACACATTTCTGTTAGCGTTCACGCCAAACGCTACGAAAAAATGTATGGGAATGACATTACCTGCGGAAAGAACACGACGTAAACTTTCCGCATATGACATCTCGATGCTTTAATTCCTTTTCTAGCAAAAATCTTTGGCTAGTACTGGATACCAACATGTCAAATGCAGTTATCTCAAATCAACTATATTTTCTAGATTATTGAACAAAAACCTATGCCCCTAAAAGTTCGCCATACGTAATAGACCGGGCACTCCGGGGAGCCAATAGAAGTAGCACGACCATCGTACAATTCCATTACAGCGCTTTATTTCGTAGCAGTAAGGGCATTTTTCGTAGTTACAGTGCTGAAATGGCCATACCGAAACAATCCGTAAGCGCACACCGTGAAAACTGTTACTTGACATGCTATGGGCTCGCAGCTCGTAAACTGAGCTAAGATGGGTAAACATAACTGACCCAATTCTTTTAGTAAACAGACAAAATGATTTAGTAGAGGTCATAGTGTCTAGGAATTCAGGAAAGTACAAAGAACCAGAACTAAAAACAAAATAAATATTATTTTATTTACAAAAGTAGAGATAATTGAATGTATTCATTTTGAAACAGTCGTCCATGTGGAATCAAACTGACAAGCATAAACATATACAATTCTGTATTTTATGGCAGGAGTCAATAAAGGCAATATAAGCCTCAAAGAATTCAAATAAAAATATTTGTGAAACAAAAAAATTCCTCATAAAAATAACGTCAATATTGAAAATATTATTACTACCTACTTTTTTTTAATGGTTTATTTGCCAAAATGTAGGTGTACAAAGTAGTATGCTGTTATTATTAATGTGGCCCATTTACATTCTACCATTACATGTGGTGTGCAAATATTTAATTTCCGAATACATTAAATTATTCAAAATGTCATGATATTCCTTCACAAAACGTTACAAAAAGTTCTGAATAAATAAATCAATTGCAAATATTTAAGTTCACAACGCATTACATAATTTAAAAATGTCACAACACTACATCAGTTAGGTACCATTATGATTGTTAAAAAATGTCAGATTTTATGTCAATGATAATATCAAAATAAAAATAGTAATAATAGGTCTTTACCTATGAAATTGCCGTTTTGTATGAAAAAATTTAAACGAATTTTTTTCATGATTTTTTTATTTGTATTAATCGAAGTAATCACCCATGCAATCAATGCATCTTTGCCATCGCAGTGGCAGTTTATTGATGCCCTTCTTAAAGAAATCAGCTGGACGGGAGGCAACAAATTCTTCAAAGGCATTTTGTACTGCCTCTCGGGTATTAAATTTTTTTCCCGCCAAGAAGTTATCCAAATTCTGGAAAAAGTAGTAGTCTGTAGGCGCAAGGTCTGGTGAGTAGGGCGGATGACGGAGAGCTTCCAACCCCAGTTCTTGCAACTTGGAGACCGTCTGCTGTGCAGTATGAGGTCGCGCGTTGTCGTGCAGGAGCAGCGGAGACGAGCGATTGACCAATGCTGGTTGGAGATGCGCCAGCTTCTCCATCATTGTGTTCAGTTCTTCACAGTACACATCTGCAGTAATGCTCACCCCGTTTGGTAAGAAGCTGTGATGAATCACACCGGCGCTAGACCACCAAACAGTGACCATCACTTTTCTAGGGGTAAGTTTTCGTTTAGGGCATTGTTTAGGTGCTGAACCAGGATCCAACCAACTTGCTGAGCGCTTACGGTTATCAAACAGAATCCATTTTTCATCGCAGGTAACAATGCGGTTCAAAATTCCTTCATTTGTGTGTCTGTTGAGCAGTGCAAGGCACGTCTCGACGCGTACTTCGCGCTGGCGATCATTGAGTTCGTGGGGCACCCATTTGTCAAGCTTTTTTACCTTGCCAATTTGACGCAAATGGACCAATATTGTTTTGACGCTAACGTCGAAAGCTGCTGCTAATTCAGCCGTAGATTGTGTATCATCAGCTTCCACAATCGCCTTTAATTCGTCATTGTCGACCAAAGTCTTCGGACGACCGCGAGGTTCATTTTTCAGGTCGAAATTTCCAGAACGGAAGCGAGCAAACCAATAACAGGTGGTGCGTTGGTTTGTAGTGTTAGCTCCGTAAACGTCGTTGATGTTGCGTGCCGCTTGTGCCGCGTTGCTGCCACGACGGTACTCATATTCCATAATTACTCGAATTTTTAACGTATCCATGATGACGAAAAAGATTGAAATGCGATGAAAATGTAACACTAATCAATAAAGAAATGACTACTTTTAGAAAAAAAAAACCATGTTTTTAAAATAAAATTAATTTGAAATTAGAATTCTTAGCCAAACAAAAATTATTTTGATTTGAAATGGCCAGTACTGCAGAACGGCAATTTCATAGGTAAAGACCTAATATTAAGTAAATGTCAAATTAAATAATAAATTAAATTTATGTAAACCAAAATTGACATTACTTTCTTTCTTCGACATGTGACACAAATTCCTCAACAGAGTAAAAACATTTTTCTTTAAGCCACTGAATCAGCTTTTTTTTAAACATAAGGAAAGGTAGTTCTTTAAAGGCGTTTGGTAATTTATTGTATACCTTAATAGCCATTATGAACGAATTTCTTTTATATAAGTCGAGCTTGCACTGTGGCAAGCACAGCCTACGAGTATGTTTATCTCTAGAGGCAACATTCCTTTTGGTTACATCTCTATGCTTAATAAAATTTTCAGGATGTTGTCGTACTAATAGGCACAATTCTTTAATATACATGCATGCTAACGGTATTTTATAGATACGGGAACTGCCACTCTGGTGTCGTTTGCAACCCGTTTTTCTCTAAACCAGAAAAGCTAAACTTACCTAGTAAAATGTAGACACGATAACCTAGATTAGTTTTAAAACAAGGCAAATGCGAAGTTACGGAAGTCGTGTTGTCCATAAAACTCGCATTTCGTGTTACACAGCCAACAGTCGCCAACCGCACGCTGAGATCGGGAGCCAAAGCGAAATTTCAATAAAACTTTGATTACGAACAAGTTTTGTGGTACCAGGGAATAATGAAATACGTGGTGGATGTTTTCTGTGTTTTGTTTAAGAAATTTTTTGGGAAAAAGTTTTAAAGACTTATTATCATTTATGAATTCCTTGTTAGTTTGGAGTTTCTTTGATTTTTAGTTAAAGAACAGGCCCAGTTTCCCGCGAGCAGATTCTGGAAATGGTGACAAATTATCGTGGATTACGTCTGCAGTTTACGTCAGTAGGATGGACAGCACCATCAGTGTACCCGCTAAAGGCTATGATTACAGCAATTCTCATGTGAACGCTTAGTGATCAAAATATGCTGAATGTAGCTCAATAATGATGAGAACATCGTGTATAAGCAAAACCTACGAAATAACCTAGTCATCCCAAGACCAATCAATCTTAAATACCTTCTTTCTACAAGAAATTCTATCTCCAAAACAACGAAAAACCAAAATTATCCACCAGACCATTACAGTACATGACATGCAAGTCTATTACGGTCTTACGGTACATGACACTCACTATTACAGGACATGACGAGCAAATCCAGCCAGCATCAAATTCCACTTACGCTGGCAATAAGCTAGAATTTGCCGAATATCCTGCGCACTGCTCACGCATGGCGATAAAAGCCTAAACAGGGGAACAATTCTATGCACAGTCGATCGTAAAATGGTTCGGACGGATAGGCTGGGTTCGTAAGCAACTAGGGCTGCCAAATGCAGTGCCGTTATATAAAATTGGCAACTGGCGAGTTGTGGTCGTCGATGCGGTTTGGAGGGTGCAACTGTCGATATATCCGGCATTAAAGTGTTGCGTAAGTTTAGCATTATAGCCGTTCGGTACGGATTGTTTTTAAATTACCTTTAAGGGATTTATTGGCAGAGAAAAAGCAATAGAAATAGCCTTTACGTTATTTTTGGGCACATGTAGGCCTTTATTTATTATTAGCGTTAAGTATCCTATACTTTTAGTTCGCCCCGTTTATTTTCTTTGGATACTAACAATAGATTATTATTTAATATATATTAATGTATTCGCTCTTGAAAGTTTGCTTGTAAAACGGAGCTACAGGCGAAGGCTAATACAAAATTAAACGGCTCAGTACTTAAGCTATTTCTGATAATTATTGGATTTCTATTTCGAGAGTAAATGCCGCCTAATCCCTACCTACCGAAATTCAAGAGCGTAGAAGTTCAAAGTTCAAGTGGCTCCCCTAAAATTGTTCAATCGTTAGTAGTTAATGAGGCAATTTCAGCAATTAAGATTTCGTTGTAGAAAATGGTTGAAAAATAATCACGTAGCCGATTAAGGCCAACTGTCGGCGGCGATAAATCGACAAAACTAATTGAATTAATTACTTTACAAAAAAATTGGGCTATATTAAAGAAATAACGAGGCTCAGAAGCCTGTGATTTAAAATTTACTGGTGATTTAGTGGTGGGACTTATCATATTAGTTGGAACTTCAACACAAAAATAAATATTTCACAAGATGTTGCCCTACTACGAGGATCCCCTTTATAGCATAAACTAGACTCGTAAAGTTCCCTAGCCGCCAACCCAAAGTGCGTAGTCTAATGCATAACGCATGTACACCACTATTTGCTTCCTACGAAACAAAAAAATTGCGCAAAGCGAATATTTCTTTTGATCTCCTAAGTACACTAGAGGCCGAAGAAAGTATACATAGGGGATTAAACCTTTATTGCGAGAAAGGCACGTATTGTTGCGTATTCAATACGCGAAGGCCAAGAATAGGATATTTTAGCATTAGGCGTAATGACTTGCTTTTGCCCGCGACGTATCGTTGGTCTCAACTTAAGTGCCTACGGGTCACGAAACGTCGACTTTCGCCTTTTATTTTACGTTCCACTGCGTTTTTACAGCGTAGCTTTGATGATAATTTTTGTTACGTTTAAGGAATAATGACTTTTTGTGAGGAATTAAGGAAAATACTTTCAACATTTGAAGTCGGATTTTGTGGATTGTGATTGGTTTTATTTATTGCGCGTTGATATGGTACCAGTTCGAATATCTATATATTATATTTATTGTTCTTGAACCTAACATACCAGCCTAATAAAATAATAATGTTTCCTCGACTTGTTTTGTTTTCGAAGAAATAACGAGACCACGACATTCCCTGTTATTTCCGAGAAACTGCTGTTTAATTCAAAGTTCCCCATGGAACATAAATGAAATATTATGTCTTAAATCAACTAACTTCAACGCCTAAAAACTGTTCCATTTCCAACCATAATTAATTTCCATGTTGATTGTTCTTGGCATACATTTTAGGTACAAATTAATACTCAAATAGAATATTAATTAGTCCTTATTGGCAGTAAACATACCATGGGGTTTATATATGAATGTTGAGGTTGAGATAATGACATTTTGGAATTGTCAAAAAAATAATGATTAGCAGACGTTTAATTATTGCATAACAAAAAGCATCATCATTCTCCTGCCCTGCTAAAAAGCAACTTTTATTAATAAAGCCCATGTTTTAATAAATCACAGATTTATTTTAGTAAAACGATACAATGATAGTGCAAACAATTATAACACACATATAGATAAATTGAAAACAAATGAACACCGATTAATAATAAATGTGGATTTAATCTATCATAATAAAACAAACATTAATTTTACGTGGCGAAATAAATCTATAGAGCAAGTATTTATTCGACACGATGGATGGTTTATTAAATATTTAATTATTGGTAAATTTTCGTGGTCGGCAGTGTACGTTGGTAAAGGGTAGTTCTGAATAAATTATATGAAATATTGGTACGCACGAACAGGGGTCCAAGTATGGGTTATAAAGGTATATTTTGTTACACTATTTCTCTTGTGGGTTTATTTGAAAAAAAAACTAGAAAAAACTTTAAGCCGTTGGTCCGGGCTATTATTTGTAGATATTTGACAGTCGTTACGGGTCGTCAAAAGTCCGAAAGTCTGACAACCAGTCTTACCAAGAGTATCAAACTACCGAGTAACAACTCGGTACCTCCACAATGCTGTTGCATTGTGGAGGTCAGTTAGGCAGTCACTCCATTTAAAATACGGATATTTAGTTGTATCCGGTTAGACTGGAAGCTGACCCCAACATAGTTGGGAAAAGACTAGGCAGATGATAAAACCAGAAATAACTTTCTACAGGTAACAACTAATCATCAACCGCATTTTAGGAAACTAGACATTCTAACTTTGACATCAATTTATATTCTAGAAATCTGTAAATTCGTTAGACAATGGTGCCGATTCTGTTGTCACAAAATTCTCTAAACTAAACTAAAAATCACCAAAATTTAGTTTATTCCTGTTAAACGACGATTTCCTATTCTGAAACTGACTAAAGTGACACAACTTAACTATATTTTAGTTTGACAGCACTAAGATTGCACTGAAATATTAGTTTAGTGAAAATGGTAATTTTGCTATTCTGTTGTTGTCAATTTCATTATTCTATTCAACCTAAAATTTTGGTTGTCTAACTAAATCTGACTATTTTTAATCGCGATTAAATAGGTGTGGAATAAAATTAGTTGTCAAGAACTAAAATTCACACCGACACCTCGACTTCTGGTGCAAAAATAGTACTGTAATTTTTTTCTTTTCTTTTGCTTATATCTCGAAAACGGTGGGTCCTATCGCAAAACCCTTTATAAACCCCCAAACACCTCTAAAACTCAACATGTGGATAATAATTTTTCATATTTTCCATGAAAAAAGTGAAAATTCCATATAAATCACGTCGAGGCTGCCGACCCCGGCGCGCTGCTGGCTCTAAAAAAAAACACGGGGTAGGGCAAACAAGTACCACGTTGCGAAGCCAACACATACCACGTGCGAGTCGCGATTGTCAAATTCGATTTTAGTTGTGTCAAAATAGTTTTTAAATTTAGAGATTTTTTTTGCAGAATAGCGTTTAGATTCTCATAGTAAAAAGTAAGGAATTTTAGTTATAGTTTAGTTCGGTGTACAACAGAATCGGCACCATTATCCAAACTTCTACATTAAAATTATAGACCAACCTCGCCGATATGCACCGCGTTCACGTTTTCAAAACACGCTCGTAATACCACAATCAAGGCTAAAATTACACAGTACAAGTCCTCATGTAACATCAATCAAAATATCTAACGATTTAAAAATGGAACGAATTGATAAAATATTTATTAACCGGCTCAGAAAACTACTAGTCCATAAATGCTAATCTAACCTCTTCCTATTTAAATTGTATTTCAAGAGAACATCGACCTTATTGTAATGAGGTGAAGTTGAAAAGTCTCATGCCTTTAACACAAACTCTTCAAAGTAAAGCAAAGCAATTCCCTTTGACAACAAAAAGGTATGACAGAAATACTTCGCAAGAGAAAGTTTTCACAAGAAGCCTTACTAAAAACACATACAAACAAATATTAAATAAGTTAGCTACATTCACATATTAAGTTTGTGCAACTTAAGTTTCATTTTGACACTGCAAGCTATAGGAACTTGTAAACGAACTCACTTTGCAACTGGTAACGCGTTTCGGTGAGGCTAGTATAATAACTAAACTAGAACAGTCACTATATTACGACGTCTACAGTTTGTAACTGTATTCCAAGTTTACAAGTTTTGCTATATAATATCGTTTGCGTAGTATTAATCTGCTGCAGTATCGGCTTGCACCATGCTCGGTTATATCGGGCGATCGCCAATCAGATTGATTTACGTTGTAATTATTATAATTAGGAATGGTGTCAATATTCCTAAATGCAAGCTTGGTATTTAACTTGAAATTGCAATCAGTGAATAACGCGCTGATCATTGCTTGCATCTTCTCAGCTAGAGGAAAGATACACGAGGTTCCTTGCAGTCGAACCGCGACTTTTTTATTTAATTACTTCTACTTACTTCTTTCAGCGTGCATCCCGAGAACTTTTACCAATATATTCATTACTAGCTTCCGCCCGCGGCTTCGCCCGGGTGGAATTCGGAAATTATTCTGCGGGAATGTACTATGGAGATAAAAAGTATATGTTAAAAAAAAGTATATATGATATCCTATGTGTTAATCTAGGTTATAATCTATCCGTGTGCCAAATTTCATCCAAATCCAATCAGTAGTTTTTGTGTGAAAGAGTAACAAACATCCCATACATACAAACTTTCGCGTTTAGAATATTAGTAAGGATCTACATACTTAGTAAGATAGAAAGCTGACTCCAACAATTTTTTTTTCACCCCTTTCTGTCCCATCCAATCATAAACAAAACGCTTCTACTGTTCCTTCCACATAGCTTAATCAGCCTATAGTGTTCCCACTGCTGGGACACAGGCCTCCTCTCTTCGGCTGTAACCAGCGCTGGTTGATAGATATCACATAACTTCGAAGTTTTGGTTCTAGGACATGCCGGTTTCCTCAACATGTTTTCCTTCACCGTTTTGAGAGCAGTGGTGATGAAATTTATCTTCTGAAACTCTTTTCGTATCTTTCTTCCACATACCATACCATAAATGCAAATGAATTGTAAGAAAATCCCTTAACACTCCAATCTAGCTACTTATTACCTACATTCTCATTCATACAAATCGCAATACGCGAACATTTCCTTACAAAAAAAAAAGATATAGAAAATTGCGTTTCCAGGTGTACTGTGCCTTCTATGAATTTCTTAACGATACGAGCGCCCGGGCCGTTGGCTTTGACGTTAATGCATATTTATGCATTACTTCTCAGAGGAAACTGTTCAATAGTTAGTGCGCGTACCCATTTAAGCTCATGTGAGTAAAACATTTCAATAAGTTCCGTATTTCCAATTTCAAACGACTAAAAGCATTTCAAGATGGCGGTTATTAGGTGGAAGAATTTTTCATTTTCAGACTAACTGTAAAACGATTTTCTTCGAATTTGCAAATTTTTATAGCAGGTTTATGAGTTGATATGTCAGTGGACATCCCACTTTGTTCCTAGAGTAAGATGTCCATTAACAATTTTAATTGGCACTGCGAAATTGTTCACAGCAAGACATCTTTATAAAAGCCACAAATGACTTTTATGCAACGAGTATTAAAGGCGCGTTGTTTTCTACCAGCGCCAAAGTTTTAAGGTAGTTTCTTGTTGGTTAACGAACGTATTTAACAAAATACTTTAAAGAAAAACCCCTGTTTCCAAAAAAACACTACAAAGTGAGAAAACATTTACTTCTAAAATCGGTTTTCTGTTTTAGCCATCACTGCCTTCCGAAATTAAATTTACTGTTTACTTCATCATCATCATTTCAGCCGAAAGCCCACTGCTGGACATAGGCCGCCCCATAAGTGACGGAGCTTGGGGGAGGCCTATGTCCAGCAGTGGCCGTCTTTGTCTACTTTGTAGTGTTTTATTTCTCAGAGAGTTTTTTTTTTTAATCTTCATGTTGTACTTTTTAGTGCTGGATATTTTTTTTATACCTATATGAATAGAAAAGAGTTTTTGATACGGCATCAACATACAATAACTGGAAAAAATACGTATTATCGAAGCTGACTAAAAAACTATGCAAGCAAAGTTAATAAGGGACTACTTTGCGAGCTTCCTTTACAAAACTTAAATATAGAATCTCGTAAATCGGCCTAGTAATCATAGAAAAATCGGTGTTCATTAGAGAATGCCAAACCTCCTCCTTTTTTGACGTCAGTTAAAAATTACAATATTTTGTTACACACAAATGCACAAGAAGAGAACTACAAGTAGGTACCAAGAATTAAATCAGAAAAGGCAAAGAAAAATAATCTACACACTGTTATGTATGTGCGTAGTAAACATCCTTATCATATTCTCGCTCTTCCGTATCGAGGAAGTTAAAATTGGATTCAATATTACCTACGTACGCCTTGAAGCCCCATTTGTAACACATTTACATATATTATTACATAATATACTTGAGTACATTCATTCGTCGTACACTTTTATTTGTCTCATCATACAGTTCAATGTTTTATGTCATGAGAGATGTTTATTTAAGTTACAATTAACAACTTACATAGCAAAGAAATTTACACTTAAAAAAAATGCATACTTTGCATTTTTTATTACGTCAAAATTTCCACGAAAACTCGATTACTAAAAGGCATCTCCAGCATAACTCATTAACTCTAGGTCATTAAACAATTTGATTTAGTCCTACACCTACAAAACGATTTTTTTGCATTTTCCCGCCTTAAGTCACAACGTATTTTTTAGCACTATAGTACTAAAAGAGCCTATTAATGTCCTTAACTTTACTTCCCACAAATATCTCTATTAGAAATAAAAAAAAACAACAAATCCTGGTACTAATTTCGAACCTGCCCAGGATTAACTTACAAAAGTGCAAAAGGGAGCTTAGCTATAGCCAGGCGAATCCCTGCTATATATTATGGCTTTGTATAGAGAAAGCCTGGGGCTGAGGTTGCGTCTAAATAATTCGTAGCACCCCACGATTGAGGTTCGTTTACACCAGTCGAGATTCTCGCCTGTAATAAGCGGTTAAAAGGACATAAAATAATTGACTCGAATATCAGTCGAGTAAGGTGGAACTCGTATTTTATCAGAAAGAAGGTATGCAGAAAAATCACAGTTTGAACGAAAAATGCCTGGTAATTGTTGTGTGACGAGTTCGTGTTCTCTTCTCTTGAATGTAAATACCAATTTGCCTAGCCTTTTCCCAACTATGTTGAGGTCGGCTTCCAGTTTAACCAGATGCAGCGAACTACCAGCATTTCACATGGAGCGACTGCCTATCTGACCTCTATAACAGATGCAGTTACTCGGTAACACGATACCACTTTGGGTAAAACTGGTTCGACAGACTTTCGGGCTTCTGATGACCCGTAACGACTGTCAAAGATCCACGAATGACAGCCGGAACTAACAGCTTAACGTGCTTTCCTAGGCATGAAAAATCGTTTAATTAGTGCTCACAAAAGACATAACACAATATACAAAGCACGTTGAAATAAAAACTAATTACATGAACGTGATTACTAAAACGTTAAGCGTTGCTACTTTTCTTGGTATGTAAAGACGGTCATGGTTACCCATCTACGAAACAACCGAGGCAAGCGCAGCTTAACGTGATCGGTCCACATATGCAGCTATTGTTATTTAGCTACAAGACTTTGCTTGAATGTAATCACATGACTCCGATTATAGCCTACGAGATTCGCCTCTCGGCTGGAGAGAAAATCTCAGTGTACAAATGAGCCTTTTGCTACGTACCTGGGAGCTCGTACATAATGTCGAGAAAAAATCCGACATGATCATAAAATTAAGAGAAGTGCCGGCTGAATTATATATGATATTAGCGCTGGAGTTTTGGCCGATGTTCTTGTTGATTGGGATGCATGAATTATGGTATTTTTGTGGGTTTGGCTTGGCTACTTAATGTTATTTAGGTTATTTGCGGGAAAAATAAGTTACGATTAAAGTACTTAATTTTACTCGTCTTGATTTTTTCTGGGGTTATTTCTACTTCTGTTTGATCAAATAGAATTAGGTAACAAGTCTCCTTACGATTAGAATATATTACAAGACCCTGCTCGAATCATGGAACTCAAGAACCTACAAGTACAACCACTGAAACCCAAATCAGATAGTTTCACAGAAACTCGTTGATTGGCTACTATATTTATAGTTTACTAGCTTTTGCCAGTGGCATCGCCAGTGTCCTATTGGATTAAAAAGTATCTAGTGTTAATCCAGGTTATATTCGATCTGTGTATTAAATTTTATCTAAATCCGTTCAGTCGTTTCTGCGTGATTGAGTAACAAGCATCCGAACCTCTAAATATTCAAACATACAAACTTTCAGAAAAGATTAGATACTACATAGAATTAGTAGGATAGTAGAAATTTGATAAAAAACGGAAAAAAAGATTTTACGAAGAAATTCTGTGCAATTAATATTGGACTACGAAAACAATCACTTACTGCTTCACTTCAAATAACATTAATTACGAAATATTTCCTATAAAACGGTTAACATAACAAAGTCTAATTGTAAAAATAAAACCAAAATGTAATGTAAAAGTCTCATTATCGCGAGCGAACGAGTATTTTCCCCACACTTGAGCTCTCATCAGTAAATGGAAATGAAACTATATCGTGGAATAGCTCGTGTGGCTAATTTGTACTTTAAAATGCACGAACGTCATATTGTGAAATGTCAGCGAATTGCAGGAAATTCTGGGTTTCCATTTTAGAAACCAAATCTCTGTTATAGTTTCAGAAATTCCATCAGCTATATTTGACGTTAATCTTCCTTTTAAATAAGATCATGGGCTTGATTATAATACAATTTATTTACAAACCTACTGAAAAGTTAAAACGATTTTTGGTTTTCACAGATAATTTAATTTTAATGACTCAAAAACAAAATGTTTTGAAAGTCTAGTTAACGCGTACTCAAAACTATTCATAAGTTTAAAGGCACGTAATAATATTCTTGAAGTTTTAACAAGGTTCAACACTTCACAAAGTCGCGTATGCTCAGCAAAAAATTCCAACGACACACAATTTTATAGCACTTTAAAATTATGTGTCATAGGGATTTTTTATTTTTATTTTTCTTCCCTATATCGCTCAAGTGTCTTATTAAATTTTTGTAAAAACTTATCTCAGGTTTTATTCCAACTTCAGATAAACAACGTAACACTAACTGCGTGACTCTCCCAACCCCACCCGGTTCCATCAAACCTTAGCTCCGGGCGCTGTACAGATAAGAAGGATAAAAAACCTCCCAACCATTCATTCCATATCGGTGGAAAATTCGCGACGTCTGTATTTCCCCGTTTTCTTGAATTTTCCGCCTGACATCTCCCCGGATTTATCTTGTTTACTATCTCGAAAAGTAAATCCTAAATAAATACGGAAGCCAGATAGGAATAATTTTCCACCGCAATTAAAACCAAGAATCATCACGTCAATTCGTTTGGGCTTAAGTTATTCATTGTGGGGAGATTCGACGAGAAAAAATGTTTCTAATCCCTTGATTCGCAGCTTCCGCAATACAAGAGATAGCGAGAATGCTGCTAATCTGATAATAAATAACGGTTTCTGAACGATATTTTCTGAGACAGGAGCTATCAGGGATTGAAGGCAAGGATTTGTGGGTGGTCTTGAAAACATCGCTCTTTGTCGGATCAATCCGACTCGAACGAAACTGAACGACCTATATAGAAATCGGATTCATCAGAAATTCTAGTACGTCTAGTCTTTACCCCGGAACTGGTTTCATATTCTAAGTATTGTGAGCTCTATTCCACTCAGCGATATTGTTAGTCTATTCTTGCGAAGTATGCAGAGCTCGAGGCGGTGTCAATACCAAGTCATAAAAAGTTGCGAGGCGCGCGCTCCAGTTAGCGAACTTTGAATATTAAAAATCAATATAGCATCAAGTTAGACGGGAGTCTAACCCAGGAGACATTGTTGTAGGATCAAGTTTTAAATTACTATACGAAAGAGCTTGAACCAGACATGCAAATAAGGCCACGTTTAAGTTCACCACTCATTAAGAAGCAGAGCTTCTGAAGTGATACCACAGAACTATTTTAACATGAAGTACTGTAAGTTTCCAATTATATTGGTTCCCATTTACACTCAGCCCCTGGGGAGACATAAGCCGGTTAGTCAAAAACAAATAACGATTCCAAAAATAATGTTGTCGACCAATCAAACCTCCATCCAATTGCTAGCAACACTGTCGCCACAATTTGAAAGAACAGACAAACGACCAAAAACATTTTAACAACATCATAAAATCCTTTCACATACTCTTGGAACTGGCTATAAACTTGGAAGCAACTAAAGTAATATTTACGAGGGAACAGATTCATCGTGGTACATCCAGGATGGCGCCACAGAATAACTGAGTACAGAATGCCGGCTTCATATATAACGACCGAACACGCACGCACACATAGACATGCTTCAGGTACAGCGCGTGTCTTGAGCACATTCGTGATCGTTGCACGTGAAAAAACGTTGATCACTTTTGGACCTTGTGAAGTCATATTAAAACCCGTCCCTTTATGGTGATAAGTCATCTTTTACATAACAGTATCAGCCTATAACGTTCCCACTGCTGGGACACAGGCCTCCTCGCTGAGAGAGGGAGTGAAGCATGATCCACCACGCGGGCCTAGTGCGGGTTGGTAGATGTCTTCATCTTTTTGATTCTAGGACATGCTGGTTTCCTCATGATGTTTTCCTTCACCGTTTTGAGAGCAGTAGTGGTGAAATAATTTATACAAAATAAACGCCTGTCGGGGTTTGATCTTATGGCCACTAGTGCTCGTCAACATTTTAAAGTCGCCTATTCAAAATTATTCCAAAATTCTAAGCATGATGAGGGTTTTCGTCTTTGTGTGAATACAATATATTCTTGTGTATGGAGTCAGCCTTCTGTGTCCATTTATGCTGTGACTGCGCGTCATGTTTTCATTACGTTAAAATAAAGTTGTTGTACTCTAGGGAGGCGAGGGCTAGTTATTGATAGAACGGTGCAGCGAGCAGAAAATCTTCTTTTTCTTGAATACTGTTAAATGAGATTGCCGGCTTAATGGGATGCTGTTGTACCTGTGACGCGATGCTGTTGTTTGCACTTTATAGTTCTTATGCATAATATTTATTTCTTAAAGTTTTAATAATGCTCAAGGATGAAGTGTTGGTATTTTTTATGATAATAATTATTGGTGTCATCCTCCATTTTTATATTTACCTGAACCGAGTGAGATTTTTCAACGTAACATTTTATCTTTAGAAACGTTAAAATTGCAAAATTTTCTTTAAAATTTGTTTATAGGGCGAATAATCGTTGGTGTACAAATGACGTTGTTCTAAACTTTCGAAACTAGTGCATCAAGTTAACCCCACTATAGAAGAACAGCTCGTATTAACGTACTTGGAATCCCTTGCGTGAAATAACATATATTTCCATATCTAGAACTGCGAAAAGAAAAAGTACATATCAGCTGCTTATCTGAGCCGTAACTCTTGAGGGTCGACAGAAGGAATGGCGGTATGGTGCTCCTAAATAATAGGATAGAGGAAGGTACACGTTCACTTAGTTTTATGAAAATGGTAGGCTTCAAGGATTTTTTGGCTTCCGTGAATTTTGTGTAAATGAGGCCTTAGGGACCTTGTGATTAATTACCGTGAGCTGTTGATGGTTTATATCGTTATTTGTGCAAGATGGTTTGTCTTGGTGGTTCCTCCTTGAGATGTATTTTGTAATACATATGGCTATGCTTTAATTTATTGGGACTATGATGTATCTCATAAAAGTTGGTACTTCTGGCAAAATTATAGTAATGTTCGCGTCCATCAAAAAAAATTACAAATTTTGTACCAATTAAACAGATATTTATTAATAACTAGCTTTTACCCGCGGCTTCGCCCGCGTGTTAAAAAGTTATAATCTATCAGTGTGCCACATTTCATCCAAATCCGTTCAGCCGTTGTAGCGTGATTGAGTAACAAACATCCAGACATCTTCACAAACTTTCACATTAATATATTAATATTAGTAGGATATAGTAGGAAGTAGGATTCTGTAACATAAAATATGTCATATTGTTCCATTTATCCTACTAATATTATAAATGTGAAAGTTTGTGAAGATGTTTGGATGCTCAATCACGCTACAACGGCATGCCAAATTGGCTGAACTTATTTGGATGTTTGGCACACAGGTAGTTTATAACCTAGATTAACAAACGGGATATCTTTTTATCCCAGTAGTACGATCCCATGGGTGAATTTCCGACCTCCACTCAGGTGAGGGCGCTGTACAAAGCTGGTATCGTTATTATTTCTAAATACCTCCTCTCTCCGAGACTTTTCTTCCCATAAACTTTTCCGCCCTTTCCTCCAACACCCATATAGGATGTACTGATAAAAAGTAACCGCCACTCATATAGACCCAGTTGCAAGTTTAACCCTCCTCAGCCGTGTTCCGGGTTTGCACCTTTGAAACCCCATGCTCAAAGGAAGAGATTAGTATTCTTTCCGGACCCCTTCGAATGTGAGGGGTATTATCAACTTGTTGATACGAGAAGTGCTTCGCGAAATCTTTTTGTGGTTGTGGTGTTGTCTTTTTTAGTTTAACTCAAGGCTCACGACACCGTGAGCCTTGAGTTAAACTGCTGGCTCAGTGGAATGGGCCGCACCTTACGAGTTGTAGGTCTTAGGTTAGAACCTTTAAAGGCGCTTTACTTTGTGTAATCTTTCAAAACGGAAGAAAAACATCGTGACATACCATGTCCTAGAACCAAAAATTCGAAGATATGTGACATCTACCAACTCGAACGGGGCCCGTGCGGTGAATTATATTCTCTTCGTCTCATAGAGAGGAGGTCTGTCGACATTGGAAAAGTCTTGACATTTCGTTAAATATAATATAATAAAAATAAATTATGGCAAAACCCCTCCTTTGGGGGACGCCTATGTCCAGCAGTGGACGTCTTTCGGCTGAAATGATGATGATGAAAAATAAAAAATATAATAATAAAACGTGTAAACTACCTCTGATGTCCATTTTTATTTATTCAAAGAGTGAAAATCCTGAGATTAACTAAAAATATCTAGGTGAGAAGATTTATTAGTCTGTTCATACGCTTTTAAACGCTAATCAAGCTTCTCAGGTAGGTTAGGAACATTTAATTTATGGAACTCAAAAATGTAAATGTAATTGATTGAAGTCACTCTTTCGCTTTAAAGATATTCACAATGAATAAAAATGTTTCACAGACTATCTTCATTTTTAAATTAATTAATCCCAAAAATGCGAACCGAATAAAAAACTCAATTATCTAGATCTACGCAATCAAAAACCACATTATTTTCAAACGACGACGTCAACGGATGATTGATTCGTTCTAAGTAAAAAATCCCGAAACGATCAAAGACTTAATTTTCTAGAGCAAAAACTTGTTACAGACCTTTACGTAATCCGAAGCTTTGTGGGTGCAAAAAATTAAATTATTCGCTGAAGGAAAGCGCCGGGTACAAATAAAACTTGGTCCCCGTAAAGTATGAATGTTTGATAACTAAAAAAAAGTTTTAATAAAATCCCGGAGACCACAATGCTTGCAATCGAACTGCGGTCCTTGACAAGTTCCCGGTACTTTTAGTGAGTTTGTCGCCACATTTAGTTCTATTATTCAGTTTTTACGTCACTGCATAAATGTGAGAAATACTGGCTTTTAACTGCATATTGTTGTGTGCAAATTCTGTTGCAATTCGTGTTTCGTATTTTCTCCGCTGGTTTTACTACTGTTTCATAGTTTTATTCCGGCAAATAGTTTCCGGGAACACAATTAAATGACAATAGTGTTGCGCTGAAAAAAACTTTAACAATGTTGAATAAACAGTAAAACCAGTACACAAAAAAGAATGAAGTATTACAATTTTAAACATGACAAGGGACGTGTAATCCTATCCGTATACAAACAAATTTAAATTTTATCCGCCACATCGCAAACACCTATAAATATGCAAATTTTAATCGATAAAGTGATTTATAAAATTGAAAGCAATAAAAAGCTTGGAAAATATTGTTATCGATGTGTCAACGGGCGTAGTCAGTGGGCAGGCGAGTTTATCAATAACCGCACATTGCCGCGCCGCGCCGAGCCGCGCCGAGCCGCCGATGATCGCGTAAAAACGTCAGAGTAACAAATTGATAGCCATCGGGACGTAGGGATGTTACACGGAAATGATCGAGCACGTGAACTTAAACGGCGGATATTTTGTCCGCGGATCACGGATATGATAAGTCATCGTCGCTGAAAATGTTGCTGGAACTTGTAATAAAATACTGTTTTGAACGAATTTCTTGATACAATTCATAATATCAAAATGGTGATACAAAAATTACATCCATATTAGATGGAACTTAAACAAAACTGGCGAAATGTTGGTATAGTATTATAGGTGCATGCCTAGCCCTTTGAGGAATTCAGGTGTGATGTTATATTTATTGATAATTATTTCTCAAAGAGACTGTAGCTACTCTATGTGGTCTAAGATTCTAACTTTATCGGTTGGTGGTTTCTATATCAATATAGACACTGCTTTTTTTTTTTTTTTTTTTTTTTTTTTTTTTGGGTGGGAAATCATCAAATAACTTCTCCCGCTCTGGGTGGAGCAGGAGGGCGTGTCAGACTTTTACTGACTAAAACCCACCCGTGTTCCTTCAGTAGCCCTTAAGCCAGGGGCTGTGGTGTCTCTTTCGAACAAACCCGCACCCCTGGCAGGCATCGACCCTTGCGGGTCCCATCATTTTTTTTTGTGCTGACATCTCTTTGAGGCGCGCGTGGAACACAACGCGCCGTCGACTTGGGCTTGGTCCTTACCGGACAGCGAGCTACCCATTACTCGCCGTCCGCAAGCCCATGCCTACGGTGGCCGGAAATCGGCCTGGGATTCCCGACGCCCAGGGCGTCTCCGTATCCTGCGGCGGCTGGGGTCGCGAGGGCGCATATGCTGCCTCTCCCTCACGTGCGCCGCCTCCCTCTTCGCGAGCATCACTGCTTCGCTGAAGGAGGTGACGGCTCCCCATGCCCTCTCGCTCCGTACCATGGCCTGGACCAGGGCCGGACGCGAGAGATCGCCGCCGCCGATCGCCTCCACGAGGACACGGCGGTGCTCCGCCCAAGCAGGGCAGACCGCCACCGTGTGCTCCACCGTGTCCTCAGGGCGATCTTCGCAGTGGAAACACCCGGGCGTTTCCTCCCGCCCTATCCGAAACATGAACCTCCCGAAACAACCGTGTCCGGAGTTTTGCGATCCCGAATAAACAGCAGTTAGCTACGCCCAGTATTTACCAAGTTAGGTACATGAATATACTAAGTATCTACATACCTTAAATAGGATTCCTGTTTAGTTTATACTATTTACAGCACAACAAAGGAGTCTCAACGTCAATTACTTTAGTGTCAATTAAGATCTGATAATTGTATGTATACGTACATAGCTTCCTTCAATGAGCTGTTTTCTTTCTATCTTCTTTTCTATCCTCATCTTTAATACAAACTAGCTTATGCCAGCGGCTTCGCCTGCGTGTAGGTCACTGTTTTCTTTATATCTTCTTTTCTATCCTCATTTTTAATACAAACTAGCTTATGCCAGCGGCTTCGCCTGCGTGGAGGTCACTGTTTTCTTTCTATCTTCTTTAAACTATCCTCATCTTTAATACAAACTAGCTCATGCCAGCGGCTTCGCCTGCGCGGAGGTCAGGGTATTACATATAAATCTTCTTCTTAAATCACTCTGTATATTGATAAAACCCGCATAAACATCCGTTGCGTAGTTTAAAAGATCTAAGCGTACAAACATGAAAAGTGACTTTGTTTTATACTATGTAAGGTAAGGATATTATACTTCATACACATATTAAAGACCTTACGACATTCTATTATTATTCTCCACTTGAAGTAGGTAATACTATTTCCTCCATCAGTCTTACCAGCGCTTCTGCAAACATTTCCAACTCATCAATCATTTCAATTGAAGTATATCTATAAGAGCTGATGTCCACGTCCTTCTGTACAAGTTCGCACTAGCCCATTGTCATTTCGGAGCTGTTACACGAACACGTATGCAGATGAAACTCCCTGCACCTGTTGTGTGAATACGACCCACTAGTGCGCAAACGCGACGCACATCTGGGGAAACACATATGTAATTCGGAATGTGCACTATGAACTATTCTATAATCAGTCAGGGAAATTCTGTCGTTTTTAACAATGGTTGCCAGTAAATGTTAGTAGGTACGTTGTAAGTAAAATAAAAGTTATGCTCATAATTATGTATATCTATATCAATCAGCGCGCTACCAAAGTTTTGTCTGGTAAATTTTTTCACAAAGCCAGAACCTACCTAGACTCCTCGAGACTTGATTATTGTAAACCGTTTAAAGACTATAAACACACACAATACTGGGCGCTATGAAGGCAATTTTTCACCCATCACTCACATCATAAAAGAATATCAAAACATTTTTTTATGTTAAACTACTCGGAACTTTAATATCCGACATGGCACATTGGCACATCCTTAACCGCACCAGCTCGGATTTACGACGTCATTTGATATCAAAAACCCAGTCAAAATATTCGAATATTATGTATACTTGTGATACACCTGAGCACATCCCTAATCACAGCTCCGCGGATTTATGGCGTCATCTGGCGTATAGACCATAGAGTGATGTGACGAGTGTTTTTATCACCGAGCCTAATATTCCAGCGCTATCACATATATTTTAGGGCCACATAAACGTACATCTTCGGTGATCGAGTATTGTTTAGATGGATTACGTAGTAAATTGTGTTTACTTGATGATCCGGAGATAAATGGGTATGTTGTGTGTATTCCTAGTTATGAGGAAACAATTGTTATTTGGGTATCTAATATTTCCATTTATTCCTCTATTTTCTGGAGTAATCTGAGTTTTCCATTGTCATTATATTTTTTTTTGCCGAACAGGTTATTTTCGTTTAACTTAAATTCATACATCTGATAAACAAAGTCAAAGTTATTTATTCAAAAGATGGTAGGTACATACATTGTTAGTACGATGACACATTTCGCCATAAGTTGGCATGCAAATATTAAAGTAGGTAAGATACTAGGGGTAGCATGACAGGCAAATCGCTACACAAATGTACAGAATACTATTAATTTATTTAATGTCAATTTGAAGCTTCAAAAACTCACCAGTTAAATAAAACACTGCTGAATTGTAATGTTAACTGGCCATTGCTACATACTGTTTCTTTATAAGCCTTCTGCAGACATGTGCGAGGCGACGCACACTGGTCCCAAATTAAAAAAAGTGGACATTGATAGTAGACCGCTGATATTTTTTTTATTGTTGATACAATGATAACAGATAAGGCAAAAAAATATTATTGTCCTACTTCAAATACTTTTCTGTAAAAAAAATATTTCTTTTTTTTTTGTATGGGAGCGATTACATTTTACTCAATTTCTCAAAAACTTTAAGCGATGTCGAGATGGCAATCACATATGTTAGAAAACTAATAATTCTGAGTATTTGGCTCGAAGTAACTTATTGCTTATCTCTGCGTACTTTCGAGATAATAGTGACAGAAAATAACAATTTTTTTAAATGTTAATTGTTTGCTTTTTTTTAATCATAGCCTTACTTTAGCACATAATTATAATGTATGCGTAATGTCAAATAAATAAAAAGAGACTTCTCTGTAAAAGAGGTTATGGGGGCTCACTAATGACTGAAAAGCTATGACCTTTCTGAAGGAGTATTTTCATCAGTTTTAAAAAACAATCAAAATGAAGACAAATAAAGCTGCAAACATAAAGTTGAATATGTTCACAAACGATTCTGAAAAAATATTATGGTGAAAGATTAATATTTGGGTCTATATTCTCTTGAGAAATCTCTATTTCCTCGTTTTCCAACGAAAGCAATTCATTGTTCAAGATCAAAGCACTAGCCTCTGGAAACAACTGTTTATGTAAACGAGCAAACTTTGGTTTGATATGGCTGATGTAAGGATCTGAGCTAATTAGAAAGCTGTGGATAATGTCTAAATTAGTCTGAACTCTACCGATTTTTCTTGTATGTGCCATTCTAACATTCCGGAAATCTTTATTCCTCGCTTCGGAAGCTTCTTCGGAAAGCATGCCTATCGGAATAAAGGAGAAATTTTCACAAATATCAGCACCGTGTATCAACAATTTATGGACACTTGAAGGCATGTAATACCATGGATATAAGTTTACATACAGCATTGCTGTTTCTTTACAATATTCCCTAAACAAGTTGGTATTAATAAGTTGACCAGATGAAATTGTTTGTAAAATGACTGCAAATCTCTTGATTACAACAGGGTGGATACCCGTTATTTCAGCAGATACTTCATAATTTTCAAAAAACCTTCTTGCCGTGTTACCGTCATTGGTTGTACCAAATCCCTGTTTTACTATGTCAATTAACAAACCAGTTCTTTCCCGGAATTCTTCTTGTGTCAAATTCTTTTTAATTTCTTTTAACAATTTATCTTCTTTTCGTGCAGCCCACTTTTTGAAGTCTAAGTTGTACGAAATGTGTAAAATACATTCCATACATCTTATCCACATATGAAGCGAAGACATACCATATTTATACATATCTTCTCTGATGAGTCTTTTGGATACAAAGTCCAAGTCATTCATTTTGCTAGGTAGGGTATTGCAAATATTACAAACAGCTGCAGAAGAAGTATTGGAAATCACAGTAGAAATTTTCCCATCAATCATAGTCATGTACAAAACATGTTTAATATCAAAATTATCTACAATTGTGGGAACAAGATTACGAATTTCTTCCTCTAAGGATGCACTTTCCTTCTTTATCAATTCATTTGTTTCTTTTGCAAATATAAAGCCAATTGGACGACAATAGTTTGTTGAAGAGGGAGCAGGATTTTGCCACAAGATAGTACCACTCTCTTCTTCCAAACGAAGCGGAACCAAACTAATCATGAAAACTGAAGAATCGTCAATTTTAGTGTCGGAGTGTGACTTTTGTTTATAATTACTTTGAGAAGATGACCCGTCAAAACCCCATTTGCTTATTAGTTTTAGCGATTTTTTGTCGGCCGAGTTGTGCTGAATTGTTTTTAATATCCTATTGGTTGTCAAATCTAGAAGCGATTGAAGTCTTATCTTAGCATCAGATTCAGTTACAGTTATGTCTGACTCTGGAGGATAACAAGTTTTTTTAGCTTCCAGGAGCTTTTGATAGGATGGAAGACCATACATTTTCGCTGAAGCAAGAATAGTTCTTAAATTTCGATATTGCCATTTTGACAAATTTGTTGAGGTGTAAAGCGCTAACGTTTTATCATCTGGTAAACACGGTTTGTCAGTCTTTTTAGCGAATAGTACATCATGTACCATCTCACATTTTTCCTTGTTTTGGCTGAGTTCGTTTAATATAGCTGCTAATTTTGTTTTTTTAGACTCTTTTAATTTGGCACATAAAGCATAAACTAATTCCTCCTCTGTGTGATCTAGAAGTGTTAGAGAACGCCTTTTCTTCTGTTTATCAGATATATCAACAAATGGTTTTTTACTTGTACCACAACTTAATTGATGAGTATCCACTTGCGTTTCGAAATTTGGCATTACTTCCTCGGCAACTTTAAAAATGCTGCTTAAATCGATATTTTGACATTTTGGCCAAACTATTTGGGATTGTAACCAGTCTGAATTTTTGTTAAGAAAGGTCTTTTGAGCTCTACTGGAAGCAGACCATCTTTTTGAGATATTACTTGAAAAATTACGACAAAATAATTTAATATTACTCAAATCTTCGGAAGACAATTCAACACCAATACGTTCAATAAGGGCATTAAATAAAAATTCGACATTTTTAAAACCACCTCCTGATTTAAGAACAACGTATAAGTCTAAGTTGGTGACAAATGCGGACATATTATAATTTTAAGGAAAATTGAAAACAAATTAGAATCAAAGATATCAAAGACAAAGTGACTTTGATTTTAACAAAAAAAAATTACGAAAACAAATTCGACGAAAGAAGGACAAACAAAAATTATTTGATTTTAAAATCCAAAGATTCAAAATACAACAATAACAAAACAAACAAACAACAAGCATTTCTTCAAGCGCACAGAAAAAATAAGGACACGTCTTATCGCAACCACATTTAGTTGTACACTGAGGTGTACGCGCGCGATTCGTGACCGTATTACGTTACGTCATGAGAGGCGGCCATCTTGTTATCCCGGCAAACTCGCGTCGAAGCTCCATTTTGCTGGCCAGCGGACCTATTGCGATATGAGTAAGGCTATGAATAAAAAAAAGCGAACAATTAACATTGAAAAAAATTGTTATTTTCTGTCACTATTATCTCGAAAGTACGCAGAGATAAGCAATAAGTTTCTTCGAGCCAAATACTCAGAACTATTAGTTTTCTAACATATGTGAATGCCATCTCGACATCGCTTAAGGTTTTTGAGAAATTGAGTAAAATGTAATCACTCCCATACAAAAAAAAAAGAAATATTTTTTTTACAGAAAAGTATTTGAAGTAGGACAATAATATTTTTTTGCCTTATCTGTTATCATTGTATCAACAATAAAAAAAATATCAGCGGTCTACTATCAATGTCCACTTTTTTTAATTTGGGACCAGTGTGCGTCGCCTCGCACATGTCTGCAGAAGGCTTATAAAGAAACAGTATGTAGCAATGGCCAGTTAACATTACAATTCAGCAGTGTTTTATTTAACTGGTGAGTTTTTGAAGCTTCAAATTGACATTAAATAAATTAATAGTATTCTGTACATTTGTGTAGCGATTTGCCTGTCATGCTACCCCTAGTATCTTACCGCCGCCGCCGATCGCCTCCACGAGGACACGGCGGTGCTCCGCCCAAGCAGGGCAGACCGCCACCGTGTGCTCCACCGTGTCCTCAGGGCGATCTTCGCAGTGGAAACACCCGGGCGTTTCGCTCTCTCCATGTCACCATGAGATCCCGCCGGAGCTCTGTCCGCTGTGCCGCGATTTCCCACGGCAGCGGACTAACGCCCCGGCGTTTGGCCTCCTCGCGCCACTCCCACATTTGCGCGAGGACCTTTGCCTCCAGATCCCATGGCGGTAATCCGGCAAGGAGGCCCGCCGCCTCGCCGGAGATCGTGCGATATCCTCGGATCATTCTGATCGCCATGACCCTATGGGACGCCCTCAACTTGCGAGCTGGTTGGCGCCTCAATGTAGGCGCCCACACCGGCGCCCCGTATAGGGCCATGGACCGCACGATCCCCGCGTAGAGCCTCCGGCAGGAGGCGTTTGGCCCCCCTAGATTGGGCAAGAGCCGCTTCAACGCAGCCCCGGCCCGCTCCAGTCTGGGAGCCAAACGGCGGAAATGCTCCGCGAAGTTCCACCGGCTGTCGAGGACGAGTCCCAGGTACTTCATCGTCGACTCGACGCCGATGTGAACCCCTCCCACCGTTATCTGGGAACCCGTCGGTGGCGCATTCCGAGGACCATGAAACCACATGGCCTCGGACTTGTGCAATGCCACCTCGAGTCCCAGTTGCCGGATCCTATCCACGATTGTCGCAACCCCCTGTGTCGCTAAGTTGGCCGCCGCCTGGTACGACCTCCCCTGCGCCAGGACCAGCGTGTCGTCAGCGTAGCAAACTACACTGACGCCGCTAGGGAGATCGGCGCGCAGCACCCAGTCGTATCCGATGTCCCACAGATGCGGCCCCAGGACCGATCCCTGTGGGACACCGCACGACATCTCTCGCCGGTTCCACTCTCCGAGGTGACCGGGGTAGATGACGGCCCTGTCCGTCAAATAGGCCTCGACCACACGACAGAGGTAGGTCGGCATCCGGTGATAACGGAGTGCAACTCCAGGGCAGGGTGTTGAAGGCATTGGCGATGTCTAATGACACCGCCAAGACGACCCCACCCCGGGCCACAGCATCTCCCGTCGTGAGGGCTCGCACGCGCATGATGGCATCCACCGTGGAGCGCCCCTTGCGGAAACCAAACTGGCTCTCCGCCAAATCCGGCCCCACCCGCACCAGCCGCCCGACGAGGCGGTCTGCAATTACTCTCTCAAAGAGCTTGCCCACCTCGTCGAGCAGCACAATGGGCCGGTAAGCGGACGGAGAGTCCGCTGGGCGCCCCGGCTTCTTAATGAGGACCAGTTTCCCCGTCTTCCAGCGAAGTGGGAACTGGCCCTCCTCCAAGCATGCGCTTAGGAGCCCTCTTAGTCGAGGCCCGAGAGCCTACAAGGCCAGGACCCAGGCTTTGCCGGGCAAGCCGTCGGGTCCTGGGGCGGTATTCTTGGCACTCAGCCTACGTACCGCCACTCTCAGGTCTACCTCGGTCACCTCTGGAGAGTCGTAGTCGTCGTCGGTGTGGTCCGCATCGGGCACCGCAGGAGGCGGAGCCATAGGCGGGGGAGCGTGCTCCCCTCGTGAGGGGAACAGAGCGCTCACCACGTCCTGCACGAGATGAGGCCGGAGACTCTGCGTCAGCGGGGGAGCCCACGGGCGGATTTTATCCCGCACCGTTTTGTAGGGGCGTCCCCACGGGTCTCTGTTCAGAGTCTCCAGCGACTCCTCGCGGGCCACTACTCTGGCCCGCAGGATCTCATCTCGGAGGGCGGTCTTCGCCACTCTGTACCCCTCGTACAGCTCCGCCTCAATGGCTACCGTGTCCGGAGGGCGGATACGGAGCCTGCGGTGCCTGGAGTAAAGGTGTCGCGCAGCAACACACGCCTCGCGCAGTGTTGTCAACTGCGGCGACCACCAGTACACCTGGCGTGAAGCACGGCCTGGCTGGACCCGGGGCATTGCCACGTCACATACCTCGGACATGGTCTCCCGGAACCACTCGGCCTCGTCGTTTATGTCGGCAGGCCTGTCCGGTGATGACACCCAGGCCTGCACGATCGAGGCTTCCAGGAGAAGCTCCCGGTCCAGCTGCTTCAACGCCCACCGCGGACCACACGGGGCCTGTCGGACCGGCGCGCTCGAAGCCTGGGCGGAGACGTCAAACCGGATGTACCGGTGGTCGGAATACGTCTCCACCCCCTCCATGACGCGCCAGTCGATGACACGTGGCGACAGAGCGGGGCTGGCGAACGAAATGTCCACCACCGACTCACCCCGCATCCGCACACACGTGGCGACAGAACCCCGGTTTAGGACGACCAGGTCTGTTTCCAGAGCCCAGTCCTCCACCATGCTGCCCCGCACATTCGTCAACCGGGAACCCCAAGCCAAGCTCTTGGCATTGAAGTCCCCGAGGACTAGCACGGGGAGGGAACGAAACCCGACGACGACGTCTCTCAACTCCGCAAGGGAGTTGTGGAACTCGGCGAGAGTTCGGCTCGGGGAGAAGTACACCCCTACCACGACTATCTCCCCGAATCGTGCTGCAACGCAACCCCGTCCCCTCTTGACACTCTCGAGGGTCGGGGTACCGGCGGCGGCCGACGAAATGAGGGTCACTGAGCCGCTCAGGTCCTCCACCCAGTCATCCCTGGGCGGGACAAAGTACGGCTCAGCGACCACGGCGATGTTAATCGACCACTGCGCCATGCTCTGGATCAACAGATCCTGAGCGGCGGCGCAGTGGTTGATGTTCGCCTGGAGGAGGCGTAATGGGGCCGTTAAAGGCATTCCATTTCAGCCCCCTCCGGGGCCTCCTGGGTAGGCCTTGGCGGAATGGCGGCAACTACGACGACGGTGGAGGTGGCAGCGGCGGCGGCAGTAGCGGCGGTTGCGGCGGTGACGGCGGTGGCGGAGGGTTTGGGTCTGCCTCGGCCCCTGGCTTCAGCGGGTGGAGCGCAGGCTTTACTCCCAGCCCGGTGTTCGGCCGGCTTGCCAGCTGCTGCACATAAATAGTGCGGCGTAGCAACGCACGAGCCGGCCTTGTGACCGGGCTGACCGCAGCGGAAGCAGTGACTGCTGCGGTCTACCTCCGAGGTGCATTGCACTCCCACGTGGTGGCCCACCTGGCAGCGGAAGCACCTCAGAGGTCTGGGTTCCAGCAGCTTCACCTGCGCAGAAACCCAGCCCACCAGGAGCCTTCGACCCTCCTCGGTTATTTTTCGGGCCGCCGACACGGGGCAGCTCACCGTGACGGTTCGCATCCCCGTGTTGTCAGGACGGATGGTGCCTGCCTTCACCTGCTCGGCAGAGCATTCTCCCGTCCTGACTACGGCGGCCACCACCTCGCCCTCCGTCACGGAGTCGTCCAGGCCCAAGATGCGCATGTCAGCGCACTTGGTGGGCCTGGACACTCGGACCTCGTCCGCGTCTAGGGACGCCCTAAGCCTTTCGGCCAGGGCGTTAGCGGTCGGGCCACTAGCCGCTCCGGGGATCTCCAGCATGCGGGCTCCGGTCGCAGTGACCCTCATCCGCATGCCATTGGTGACCCCCAGCTCCGCAAGGTTCACCGCCGCCCTTGCTTTGGAGAGCACGTCGCGGTAGGACACGCCCTTCTTTTCCGCCTCCGGCTGTAGGGTAATTACTACAGCGGCGGATTTCGGGGCGCGTAACCTAGCCGCGGCGTTACGCTTCTTGCGCCGCTGCCGCCTCTCCTTTCGTTTGGCCGCCCTTGCGGCCTTGCCCGCCTTCTTCTTCTCCCCGGCCACTTGCCATTCAGCGTCGGCCGGAGGAGATTGAGGATGTGGGGCCGTCCGTACTGGCACCACGGCTGGGGCCTGCCGTCCTGATACCACAGCTGGGGCCGTCGCTGCCTGCGTAGCCACCCCACCCTTCTTGGGCTTGGTCTTGGTCGGCACCTGTTTCGCCGGGGGCCGTCCCGACTGCGGTGCCGACTTGGCCGTGGCTGACGTAGCAACGGCGTACGAGGCCCCCTTTTGCAGGCCCGAGGCCGGCCGATTCGCCGCTAGCGGGGGGCGCAAGACGATGGCCTCCAGGGTGGAAAACCGGCTCTGGAAGGCCGCCAACTCCTTCCGCACCAGGTTCACCGGTCTTCCTCCTCTGGCATGGGACCACCTTGCCCATGCCGCGCCCCCTTCTGAGGCACAACCGTGGGGCCAGCTCCTCGGAGCACGGCCAAGTCCGCTCGGAGCTCCTCGTTCTCCTTTCGGAGAAGCTCCATGGCGGCTGCCAAGCGGGCGACCTCCGCCCTCATCTCGGACATGCTGTCCGACGGAGGCCCGGTGTGGATTTCCTCCGCTGCCGCCATGATGGAGGCTATGGCTGCGGGCACGGCCTTGTCTTTAGAGGACTGGAGCCTCTTCAAGGCCACACCCTTTATCGCAGCAGCCACAGCCTCCGCGAACTTTGCCATTCGCTCCGAGTTGGAGCCGCCGGTGGCATCTGGTTCATCGCCAGACGACTCCGAGAGGGCCCTGCTACTGGTCCCCCCAGAGAGCTGTCCTTCGTTGGCCGTCGGCTCGGCGGGATCCTTCACGGTTAGGCTTCGGCCTAACCGAACCCCACCCCGCCGACAGAACTTCCCAAGCTTTAGAGCCGAGGCCGTCCCGCCATCCGAGGACGACCCCTGGCCGTCCTTTGGTTTGGGGCGCTTCTTGAGGAACTCTGTCCTCCTCGAAGCGCCCACCGCCGCATGCTCCGGGCCCTGTTCAGAGCCCTTCATGCTCGATGCGGTGTCGGACTCCGACCCCGCATCACTCTCCTTCTCTTGTTGGTTTTTGTTTGTGTTATTTATATCCATTGCTGTTCCCACGAGTAAAAAATCGTTTTATTGACTCAAAAAAAGGTGGTTCGCACTCGAGACTAATTAAGCTACCCATTAGTCAAGCTTACAACCTCCCTCACGGTGCGCCGCCGCTTGGAGGTTTGGGGTAATTTTTTATAGACGATTTCTTCCTCGCGGCCCGGGCGGTTAAGCCAAGGCCCTCGACCCCCGTCAAAAGTCAGAGACATGACCGTGACAATCTTCGGGGCTACGAGATTAACGGTGGCAGAAGGAGAGCACTCCTTCTTGCCTGCCCGGTGGCAGGGTAAGTGCACACCGAGCCCGCTCTTGCTCCGCCGCTGTGCGTCTCTGCATGAGCGCAGAGATACACGCGTTGGAGCGTCCCACCGACAGGATATTGGCATACGGGCAACGACACCCATTAGGCACACAGTACCCAATGGGGGATATTGCCCGCATCCCAGGGTGCACCGTCCCGGAGACTGGCCTTTCCCCCAGACGTATCCAAGGGAAACTCCAGCCCACGGGCACACGGGGAGGTTTCCTGCCCAAGCACCCCAGTGTGCGACGGTGCGTCGTGATTCTGGTAGAACAATTTCCTTAAAGTTGTCATGGAAATTTCCATGAAAACAAACAATTCCAATCCGCACAATTTCTATGAATTTGAAAATTTCATGGAAATTGTATAGAATAGCGTCTGTCTACGGGAGTCTTTATAGAGAATTTGTACCCTAAATAAGGCATGTAGTGTAGCCATTAAAAAAGGCTTATGTGGTATACAAACAAACACTCACTCGTAATTTTTGTCTGCTCCTAACCCGACCTGGTAATATTAACAAACAAGACCGCACAGCACTATGTCTTGAAACACGAGACTATTGCCCACTTTCGGGACTTTGTTCACCAAACATTCTACTCGTACTAAGTGCTATAACAGTATAGACCTGTGTGATATTATACTATTATCTTCTGCTCTAGTTTTGGCACACGCTGGATGGAAATAGCTCAAGACATAATTCAATTCAATTCATTTGTTTATTTCACTGAATTGTCTATAAAAATAACATCATAAAAAAAACATCAAATCATAAAAGTTAGTGTGATAATTGTATCTTTAAATTATGTTACTATTGTATTTTCTGTGGGTTCAATATACGCAATATAGGGAGACGCTGTATAGGGTATACAGCGTCTTTGAAATCAGTATAATAGTGCCTTCAGGATGTTATTGGGGCTTCCACGTTACTGCAGCACATCAGGAATATTTGCCAAAGCACATACTGATCACATATGGCTTCAATACCATCCTGCGAAAAAGTATTGCGTCCATGATGCACAGAGTGAGTGGAAGCGTCATCGGCATTCTGAAGGTCATCAGTGATTAGCTTAGCTGAGCTTATAAGCAATGTGCATTACTAATACCATATGGATCAAGGTCTGAATAAAAAGACGAGAAAATGTCACAGACAGATGAACAGATACAGAGTTACTTTCGAACATATTTTGTTACCGACTGACATTTTAATTTTGTTTGGCTTAAGACATTGACTACACCAGTCTCAAAAATGAAAACGATAATTACAATATACCTATCAGCCAAATAAATAAGCTAGTAATCGTCCTGAATACAATCCTCTAATAACAGTAACAATAATCAGTCGAGAAGTAAATACTGCTAAGTAATCCTCTTGATATCATGTCTAAGCCGCCATTTCATTCATTATGTATATACTACTAATATGAGCCTTAACTATACTAAGAAAGCGCTTATTTTCTCGTTCTGCAACTGAGAAAGATAATAAAAGTAAAATATATCTTAACCTTTTTCCTTTTATGTGTGTAAAAGATAAGAATCCAGTCTTAATCGGGTCTAGCGTACCTGTAAGTACCTGCAAGCACTAACATGCTCGGTTTCAAATGTAATGGCGTCGTAACACCGGCTATGTCTTTATTACCGAGGTACTTCCCTTTATAATCTTGCTTATAATAATGTGCAGTATTTTCTAATAACTTGTAAGCTAAGAGGATTTACATTTTGCTTTTTTGCAAAATAAAAGTCGTAGAATTGTGGATAAGCTTTATAAAATTGTTCCAGTTTTGCATACTGTTTTAATTTAAGATCAAAAACTTTAATACTTTTTAAACACATTTATAGTGTGGTCGATAGTTTAGTTCAAATACATTTCAGGGAGTGTAAGTAGTCATGAAAAGAAATAACTTTTATTATGAGATCAACGTTCCGTGTGATGCCGGACGTAAAAGAATAGCACCATTCCATTTCTTCCCGTGGGTGTCGTAGAAGGCGACTAAGGGTCTAACTAGAGAATGGGCAGCAGCGTTCTCTATGCATTTTACCACCATACTGCAATCGCCAACCCGCCTGCCAAGCGTGGCGATTATGGCAAAACCCTCCCTTTTGGGGGAGGCCTATGTCCAGCAGTGGACGACTTTCGGCTGAAATGATCATGATGATGAGACCAACTCTTGAATTAAAAAAAGCCATCAGCTGTCATATCAAGTGCAAAGTGCGCGATCAAAATCTATAGAACTGCGGTTTTTTCACTCACTGAGTTATTCTAAAAAGCCAAACTACATGGTCGCGCGGCCAATGCCAGAACGGGTTTTCACAGAACTTGAACTAACAGCTTGAACTAACAGCATAACTATGTGAAAGTCTATTAACTGCTCTCAATGTTCTTTTTATTTTTACAATGCTGACATATTCTCGTCGTTATTTGACATTATACATCAATTTTAATATCAACTATTTTTTAGTGGTTGTCATGCTAATCATGTCACTATGTTTAATTAGGTTCATTCTGTTTATGTAGATTATTTTACATATTGTGAATGGGAGAACGTTGTAGGCCTTACTGACTGTAGATTTGTAGACGATTTTCTATTCTGTATTCGTTTAAGTACCTGGTTTTGACAGGCCTGCGATATGTCCTCCCATACATTTTATCTCTGAAAACATTGTTAAAGCCAATCATTTTTAAAAGGTGGGGTTTCTTGCCGGCTCTTCTCCATAGGAAACAACAATTTGGAACCGTGCACCTAGCTTCTAACGTTTCATAAGTGCCCATGCAGGTTTATATGAAATAAAAATATTTTGATTTGATTTGATTGATTTAATTTGACTTATGGAGGTCCATTTTCAGCTACGGGAAAAAGCTGAAAAGCTGATCTGAAGTTTTCAATAGGAATTTAAGTCATCAACATCCGCCAGTCTTTTGGGGTTTTGACTACCTGTAACTACTGTCAAACGCTCACGAATGACAGACTGGACCAACTGCTTATCGTGATTTCCGAGGCATGGAGGGGGTCTTGGTATGCAAAGATTGTCACCCATCCACGGACCAATTACGGCAAGCATAATTTAACCTAATCGATTGACCCGTGCAGCTATTATAAGAATTAGAGTGATTTAATATTGACCAAGAAGAATTATAAACTTTACCCAAATTAAAGCGTCCCCATCAAACTGGTTGGCAAGCGGAGGAAGTTGGATACCCTGAAGCCGTGTCAGCTATTTAACATTCTGCGCAGGTCGTAAACTTGAGTGGGGAAGGGTTACTGGCTCTAAACGACAGACGATGGCCTGACAACCTGACGTTACCTATCTATACTGAACAATAAACGAGAAACGGTCATTGAAGAGAAGGCATTCAATCGTTTTACCCTTTTTTACGCCAACAGTCAAGGTTGAGTTCATTTGTCAATGCTGTTTTGTTGCGATGTGTACTTTTATCTCATATCAGCATAAACTTTATCAAGCCTCACTTCATGGTGTTATAAAAAAACAACCGACTTCCGTAAAAAACACTACAAAGTGAAATAGTGAAGTCGGTGAGTTTGGATACGTAGGTATTACTTGTCACCGCCTTCCGAAATTAAAGTTATTTTTCACTCAGTAGTGTTTTTACGGAAGTCGGCTGTTTTTTTTTAGAAGGTTTTTATTTTTCACTTTTTAGTAATAGACCCCACAGCAATTCAAAATTTCATCATGCTTGGGGTTAAAACAATGCAAGTTTATGCGATAGCAGCAATTGCGGTTGATTTGCTATAATTTCTTGCAGAGTTCCGTTGTCTGCTTCCGAAACGCATCATCAGATTTATATGAAATTTAAATGGGACCATTTCGGATTAAACCTATTTCCAACAAAAAATCATTTTGCAATCGTTCGGTATATGGCGGAGTTATGCCCGATCCTCCACCTAACTCCTAACTGTTAAAGAGTTGTACCTTCCTTCATCAGCTCAGCGTCATGAGATGATGATTACCATACACAAATGTCTCAATAGCTTTGGAAAATATATTAAAAACATTGTTATTACCTATAAAATTTGAGAGTTGCCCTCGATTTCCCTGGGATTCCATCATGAGATCTTGACTTGGTGCCAATGGGACTACCTCGGGAGTATACTCTTTCAAATAAAAAAAAAGAATTTTGACAGTCGGTCCACAAATGTAGGAGAAATCGCTGAACATACATTAAAAAAAAATACATACAGTTGAACATAAAACCTCCTCCTTTTTTGAAGTCGGTAAATAAACAAATACCCAGTTGGTAAATTCAAAGCTTCACAGAACTTAGGAACAAAGAACAGCTTACACTGGTTTCGTTACCACTCAGGGAGCCACTAGGCTACTGGCTACTGTATCTCCAGCAGGCTGCACTCCTATTCCATTGAAACTGCGTATCGATAGGCCAGGGATCATTGTCAAGGAAAAACTACCACCGAAGTCCGTATTGGCATACACTCGCATTGGCGTGAAGGCTAATTAGAGTCGGTATACATATGTAATCAAATGCATCCAGTTTATAACTTGCTGCCGTATTTTGTAACTAATTAGACTTCTCCGTCTGGACCTCTGCCCCGATAAAGCAGTAAGATCACTTTACCACAAGTAATTCTGATAACCATATTCAGTCGATTGGTCACCATAATCAGTCCAAGATCGTAGATAAATTGAACAGTAGAAAGAAATTCTTGGCACAAGTACTGTTACTCGCTATAAAATTGCACGGGAATGTTCGAAATTTATTCAAACAGATTCCGACACAGGACCGTTAATTCTAGTATTTTGCATAGCACATTATTATTGCTGTAATAATCTCTCGCTTAAGTCTCGCTGCTTATACTCTCTTCATTAAAATGCATGCGGAAGACATGTATAGAGAGACAATGCGTTTTAAAATCAAAATTGCTTTTTATGGAATGATAAACTTACATGACATAATCCAGGCCTAATCCCGGCATAATCTCGCAGGGGTAGGTACAGGAGTACAGTAGGTTCTTTCGCATCTTGTCATGTTTTGTCCAATGTAATAAAGTACGACCCTTTAGTCTTGAGCAGTGGTGGCTTAGTGGTAAAAACTGCGACTTACGAGTTGTGCGTCGTGAGTTCAAACCCTGACAGGCGCTTGATGTAAATTATTTTATCACCAGTGCTCTCAAAACGGTGAATGAAAACATCTTGACGAAACCGACATGTCCTAGAACCGAACATTCGAAGACATGTGACATCTACCAACCCTTAATGGGTACACGTGACTGATCATTACAGATCCAATTCTGATAAAATTTGTAAAGTAAAGGGCAAAGAGTACTTCTTACCCTTTTTGCTGAGCCGCAAGGACAACTCTAGTTTATTTTAATCAAAAGACACAAAAGAGATCTAAGCAATATCTCATTTTTAGTTGCTTATCTTTTGTTATGGCTGCAGGCGTTTGGGGACGCTGAAATAAGTAGCTATTTACGGTACTTACCATTTTCAGCAGAAATGACTGCCTAAAATAATACAACAATTAAGTAACTTAAGTTAGTACAGATTTTTTTTTTATCGTTTCGCATACCTAACTATTGATTCTTAACTTTTAAAGGTATAAGTTCAATTACCATTAACTGCACGGAATATCCCTTTACAACACAAATTCATAACGGTATTGACATAAAGTAAATATAAACCGACCCTATCTCACTACGACCAATATCTATTATTATCACATTGACAGTTCAATTAACTAATGATGTATATTCAACGATCGTATCTCCTAACCGTAATTACACACACATTACGTAGTTATACAGGGCAGAATACATTTGCAATATAATAAAACGCGCATTGGAGCGTCGTGCAATTTTAACTAACACTGCGAATATTATGATAATTTAGAAAGGGTATTATGTATGCCACTGTTTGCATAATTCAACGCTGCTGTGTTTGACGCTGCTGTATTAACCCAATTACTTAATAGGTGTGTTTTTTACGCTTTTTTGAGGAAGCAATTAGTGTTAGTAGATAATAATTATATTGAACACTTCGGTCACTGTACGCCCGCTGAGTGAAGTTGCCTACAGGCTACACGTGTAAGAGGGACAGTAAGCTTTGAAAAGCATAATCACCAATTGTCAGTACACTTTTTGTCTACAGTGGGAATCAAACCCTCTAATCTCAGCGCAGAAGCAAACCCAGGCACTGCATCCACCAATTCTAATTCCAATATTGGCTCATCCTCTGTAAACTAAACACGAAATTGTACTCACCTTATTGAAAACAATACAGTTACAGTTACGAATCTCGGAGCGGTAACAACACTAGCATCGGAACAAGCAATATTATTGGCTCTCAACTCCGCAATACGATTAGTGAGGTAGTGACAGCTTGCAAGCTCGCCTGCAAGTACCTTGCTGACCTATTTCCTGCAATCGATACAACTTGCACAGAAAAGTAAAATTTTAATTGAATTTTGTGTAGGAATTGAAGTAGAAATATTTCAGTTATTCGACTAAGAATTTCAAATGTTTCAGGAAGGTAGATTATTAACTTCACTGGTGTTTCAAGTACGGTTTACTGCTCAGTGGCTTAAATCAAACTTTAATTTCTTACATTATTTTTGCGCTAACGCTACCATAGAATTTATTTGTCTTCTCATTGTCTAAGTGAAGTAAACTTTCTACTTTTTTTTGAACTCGCTCCGATCTCGATTCCTCCGATCCAGTAAATGACCTCTTAATATTAATTAGTACGGAATAAAAGTAATTTGTAGAAGAACAATCTTAAATCATTAAATCCATCTGTAATAAATAATTGTGGTCAAAACGAAAAATTCTAGGTTTACGTTTTGCCCATGTTTTGACCTCTCAATATCAATTTCATGGTACAAGTCATCATTTCAGCCTTAAGACGTTTACTGCCGGACAAAGACTTCCCTCAAGCACCACCACTTCAGCCAGTTTTCTGCTTCTCGCACCCAGCGGATTCCTGCGGTCTTTGCCATGTCATCGGTCTGTCTTGTCCCGGCCTTCCAGCGCTGTGCCCTGCCCAATGACACTTTAGTTTGCCACTTCTTCACACATCTCAGTTACCTTGGTTCTCCTGCAGATCTCATAATTTCTGATTCGATTACACAAGGCAACCCGGCACGGGTTTTAATGAATATTTAACTATCTTTACATTGATTATGGTGTAGCTATTAATTAAACTAACTGCTATTGTCTGTATTACTCAAAGGTTGAGACAGTGCTGCAACCACATTTCGCCAGTTATGTTAAGGTCCCATATAATGAGAACGCGCCAATTGCCATCAAACGGGCAAGAATCCAAACTCCCGGTTGACTGAGAAATTCCAGATGGATAAACCCTATTGGGTTTTAACGGTATTTGATTCATTTCAAAGTGTAATAACACTTTTAAATGAATCAAATTGTATTTGATCATGGTATTTGATTTATTTCAAAGTGTTATTACACTTTGAAATGAATCAAATGGTATTTCATGAAGGTATTTGATTCATTTCAAAGTGTAATAACACTTTGAAATGAATCAAATTGTATTTGATCATGGTATTTGATTTATTTCAAAGTGTAATAACACTTTTAAATTAATCAAATGGTATTTCATGAAGGTATTTGATTCATTTCAAAGTGTAATAACACTTTGAAATGAATCAAATACCGTTAAAATCTCAGAAACCTTCAATCCCAAATGGACCATCCTCCTACCTAAGTGTACTTTTCATCCCCATTTTATTTCTCCCGTAACAGATAACAAGTTACATGTTTACCACGCAAGATGTTTAGTTACTGGATTGTTATACAAACTATATCGTGTTACTTTATCGCTACACTTGTTCTCTTCTAGCAAGTCAATAGGTTTATTTCTGTGCATTTTATAGAAGTGAAAGCGTAGTGGTGCAAAAAATGTTGCTAAGAAGGATTTCGTGAAGATAAATGCAATTGTCTTATGGGCTTAGGTGGATATGACCTGAGATAGCATTTGCGGATGACAATCCTGCTAAAACGCTAACTTAAATTGTGATTTCAACTACGGTCACTAATTCTGTTTCTAATACCTAACTGTAGGCAACGAGCATGGCTCTGATGTGGTTAGTATTACTTACCGAAATCAAAAGATATTTATTACAAACTACCTTTTGCAAGCGGCTTCGCCCGCGCGGGACTTTCATCCCCTATTAAACCCCCTTAGGGGTCGAATTTAGAAAAATCCTTCCTTATTCCTTGTCTACATTATAAAGGGAGCATCTTTGCAAAATTTCAGTTTTATAGGTCCAAGGGTTTGGGCTGGGCGTTGATGAGTCAGTCAGTCAGTCAGGACTTCTCTCTTTATTTATATAGATATAAGATATCTTAAGGTCCGACGTCCGTAAAATAACTAAATTGCGTTTCTATAATAAAGTCATTTTATTGTTAACAAAAAGTTGTTTTCATAAAGTAGGTAAGAACTTACTTGCTTTACAAAATATTAATTAACCTGTAATAAAGAAACAACATTCAAAGCTATTATATTCACGAATATCGTCTCCTTTACATCCTTGTGGTATTTTCTATTTCATAGGTTTTTCTTAACCTCACAATCCGAATGACATGCACCACATTGTCATTGTCGCACGTCAGTTCTCACTCGGTCACTCAAATTAGAGAAATGATAGGTATGTGTCATTTCCTTACATAGATTAAGAGAGAATCACTTTTAGAACGTCAAAATTACATAAGACAGGCCCCCACAACGCCTGTCCTTCACTTGTCTTGGCATAACTGGATGCTAAACGTATAAAACCAGAAATGTTAACTGGAATGGAAAGCCCTGTAGCCTTTATTCTACCTTATATACAACCGTTGTATCTTCACTGAAGTATTTAAGTAAATATTCATGATAAAGATCAAGCAATTCACGTCTCGTTTTATGTGAGTAACATTTATTAAATTTCATGCTGACATTGCTGAAGTAACTTCTGCGAAAACCAAAGCAGAGGTAGTCACCCTTAGTACCTACCTCGGTAGTTTGTTACCATCTTGCTGCCTGTCTGATATTTCTATCACGGTAGGAGCAATTTTCAACAGTTGTAAGAGGTCTAGGTCTAGGTCTTCAGAATCTATATTTGTTTTAAAACTAAGTTCGGTAGTCGGTGACATAAAATTAAAATACATGTCCAAAGTCACCGACTTCCGAACTTAGTTATTAAGATTAAACAAAGCAGGTTTATAATTTTTTTACTTTTCAGTTTTTTCGGCAGTTTAATTTTTTTGTTAAAAAGTTTTATTTTATAAGTTTTGTGGCTATAATCTGCACATGCTTAATGTTTGATTACTTTTTAACTCAGTATTAAAATCTGTGAGTAAACAATCATTCGTCCCTTGTTTCCCTACCCTTAGGGTTGTTTTTTTTTTTCGAAATTTTTATGGGACCAACTTCGGAGTATGTTCTTTCTAATAAAAATTATTAAAATCGGACTACTCTGAAAAAAGTTATGCGATTTTTTTCGGTTAAAAAGTAGCCCATACCGTGGCAGAAATATTAGGCGGACAGCGACGTGGTAAACATTTGCTGTCTCCAATCATAATACCAGCCTATTACCTTCTCACTGCAGGGCATAGACCCCTTCTAATACAGAGAAGGCACGAGCATTGTAACATTGTAACTACATATCTCTGATCTGGTTGCCTCTGATTACTTCTACAAAAATGTACAAGTTTTTTTCAGTGGCCTAATCGGTGTTCGGAACCAACCAATGAAGCATCCCCAAACTTTATGCCATCTCATGGTCCAAATTCGGTATCACGATGACGCGCCAGACCAGACCCTTTCTAATTTACCGCTACACCAGACGAGCTTGGTTCAACGTCACCTATTATGTCATGCCCGATCTCTTTTAAAAGTTTCGTCTTGCTGGGAGTAAGACGAAACTATTCGCCTTGGGATTAGCAAAGTTATCGCGTAGATAATCAAAGTTTATGTTAAGGATTAGTCGTGGATTGTTTTGCGATTTATTGGATCTAATAATTTTATGTCTATATATATGGAATTTTGTTATATATGAGCTTTGATTAAAAAACTTGTATGCTACGAATGATTTAAGTTCCCTTTATAGGAATCCCAGAAAAAGTTGTTTGGACACATTTGTGTGTGATATTCAGCTACATAATTAACTATGTGATATAAAAGTAAGTTTTCACCCCCGCAAATTTTTATTACTAAGTATTCCTAGTAATGAGAATTTGCATGAATAAAACATACTGGTTTAATGGTCCATTCAGCGCCTGTACCTATTCCAGAAGATCGTCCTAGTAACTTAGAGTTTCTTTCTCGTTTCATGCAAGATTAGCTTCAAATTATTCATAGTAACAGGACGCCAGCAGCGCTGAAACTCAAACCTCTTACAATTTCGAATCAGTCCCGTCACCATTACACTCCGTTTTCAGATAGAATTGAACAAATCATTTCAATCAAACGAAAAGAAACGAAGATCTGCGAAAAACAAAACACTTGGAAAATTGCGTTTCGTAAAATAAGGAAGTTTTCATCCAATATCCTTTCACAAATGATGGGGCTCTAGTGGAGAGCCGTAAAACAGGGCATCTGTTCCGAACGGGACGGACCATTTTTTTCCACGACTGTATTATTCGATGATATCTGCAGATGAATAACGGAATTAAGTAGCTAGGTATAAGCTTTAGCTGTAAATGTTATAGCGGTAAAAACATCAGATTACTTTAAGAAGTAACTTACAGGGGTTACAAAAAACTGGATCATGTACCACGTTATCATCATCATCATTTCAGCCAAAAGACGTCCACTGCTGGACATATTCCTCCCCGAAGCTCCTCTACTTCGGTTCTGTGTACCACGTAATAAGCCTACTCAAACAAATACTGCTTGGCAACACAGCCATCGGTCGTCGCAGTGCTCAAATCATGCGTTCTTAACTACAAAACAGGTTAATTCAAAACAATTAAGTTACAAAAACAACGATGCAACATTCCTAAGTCTCCAAGAGCACTATAACCCACTTCTTCCTCATTTCCATTCGTCTTGAGGAAACAAAAATGTTCTCCATGTTTGGAACACAAAACAGACGACGTGAAAGTAGGACACGCTGGTTCTTGTCGCGAAAAATTGCATCTGCCCCGAGCTAAGAGGGAGACTAGTCAATTTAATAAGGAAAGTATTACTTGCCATCTCATTTTATGTTTACAATTGTATGGGACTTGACTTATTTCGGAACGTAAAGATAGCCAAGTTCTAGATAGTCTTGGGTAGTTTTAAAGGTAACTAGGGAGAATTTATTTTGGTCTGAGCTTGGATTTTGGAGCTAATTGTGGACGACTACAGTTTGAAGTAGTTCTTGCTTATCTTAACGGGCGGTTTTAAAAGAAAACTTTTAAAACTTGCTTGCAACGAACTACGACAAAACTGGGTGAGCGAGCGTTTGTAGAAAAAAACACTACGCTGAAAGTAGCAGAAAAAACTGAACCAACGAGCTTACGAGAAAATCTTAAATATTTGCCGCATATCCTCTGATAGAGTTGTACAAAAAAGGTAAACTTTAACCTTTAGACAATTTAAAAGATCACAAAAGATCTTAGAATTAATTTCTCAATGAAAATTCACGTAAAATGCCATATCCCCAATTCAAATGTGTACGAGTACTTAACTATATAGTAAGTGTAATGTAAGGAACACAATATCATTAAAAAAAAAATGAGCCTATAACAACTGTGTAGAAGGGTTGTAGGCAAATAAAACCTTCTAAAGTAGCTTGTCATAATTCGCAGAAAAATTCATATCCACCCTTCACACGCTCTTCCAACAAAGGATAAAAGCGATACACCATAATACCAACCGAATCCATTAGACCTTCGCATTACCGTTTAAAACAACAACGCCTAACAGAATATTTTACAGCCCACCGCTTATTTATGCAAATCCAAGACACATTTCACTACACGCTGTATTAATGTTTTTCCATCTTCGTATACCTGGACCGTATTAAAATTTATAGAGAGCACATAAGAAGGGTCGCACCGATTGAATGTTTTATTAAGCTCCCTCCCTCGCTCGGATATTGTAGCGGTTACTTCGCAAGAAAAAGAACCCAGGCATTGAATAGTAATACTAATCTGTATCACGAAAGTAGATTATGAAAAGCGAAAAGACTTAGCGTATTCTTTCGAGGCTATATCTCGATCGGGATCGTGTTCAAGATTACATTGGAAGTTAGAACGAACACTTTCAGATTTGTTTGTGTTTCAACGAACCGTTCTATCGGTTGGTAATCTTTTTATATGTACACATTTTTTGCTTAAGCTTTCGGAAAATTGTGTAGAATGTAGAGGATTTGCACAGGTGGTATTCTTGAACGAAATTACTTCTGTTCTTATACAGTGTGGCAGGCATCGACGCTCACTCTGTTACCACGGATTATGGACTGCGTTGAAAATGTGTATCGGTTATTTAAAAAAGTAGCTATTTCCAACAAGAGTGCAATAGCTGCTTGTTCTAAATGACACAACATTTTTTTTATTGGCGAAATATTTATCGCAGGAGGATCCAGCATCATTTACAAAATGCATGGTAACAAGGTGTGCGTCCACGATGTCACACAATGGCGCATACAAGATGACAGGGATATCCCTGTCATCTTGTATAATCTTTATTCAACAACACAAAACTAGCACATTATCGAAGTATACCAAAAGCAATAATCAATATTATCAATAGTTCCAAAGTCTGCAACTTGTCCAACTCCAATTTGCCAGCAATTTCCCCCAAACATTGTGCACAGCGGACCTTGATCAGTGATTATAGGACAACTTTCTATCACAATACGCAACACACATCACACAGCAATAACTGTTGATACGAGGGTCTGAGTGACAGTTATTGGAAACACATTGGTTATAGATAATGGGCGACGCTTAATTTCAGCATCATCCTAAAATAATTCCTCACAACGACGACGACTTGATGTAAACTGCAAAATCCCCACTTTATATGCGTGGCCTTGTTTGCGTTTTATGACTATTAAATCAGTAAGGGTCGGGTTTAGAGACAATATAGTACATCAGAACGAATGACCTGATGGTTGGCTCACAGTAAATACGTATATACGGAACTACATTGTATAATGTTACTCAATGACAAAGTACTAGCTTAAGCTTGCGGTAATAAACAATAGATGGCGTTGAACTGAATTTGGTATTAAGATCTAAATCGCGCAAGTGAAATTTGCATGGCAGTAACGTTTTCATTATACAGTCTGTTTCGAGCATTTGGTTAAACTATAAAGTTTGATGAAGCTATCAAGGTTTGCTTCTCTTTCCTCTGAATATCTTAGTTCTAATTAATCTTAGTTATAAATTAGCTTCTAAAATGAAGTTTAATTAGTGTTCAGACTCTTAAGCTTGAAGTTTGCTTTGTTAATTGCCACCAACGATGAAAATTAGTTTGTTGGCTTATTTAAGAATTTTCTCAAATGTTTTTATTTTGTGATAAACTCACCTAAAATTGCCCATAAACCTCTCTTGTCGCTCCAAATGTATAATGATGAATCATGTTAGCTCACATTGGTTACAATTATAACTACTTTTTGCCATAACTTCATAAACACAAAATAACTTGATAATTTTGAGAATCAAAAAGGACAATATTTATAGATATTCATTTTAATGATATTCTTCACACATACAAGCCGAGCCTTTTCCGTGTGGTGCCGGACGTATAGAATAGTACCATCCCATATCTACCCGTGGGTGTCATAGGAGGTGACTAAGGGAGTTACTAGAGAATGGGCAGCAGCGTTCTCTATGCATTTTACCACCATCGTCAACCCGCCTGCCAAGCGTGGCGATTATGACAAACCCCTCCAAATTGGAGGAGGCCTATGTCCAGTAGTGGACGTCTTTCGGTTGAAATGATAATGATGATGATACTAGCCGAGTAATACTAACACTACTTTATTTATTAATTAAATACTAACTTCTGCCCGCAACTTCATCTACGTGGGTTTCGGAAATTGAACGGAATGTGCTACCGGGATAACCAGTATCATTACGATTCGCAATATCTAACTTTTATATAATCATATGATACATCGCTTTAATTTATCATCATCTTTTATTTGAAATACTCGTCGTTCTTGACTAATTATCTATATTAATAGTTAAAATAGTTTCTTACTCAGATTATAAAACAAAGGCAGACAGATCGCGCAGAACAACAAGAGTGAAGCCAAAAAACCAAATACTAAAGCGTCGCATTGTATGTTACATAAAATCCGACGCTTTAGTATTTGGTTTTTTTGGTCACTGCTCTCAAAACGGTGAAGGAAAACATCGTGAGGAAACCGGCATGTCCTAGAACCAAAAATTCGACGACATGTGACATCTACCAACCCGCACTGGGCCCGCGTGGTGGATTACGGCCCAATCCCTCTAGCCGAGAGGAGGCCTGTGTCCCAGCACTGGGAACATTATAGGCTGATGATGATGATGAAGTTTCCCATACAAACTTTCACCCCTAAAACACCAACTTTTAGGATAATTTCTGAATCAAAAAGCAGCCTAAGTCTTTCATCCAAATGCTATCTATCTCCTTGCTAATTTTTATCGAAATCTGTTTAGTGGTTTACGCGTGAAAAGGTAACAAACAGACAGAGTTACTTTCGAATGTATAAGGCCGTTTGTGTATGTGAGTTTAAATGTTTGTAAACGCACCCACGATACAGGAGAAATTCCTAGTGTGAGGCAACTACATTTTTTTTATTTTTTTAAATAAATTAAATAATGATAAGTATGGATAACTAAAACTCTTAGACCGTGACTTATCTTTAATTTTTTCTACATACACATTAAATGTTGGCTACATAAAAATCCTGGCCAGTCTATGCCTCGCAGCTAAAAGTAAACAACATCTCAAAGAAGATAAAAACGAAAAGGACTGGGCGTCGTAGAATCGTTTTTTCTTTGGAATAGCACAGGCTCGTAAATACGTGTTAGAGGCATTCCATGAATAACTACACGCCATTATTGCGTGTTGTGGGCAGGGGTCCAGAGGGCCCTCGTTGTGTCAATAAAACTACGATCTAAAGGAATACTAGGTAGGGCAGACGGCCAGATTTGTAGATAGATACGAAATAAAATCAAAACTTGTTGTACTGTCGAAAGTATCTATACACTTGCATTTAAACCAAGATAACGCCTCTGATGCTGCGATTGGCGTAGCCACCTGGGCCCAACTGGGGCATGGGACTCAACTCTGATATAATATAATATTTCTAACCTTTGCCATGAACTCGAAAGTAGAAGAACAAAACTTATAAGTGAACCTAGAAATTGAAAAAAATTATTAGGATAATGTACTAAAATAACATTTTCTGGAAAAAATAGCGATTCATATTAAAGTACAAGAGCCGGTTAGACTGGAAGCTGACCCCACCGTAGTTTGGGCACGCCACGATTGCGGCAGTAAGTCCCCTCTTTGAGGAGTGGTTTGAGAGGCGGCATGGCGTCCTCACCTTCCGCCTGACGCAGGTCCTCACCGGACACGGTTGTTTCGGGAGGTTCCTGTTTCGGATAGGGCGGGAGGAAACGCCCGGGTGTTTCCACTCCGAAGATTGCCCTGAGGACACGGTGGAGCACAAGGTGGTGGTCTGCCCAGCTTGGGTGGAGCGACGCCGTGTCCTCGTGGAGGCGATTGGCGGCGGCGATCTCTCGCGGCTGGCCCTGGTCCAGGCCATGGTACGGAGCGAGAGGGCATGGGGAGCCGTCACCTCCTTCAGCGAAGCAGTGATGCTCGCGAAGAGGGAGGCGGCGCACGTGAGGGAGAGGCAGCATATGCGCCCTCGCGACCCTAGCCGCTGCAGGATACGGAGACGCCCTGGGCGTCGGGAATCCCAGGCCGATTTTCGGCCACCGTAGGCATGAGCTTGCGGACGGCGAGTAATGGGTAGCTCGCTGTCCGGTAAGGACCAAGCCCAAGTCGACGGCGCGTTGTGTTCCACGCGTGCGTCAAAGAGATGTCAGCACAAAAATGATGGGGCCCGCAAGGGCCGATGCCTGCCAGGGGTGCGGGTTTGTTCTAAAGAGATACCACAACCCCTGGCATACGGGCTACAGAAGGAACACGGGTGGGTTTTAGTCAGTAAAAGTCTGACACGCCCTCCTGCTCCACCCAGAGCGGGAGAAGTTATTTGATGATTTACCAGCAAAAAAAAAAAACCCCACCGTAGTTAAGAAAAGGCGTACAATGTCGTGTGTTGGGTTTTTTGATTTGATTACTTCAGTAGCAGCCTTGAGTGTGGATGTGTGCACCTGGTTGATTGCATTATACACAGCCCTGTTACATGGAAATAAAAACTCACATGGATATTTATAAATAGCGTGTGTTAAAGGATGATTGAAAAAAGGTTTTTTCGTGTTCGCTGCTCTCTAATAAAGATTATTGTTATCTTTTGCTCTTACCCCAACTAAATCAATCTGTTTAGCTTTTTTAAGTACTGAGGCATCCACGAATCAACCGCGGCAAGCGTTTGAAACTTGCGGCTGTTAATATTGTGTCACGTTCTTATCGCAGCTGCTATAATTAGTCCATTTCATCTTAGCCTGACAAATAAATACAGATCGACCAAATTTCACCTGGAAACTATTTCCTCATTTAACGAAACGTATGTAGCCAAAAATACACTACACAGCAAAGTTTAAATACGAATAATCCAATAACAAAACTAAAATCTGTTGAAACTACAATTTGTTGTTTAATCACACTATTGCGGTCTGCAAACTGTGTTAATGTTCAGAAACTATCGGTAGAAGTTCAGCCAACCAGTAATTGGAAACAGCAAGAAACGATGGACGAAGATAAGAAATAACATAACGAAGGAATTCGGCCCATTCAGATAGTAAATTGATCTGTTCCAAGATAACAACTTAACTAAGTTATAAATTGAGCTTAAATTCCCGACATGTTTCTGCTAAAGTTGGTAACAAACTCGCATCAATACGTTGTAAGTCTCTGATAGCTTCATCAGATAGACGCGTGAATATCTGTGTTTTCTTGAATGAGGATTTTTGCGGATTTTGGAGATGTTTCTATTGATGTGATATCGTTTTCAACTACATTACTGAGATCGTTTTTTCTTTCTATTGTTTTATTCAAATGATACTCGTATTATGCTCTATCGCTTTTCGTTTTCTTTACAAAGTTGTGATTTAAATCGAAAATCTTAACGTGACTTAAATCTTAACGTGAATGTTAATCATATAGTTTTACATGGGTATCCCTAATAGAACTGATCTTATTCCTTTACATAATCAATTTAACCCAATTTTCAATAATTAGCAAAGGCACGTTGACTAAAGAAATACAAATAAGAGATTAAGATGACAGCCAATAGACTCCAATTATGTTGAGATAAAGACAAGGGAACGAAAATCCTTTAATGTGTTTTCATTCATCTACAATGATTCTACATCTTCATTTTCCTTCCAGCCAGGAGTGTATCCCACACGATCACAACACTGGAAGTGCCCCTGTGGGCAGACCCCCGGCGTGAGGCTGAGCTCCGCTGTCAGTACATAAGGCAGCAGCATGAACCGCCGCTACATTCCGTCAAGTGGTACCGAGACCTGGACGAGATCTTCAGATATACACCACAGGTGGTGAGTACTCAATTTTAAGTTGTAATATTTTAATTGCTAAAGAGTGATTTCTACGGCTGGATCAAATGCGACAGTAAAAAATAAATAATAATTGATAAGAGTTTTAAATTGTCTTAACTTTACTGAGAATCTTATAGCATAAGACATTTTAAGAATCAATTTATTTTATTTTCAAAGACTCATACTCGGAATGAATAATTCACTATATTACTAAAATAATTGAGTGCATGAAAATAATTCACAAATTAGTTTACAGTAAACGTCCTGGAAATAAAACGTAAAATACTTTCTATAGATTGTTTCGCAAATAGAAGGAAAATTAAATACAGAAAAACAGTATCCAATAATAAAACCATTGTGAGTGAAACGGGACGGAAGGCATCATGCGTCGCTAGCTGATGAGCGACAGGGCACAAAATAGTTCGATACAGAAGGCCGGCTTTATACAAAAAGCAAAAGAGCACACACACATAGACACGCGTTTACGTACAGCGAGTACAAGTGCACTCGTGACTTCAATTTGTGTGAGATTATTAAAGGTGCAATCAGTGTTGGCAACGTCGCGAATATAATTATGTAAAATATTTCGCCGTTTTGATTCATATTGCTGAAGAAAACCATAAAAAATCGTTCTAAAGTAATCTAAAATATTGATTATGAAATGCAATAATTAATATCGTAACACTGAATATATGGTTCCAGATTTGGAACTGTTAATACAAAGCCTAATTCAGTGTTATTAATGCAATTCATAGGCAATATTTTAGAGCGCTGTAGACCAATATTTCACTAATTAAAAAAATATCGAAATATTATACAAATGTCAACTTTCTGATTATACCCCTTTGAGATCACCGTACATACACGTCCATGCATGCATGTGTCTGCTTTCTCTCGTCGTGGAGCCAATCTTCTGTACCTATCTACTCTGTGGCCTGCACGGTCGGGCTGGACCGTCAAACAGATCCGTGTATAATTGTCTGTATGGCTCGTGTTGCTCTGTTAAATGTTCTCTCTCTGCATCTTTCCGTGAGAACCTGAATTAAAATGTATCGTGCAAAGCAAAAGATTTTGTATGTATTGTGATCAAAGCGTTCTGCAATATGAGTGGATGGATTTTATTGTGTCGTACAGGATGTGTGTTGTGTAATGTAGAATAAGGAATTTTATTAGTATCTCCAAACACCACCGTCTACTTATCCACCACCAATGTAATATACAAAGTTTCGCCATACTTCCGTCCATTTCCATATTTCTCTAATAGTCGTCTTCTCAGTAGTCTCTCTCTCCCTTTCTACCACACAGTTCATCCATTGTTTCTTTGGTTTTCCTCTACTGTTATAGCCACATTTACAAAGAGGTGTAGCGGTGAAGCACTAAAACAGTTGACAGGGATGCGGTAACATGACGGGCTCCGTTTGTTTGGGTCCGAAACAGACGGATGGTGGCAGCGGGCCGATTGCGAATTGAAAATCGTTTCGGACTCTCGCGTGCTCGGGTTTTGTACGTTTTGAATAATCTTGTGCATTGTGGGTGTTCCGTATTTAGATGAAGTCAACACCAATGATATCACTATACAACTGTACGTACTCAAGAAGAGACGCTTGAGAACCAATGACGTCACTTAACATATGCGGAAACGGCAATAATAAATGAAACAGTGACAATTTTAGTGCATTGGATTTTATTGAATTTGAAACCATTAAATACTAGCATGCAAACATCGAAATTATAAAATAAAACAACCAATCCAAATAGTAGGGATGAACCGATTGTGAGTTTTGACAATCAGCCGAATAGCTATAGTGACTAATTGGATATTATGTGTTCGTTTGTAGTCATTCGCTAAATATTCAAAGTATAATTTACTGTTGTAGGTATTAACGTCCCCACCTTATTTGTATAATTCCTATAAAGATACAAAATTAGATATAAAGTTAGGTAACACAAATAATCGTTCAACAGTAACGCCGCATAAAGGATTTGTGACGGAGTGACGACACGTAGCTATCGCGCAGCCACCATGTAGCCACCGCGTAGTCACCGCGTAGTTGCCACATTTTTTTTTTCCCAAAAAGACTAACCAATCAGCTAAGTTGAAATACTAGTAGTCAGATATAGGAATCAGGACATATCAATTAAAATGAAACCCCAGTGATCATGCATCCGTGACCGTATCGCTTCATTATCACGCTCATATTGGCGCTGCGCTGTCACACCGATTCGTTTGCGGTTCACTATTAATGCGGTGTTAACGTTCTACATAGAGGCAATGAGGTTGTATATTGTCGGCTCATTTCATATAAATTAGGTTCGTTTTGTTTACTGGATTATTTGGTTAAGTGGTTGACAGTGTAAAATAACAACTATTTTAGTTTATTATCACAATTTTATCCTTCAGGGATTAGGGTTTCGTAAATACTAATAATTTTTACATGAATCTCAAAAAAACATTATAGATTGACGAATGAACGATGTATGAACTGTGTGAAAGATGATATGGCTAGATTAGGAGTTACTACTGAGATGACGTCTAATAGAGACAGACGTATGGAAGAAAGAGACGTATTGCTCCGACCGCAAATAATGGGTGAAGGGTAGTGGAATGACGGACACCACAGTTTGAAATAATATGATGTAATTTTCTTTTAAACGTGCCCAGCCTGCAAGCCTTTAAGCAAGTTGTAGGTATTATATAATCATAGAGTAACCTGCTTAAAAAAAAATCGAGGCTGGGAAATCATCAAATAATTTGAGGAGGGCGTGTCAGACTTTTACTGACTAAAACCCACCTGTGTTCCCTCAGTAGCCTATGTGCCAGGGGCCACGATATCTCTTTCGAACAACACGCACCCCTGGCAGGAATCGGCCCTTGCGGGCCTCATCAGTTAGAGTAACCTGTAACACAGATTTTATCGCAAAAACCTACACAAAGCACCAGTCTCTTACAATGGTAGAGGTAGTCAAAGAATTAGCCACAAAGAGAGTAGTGGCGGCCTATTGGTAATGGCCGTGACTTGCCAGTTGTAGGTCGTAGGTTCAAACCCTAACAGGCTTTTTACTTTGTGTAAAATTATTTAAACACCGATACTCTCAAACTGGTGAATACAAATGTCGTGAGGAAACCGGCGTGTCCCAAAACGATTTTTTTTAATCATGTGACATCTACCAATCCGCACTAGGCACGTGTGGTAGATTACGACCCACGAGAGGAAGCCCGTGTCCCACCAGTGGGACCATTATAAGCTGATTACGTTATGTGTTAGCCACAAACCATGTTAATTTTTAAGGCAACTAATTGTGAAGAGAAAGGTAAATTACATGATACACAAGAGGAACCAGTAAGTATTCACTTGCATTTTCAATTTTCTTACTTATTATTTTCTAATAACAGATTTATGTTCGGGATTAGCCTAATATATATGTGCGTTAAACCTATTACTACAGTTGCTAATTATCTTTACCTGCCACTGTTTCTACCTGCGGCTATCAGTAATATCACTTGTGTGCGGCTACGTTCAAAGCCGATCTATGTATGTTTGCGTTCAGTACGTCACTCTCCCGGATGGATGCTGTCAAAACAAGACCACTGCGGTACGCTCCGATCCGCACTGAATACAGAAAATACTAAAATGTTTGGTGTGTTTTAAGGTTTGTTTAGTTACGTTAAAAATATTTAACAAGGTGGATTTTTATGACAATGCAGTTAGGGTAAGTTACGTACGTGTAGCTCCAGAAAATCATAGGACTAATGTATTCCCGGATTAAATTTTTTATTGTACTGTCAGCTTCATTGGTGTAGTGGTCGCAAGGGGTACTGTTGAGCATGAGGTCTTGAGTTCGATTCCCAGGCCGGGCAAAGTGTTATTGGGTGTTTCTAGCTGTAATGTGTATGTTTAGAACTGTGGGTTTTTATCGACCTTTTATTATTATTCAGACTTTAATATAATTCGTTTTCAATAACGAAAATGTGGAACTGCTGCTATACGTAAGTACGTTACTTTATTTTATTTACCGCACATATATCTATTTAAGTATGTTTCTCAAAAAATTAAGCCGTGCACTATCTAGTCCACCGTCTTATTTTTTGAGCAACCTAAAAAATACAGCAACACGAACTTATTATCAAAACCAATTACTTGCTAACTAATAAAACATTAGTATGTAACATGCTTACGTCATTGACGTATGCCTCGTTCCCTTCTTAATATAGGTGCGAACAAACATTCTAGAATGTTCCCCAAATAAATCTACGGTGTGCCTGAAATTCAAATTACAATAGATTTTCTGAGAATATGTCGTTAGAGACAGCCCTTTATGCTACAAGTTATAACTGGCAGTTGTGAATTTTGCTAAGAATGACTAGACTTCATGAAATAGTTGAGTATAAAATAGTTGCTGTAAATCATGATCTTTTATGTCATGCTATCGATTTTTAGAAAGGTTTCGTTCTGAGAATTACTTCAAAGTTTGAACTGTGCCTGCGGGGTCATACTCGGGATGGCCTAAGTAACTTACAGTTCTATTATTCATATCGTAGCATAATGAAACGACCTTAGCGGTGATGTCCTTTGAAAAGGTGAGGAGTGTGGTACTTGCAACCAACATGCGTGTATGACCACAAATGTATGAACGTGGACGATGTAAAAAGAGCTTGTAAGACTCATAGCATCTATCTATCTATATAAATAAAAAGACAAGTCCTGACTGACTGACTCACCAACGCCCAGCCCAAACCCATGGACCTAGAAAACTGAAATTTTGCACAGACGTTCCCTTTATAATGTAGACAAGGAATGAGGAAGGATTTTTCGAAATTCAACCCCTAAGGGAGTTAAATAGGGAGTGAAAGTTCTGCGCGGGCGAAGCCGCTGGCACCGCTGCGGCTACTTATCAAATAAAAGCATACAATAAAAGCGTTCAGAAAATTCTGCTTACCCACATAAGTTTAATAAATGATTACACATAATTGGTACTTATGCCAATAATACAAAGATAGAATTTTTAATTAAAATTATCAATACAAAAACATATTAACTCACGAATAGAATTTTAGGTTCCACGAAAATACAGAAAGTAAAACAGGTCACGACGGAAACTTTGATTTATACGGGTAATACTAAGGTACTGATTTATATCTTGTTTAGATTTAGTATTCAGTTCACTCTGTGAAAGAAAACAAGGTAAATAAGCAAAGGAACGAAGCAGAACTTTAATAAGACGAGAGACCCTTCTGGAAATGTCTACGGGTCCGGGTGTCAATTCTCAGTTATTTATCCAGGCTTCCTTTGCAATTTACTGTAGTCTAAATGATTTCTTTAAACTGAGAAACATTATACACAAACATTTTTAATAGAATTCATAGAAAGGAGGGGTTTCTATGTTCGACTGTATGTATTTTTTTTAATGTATTTTCACTGATTTCTCCACCAATTGTCGTTAAAAGTTTTTATTTAGTGCTCCAGTCAAAAATGCTTCCATTGATTTCTTCATAAGACAGGCTCAATATTGCTGTTACTTGGAAATCCTCTTTATCAAGCCGATATAGGTACATAGAGATGAGACTAAGAATAAAACAGAAGAAATTAATGAGAGGTTATATTTTAAATTTCTTTCACTAATTCAGAGTAGTCATACTCAAGCATAGTTTCATGCTTTTTAACTGTATTTACATCATTCCGTGAAACCACGTCATATTTAATCCCCTTTTGTACCACATATTTCGGTGATAATACAAACTCTTATGAATTTAATAATCCTACTATCCTACTATAATATTATAGATATGAATATTTGTATGTTTAAATGTTTGTTACTTAATCATGCGAATATAAGGTCGAACAGATTGGGATGAAATTTGGCACGCAGACAGTTAATACCTGGATTAATATCTAGGATACTTCTTATCCTGGTAATACATTCCCATGGGATAATTTCTGACGTAAACGCAGGCGAAGCCTATGGCAAAAGCTAATCTCATAAATGTCTTGACCAGGATTGCTCAAAAATTCAGTATTTCTTCCACCTCCACATAGCCGTTAACTTAGTTATTACAATTCTATTCACGAAACAAAACGATGCTTTTAACGTCCCCTTCTATAAGTCCGCGTTTTATTTCATACTTACTGCTAACACTTTATTTCTATGTTACTGACTCTTGCCCTTTACCCGTGACCGAAGGTCAAAGTCCGTTGAAGGGTAAGACCATTCTCACAGTTATTGTTTCAAGCCACTTTAAGTCCTATCAATATTGATTTAAAGCTAAAAATGTTAACTCTGTTACAACTTTGCGTGCTTAGTTTAAGATTGTTAAAGAACTTATTAAGTAATGTAATTCATTGAAATACTTTTGGTTTCGGTTTTGCCAGCTGTTTAAAAGTTAAGAAACTTTCTTTGTGATGTGAATGATTCAATGTTGTTGTTAAGATGAATTCATATTTTTTTTATCATCGAATTAGTCACATTGAATGATAAACTCTCATCTACGAAATTCGTTTAATTTAAATGTTTGATGATTTGGTTAACAATAATACACGCTTAGCATCATCAGCATATCATGTCCCCACTGCTGTGACACAGGTTTCATCTCTATGAGAGGTAGATGTCACATGTCTTCGAATCTTCGGTTCTAAGACTTTCCAGATTCCTCACGATGTTTTTCTTCACCGTTTTGAGAGCAATGTTGATGAAGTAATTAACACAAAGTAAAGTGTCTGCTTGGGTTCTAACCCATGGCCTACAGCTCGTAAGTCGTGGTGGTTACTACCAAACGTGCACGTTTCATCATCATCATCATTTCAGCCGAAAGACGTCCACTACTGGACATAGGCCTCCCCCAGGCTCCTCCCTTTCGACCGGTTTTGTGCTTCCCACATCCAGCGGATACCCGCGGCCTTCACAAGATCATCGGTCCACCTTGTGGGAGGCCGTCCCGTGCACGCTTGCCTAGAAGAAATTTATCCACACAGGTTTTCAAAACTCCCAGAAAATTGGTTCGAATTTTTTAACTATTTTCCTTAAATATTTCCTTAAAAACAACACCTTCACAATCTTAATTAGTTTTCTTCCGAATCGAGAACAATGTGTCCCTACTTGTACCTTAAAAAGTCCCTCAAAACTTGAAAATTAATTTCCCAGCTAATTGAATAAAGTTCGCCTCTACAGGCATCAAATTAAAAACTCCTGCTTTATCTTTGTAATAAAAGAATCGCTGTGAATGGAGCGATTCGCGTAAAAATCTTCAATTGTTTGGTTAGATTAATGTTGATTGCGATAATTAATTTAATTGAAATGGATTCGGGTAATTAATTAGTTGGACACTGGTTTCAGATTCATTATTTTGTAAAGACAGCTGGTTTAAAGTATTTGTGATGTAGATATTGTGGCCTGTGATTTGGTTGCAGTGAAACTGCAGATAATTAAAGTGGTAATCTCACAATTCCGTACATATTGTCAGAATTAACACTTTCTGTATCAGACAGTAGGTAAAATTACGGCATTTTTAATCGACTTCAAAAAGAAGGAGGTTATTAATTCGACATGTTTTTTTTTTTTTAATATATGTTCGGTCATAACTCCGTCGTATATTGACGGATTTGCAAAGTTATTTTGTTGTTCGAAAGGGGTTTACTCCGAAATGGTCCCATTAAAATTTCATATAGATCTGATGATGCGTTTCGGAGACAGACAACGGAACTCTTCACAAAATTTAAGAATGTTGCTATCGCATAAGTATGCATTGTTTTGACCCCAAGGATGATGAAATTTCGAAGTGGGGTAGGTAGCTAAAAAGTGACTTTGGGTGGGTATTTTAATTATTTGTCACCGCCTTCCGAAATTAAAGTTATTTGCACTTTGTAGTGTTTTTTTGGAAGTCGGTTGTTATTTTGTTTTTAAGTTTTTATTAACTGCCAAGCTCAGTGTCGCTTTTCAAAGATTATTCAAAATAAAAAGTCATTTATTAAAATTAGGCTAAAGTCAAAATACTTATGAAAGTCCCAAAACAACCGCCCAACACTACTTTCTAGTGTTATCTCTTAGCTGAGAACAAGTAGTGCAACAAACTCCACAGTTAAGTTAAAAAACGTGATTGCTTTTCTTCATTTAAGACTGGATGTACATTTTAATATTCTAAACTTTATCATAAAGAATAACTAAAATACTTACAAGTCTTAGCAAAAACTTTCACCAAAACAAAACAAAACGTTGAAAGCTTTAAAAAATGCACGAAAGAACAAAGCTTCTCACCCCTAAAAGATATTACAACTTAATGCCAACACTTAGTACGAAAATTATCTTAAAATATCCTCCTGAGACGCCGCGGTATTTAAGCCATAATATCGCTTACGCACATAATATTTTAAGCTCAGCAGAGCGCGGCGCAGTATTCATAAAACTCAGTAAGCCTTGAAGAATAGATGCCATTTATCTTCGGGTTACCTTTGACTTGCTGCAGTCGTGGTCTTAAGGAGCTGGTAGACGAAACTTACCTGCATTTTCGAATCTTTATTGCGGAAAAGGAAATGATTTTTGATCTGCATCTTTGTTCAGAGAAGTCTTATGGATACTTTAAGTTTATTTTGAAAGACGGGTCGTGTCTTTTTACTAGTTAACGTACGAAATATTACGAAGAGAAGAAGAAATGCTCTAATTTATTTGCTAACATTTTCCAAATTGACTCACAATTTCAGGAAGCAACAGAAATTAAAGTTACGGTGTAATTTATTAACACATATTTCTCAATATATAACTTCAAAGATATGCCCCCCAAAAAAATAAGATCACGCCGCGTTGATCAAAAAGGTTGTAACAACACAATTTACGTTTCAACTATTTCCTAACGAAAGTTCCTGGAACAATAATACACAAGCACAATCTTGCAGAGTTTAATTAATCGGTTCTCGCGTCATTTGCAGAGCAGCCGTGTCACCGTGTTTGAACGTTTTTGTCCTTATTACTCACGACTTACACTCGCCGTGACTAATGGACACAAAGCCAACAAAATGCTTTGAAACCCTGACTTATTAAAGCCACGAAAGAATTCACATTTTCAAGGTATTTTGGAATAATTCTACGTTGTTTTTGTGAAAAATCCAGTCTGATTTTAACAAGATTTGGGCTTTTTGGGCCGCATTATCTTATTAGACCGTGAATGTAGAAATGGAATAAAAATTCCTGACTGTTTAAGTTCATAAAATCCTAATAGGATTACAAACCACTAAGCTTAGTCAATGGGCATAACTGTTAGAGCCTGGGATCTAAAAAGAAAACAAAACACTATTTTGGAATTTGAACTGAATTTTGCTACAATCACTCAAAATAGATCAAATTTTTATGTGCGGCAGAAATGGGCAGTGACAAAGTTCTACAAAACGAATATTTTCTTTTAAACATTACTAATGTGCTGCATTAACAGCACAACAACACAAACGCGCACACACACAACATTGCAACACTTCCTCTCTCCTTAAACATCATCTTTACTCACAGTTCTTTGCTCTTTTTATACGACTTCAAAAATGAGGAGGTTCTTTATTCGTCTGTATGTTTTTTTTTTTGTATGTTTGTTATGCGATATCTCCAGCGATTGTGGAGCGATTTCAAAAACATATTTTTATTGGATGCTTCAGCTGTGGTCTTACACGTCATCATCTGCCTAGCCTTTTCCCAACTATGTTGGGGTCGGCTTCCAGTCTAACCGGATGCAGCTGAATACCAGTATTTTACATGGAGCGACTGCCTATCTGACCTCCACAACCCAGTTACTGGGTAATATGATACCCCTTGGTAAGACTGGTTGTCAGACTTTCGGGCTTCTGACGACCCGTAACGACTGTCAAAGATCCACAAATGACAGCCGAGACCAACGGCTTAACGTGCTTTCCGAGGCACGGAGGGGTCTTGGTATGTAAAGATGGTCACCCATCCACGGACCAACCGCGGCAAGCGTAGCTTAACCTGGCCGATCGACCCGTGCAGCTATTGTTATTTAGCCACAAGCCCCTCACATACATCACATACTACCAGCTGCGCACTGAACAGGTAATGTATTATAATATTATTGCATAGCATAAACTAAACCGCCATTCGCATTCGCAAGCATTTTAATTAATGACAGTTCAACACCCGATCTGTTGGTCCAATCGGGCAACCTCTTGTGAAATGGAGCGCATGATAAGGACCCATCCGTTACGCCGTTAGATGTGGCGTAGATTAGCCGCAGAATTAGGCCGCCAGCGTAGACAGAACTGTATTTATTAATAGCCCTGAAGCGGAGCTATTAATAAATATGATACTGAAGAACAAGGAACGCGAAAGAGGTCTTTAATAAATCATTTTAATAGGTTTTTTGATCATTTTAATGGTTAACTGATTGGCATTATGGTTGAATGATTTTTTCGGCACTACGGGTTGTAATTTCAATTTTTGCTTGAGATATTAAATAATTAAGCTGTTTAACAAATTAAGAATAAATCGATACTGTTATTTATTTCGTAATAAATCATCGTCATCATCATGAGCGCTCCCCAGTACTAGTCCCAATTAATTTGGGGGCAGCAATAACAATTATAAGGAAAGTGAATATCAGTTTCTGATATTGGATTAGGTTTGAGATATGTAAAAATAACTAGCGTAAGAGGTAAATAAATAAATGAGTGGTTGAGTAGAGAGCCGCAATACAGAAGCATATAGACGCAAATACACTAAAGCTCATATATTTAATTAGAATAGTCGCTCGTGTAGACTTTCTAAACACAGCTAGCGGTAAACAATTTCCACGTATATCTAAACCTCAAATAACTGACAGAATAATGTAGATTAGGAGTTACGTGCTAATTACCTTTAGTGAGTAAACAAGCAATCAGTTCTATATTTGGACGCACAACTCGAAGGGATCTAATACATATATAATCACACTAGCTTTTGTCCATGGCTCCGCCCGCGCGGATGTTGGTTATCGCGTAAAACAGTAGCCTATATATAATAGTAGTACTATAATAGTAGCTATATCCCTGCCAAATTTCATAACGATCGATTCAGTGGTTTAGGCGTGAAAAGAAAAAAAAAGAAAAGTCCTGACTGACTGACTGACTCATCAACGCCCAGCCCAAGCCCTTGGATGTAGAAAGCTGAAATTTTGCACAGAGATTCCCTTTATAATGCAAACAAGGAATAAAGAAGGATTTTCCGAAATTCAAGCTCTAAGAGAGTATAATATGGGATGAAAGTTATGCGTGGGCAAAGCCGCTAGCAAAACCTAGTTAATAATAAATATATATGTATGATAAGAAAACTCGATGTTTTGTAAAGTTATAAAAACCGTGCGAAGAAGAGGCGGGTCTAATTACGACATGAAATGGGAATATGAAAATAAACAAAGAAGCAAGAAACTACACTATTATTCACACTGGACTCACTGTTATGGTCTAATAAAAAAGTCAAAAGAAAGGAAACATTCTCGAAGTAAACATTCCTTGATAAATGACTCCCCTAGTCTTGGTACATCACTAGCGGAAGCACAGCACTGATTTGAATAAATGTGTCGTCTCTACTATAAATATGTATGTTTCGGGAGCAAGGCCAGACGGCGTGGGCCTAAGATTCTGTTTATGCATGTGTAGGCACGCTTTAGACTTGCAGAGTGGAAACAATAGTTAAGGGGGCATCTAAGACTGGCTTTGATCGCTTGGTTAGATAGGTCTGAACTTAGATTGACGTTACCGGTACAGTGGACTTCGGCATTGTCAATAGTCTAGCCACAGCAAACAAAAGCTACCGAGTCAGATTTCAGACAGCCAATGCGACATATTTGTATCTTTTTTTTAAATATTGTCATGTTTCTCCGATAGGTGGCTTCTGTGTAATAAAGTAGAAAACTATGAAAAAATCTTGGAAGATTGTTCTATTTTCGGATTGTCGTCAACTGTCGGGTTTATTACATAGGCTCCTCAACTTTACTGATCCCTAGAGCCCAGAGCCCAGAGCCTCTGGCACACAAGCAACTGAAGGAACACGGGTGGGTTTTAGTCAGTGAAAGTCTGACACGAAGAGCGGGAGAAGTTGATTGATAATTTCCCACTCTTAAAAACATTACATTCCACGAACTGTTGGACACTAGTGACAGCGCCAAACACATGGCTGAATTCTAGGCTGAGTACATTTAGACCGCTATCGACATATCGAAGAAGAAGCACAATCCATTATCTATGGTCGTGAATAACAAAAATGGGTTAAAATAACATAACTTGTTTTTGGTTTCAAATATGCTCGTTTAATTGTAAAACCCAATAACATGGAAATTATACGAATTAATAGGAAATATTATATTAATTTACGAAACAAGTCACAGTAATATGTATCAGGGTTTCGTAGTAAAATTGCGTGAAATCTGGGTTTAATCGCAACGGGTCCGCAAAAGGGCGTGGCCTATGCCATTTGAAAACTCGCCATTATTTTTTTTGGCAACTTGTCGGGTGAAAGGAAGTAATTGCATTTTACAATGTTTTCAAATTACAGTGTTAAAACGTACGGCAGGACAGCATAGGACTGTCATTCAATACCAGGTACTTAATAAAATTGAAAATTGTCCACAAAACTTTAGTCTACAAGGTCTACAACGTTCTCACATTAACAAAATATAATAAGGGTGTTCCATCCAAACAGTCTCTTCATTTCAACAAAATGTCCAGCGCAGTCACTATTTCGACTGCACATGTTAGTTAGTGTTATGCAAGGCCTAGAACAAAATATTCGAAGACATGTACATTCATTGCCTATAAGCTGATTGTGAACTGTGTGTGTAATGTTCTTGTGTTTACACTTTTTCCTATGTATCAAATCTCAATCCATGGTAGAAATAAAAAGATTAATTCGCTAAATGTAAAAAATAAATGGACACTTCTAAAATAAATAAAGTTTGTATAAACCAACCGATATACTACAAATATGTACAATTTAAAACAAATTAACCAAAAAATTTGTATTGTAATTCCGTGTATTCGTCAACCAGCGCGTATTTTGTGGTTTAAGAACTTTATTATTCCTCATTAAGAATTAATTAATTTTGGCGCATAGATCTTCCCCATGCTCCTCCATTTGTCACAATCTCGTGTGTTCCTGCGAGGCATGGTGCACCAACTGTCTCAACTATGTCATCGTTCCAACCAGAAACTTTAAATAATTGAGCAAAAAAGAACTAAATACTGAGAAATATGGGAACTACTGGAACGATCGGGAGGACATAGACTTCACTGATAGATGTATATTCGGAGACTGGTGCACGGCTCATAACTGACAAAGACTTAAACCTAAATACCCGCATATTACAAATATATCACAAATAACTATTACCTATACTAGGTAGGCAATAAAGATTTGCCAATTCGCAAGCCGTATTTACATTCCATCTATTCATTACAATAAAAGAAACTGTACTACAAACGTTTCTTACAATATCCTTAAAATTACGTAGTACGTAATAATATGAATCCTGGAGGCTACTGTAGGTTACTCAAAATCCTCAATATATGCGTAGGTGACCTGAAATTAATATCAAACACGCTTCGTAATTTCGTTCTGGATATTTTCGTTTCGGAAATTATTTTATTACAATACAGAACTTTATACGCCACAGTAAGAAATGAAATCATAATATTTTTACGGTTTCAAAGAAATAGTATGAAAAGAATAGAAAAACACCAATGTGCTCAAAATGGTCACAAAAAATACCACCGTGAGCTACGCCGTAGCGTGTGATGCTAGGCCGTATCGCATGATGCTACGCCGTAGCGCTAGCGATACTACATGGGCATGTAATTCAATTTAATTACGTATGTGTTAGTGTGTGTATATGTATGTGTTAGTCAAACATTATGTTTTTATAGGTATTTACTTAAAACTTCTAGATTTTTCGTATAATAAAATCACACTATACTTCTTACTGATCTTCTTTCATTCTGACTTGCATTTACACATTCAAATACAGTGCTATGCTTCTCCATGAAAACCTACTTAGCTGAAAATAATTCCATTATACGGGAATAATCTACAAAATTATAGTAACAGTTTAATCCGGCACTTCATCATGCTTAAGAGGATTCTGCAGTAACTTCACAGTGTAACTTGTATAAATATGAGTGTGCAGCTCCCTTGTGTACAGAATTCTCATTATTCTGTGAGAATCATGCATTTTAGAGTTGCATTGTAGGATTTATTTTGAAGCAGCGTTAGAGTATTATGTACTGTGTCGTCTACAGTACCAGTATTACAGCGGGGGGAAATATACTTACTTATTTGTTTGTCAAGCTAATAATCATATGCCGAGTTTTTCCAAACTTTGTTGGGGTCAGCTTCCAGTCTAACCGGATGCAGCTGAATACCAGGATTTTACATGGAGCAACTGCTTATCCTAACTTTACTGTTTGGAGCCTCTACAATCCAGACACTGGGTAATACGATACCCCTTGGTAAGACTGGTTTCCAAGTTTCGAGCTTCTGACGACCCGTAACGTCTGTAAAAGATCCATGGATGACAGCTGGGACCAACGGCTTAACGTGCCGTTCTAAGGTACAGAGAGATCTTGGTATGTGAAGATGGTCTCCCATCTACTGACCAACCGCGGCAAGCGTAGCTTTACCTGATAGATCGACACGTGTGGATGTTATTATCTAGCCACAAACTAACAATATAGGTAACATTCTTCAAGGGAATCTACTCGCGGGCTCGAACTCACTGGTGGGCCTGGCTAAACAGCACGCTGTCTCACCAGGCGTCGTGTCCGACAGAGATAGTGTCAGTGATGAGCAGTTAGTCGCTAGTCTACACGCACAACGTTGTTGAGTGAGACGCTGGATCATTTGTAGTAAATCAGGTGCGCAAAAAAATTAAGAAAAATTCTTCGGAAGATCGGGTTTCATGAAAAAACCACTGCATAAATCAATGCCTAATAAAGCTTATTGAGCTTTTCGATATTTGAGCTTTGTCAGTACTGATTTGGTTTTGGAAATTTTACACATTTTTATTAGGTAAACACGCCCAAAGTTAGATTAAATTAGCAAGAAAACGAATCTTTGTTGACTCCTAACTTTTTAATCGCTTTGTATTTCAGTATTCTGTTTCTGCACGCAAAATAGTAATAATGAGATAAAACCATACCATGTTTAATTTTTGATGTTCATGGTTAACAGTAAAGTAATACACCCCAAAAGTTTAAAAAAAAATCTAGGTTATATTTACATTAAACAAACTCAAACCCAAAGCATTTATATCAAATAAACCAATAACAGGGACTTTTGAATATAGATTGACCTCTTGACGTCGGTCAGTCAAAAAGATGAAGTTATTTGCCAGTTCCAAAGCGTAGTTGGTCCCTATGAAGAAACTCCAAAGACACTATTTTTGACTAAAATAACAAACAAAATAAGACAAAATAGAGTTTAACAAATACTGGTTACATCATTTATGTATAAATTATTTATGTGAGAACGATGTAGAAAGACGGGTACGCTAACCGTAATGTTTTTTTTTTTTATAATTCAAAAAATATTATAGCCGTGGCAGCTAAGAGATGACCAGTCCCTACTGACACCGTCCGCTCGCAAACATGACGTATTAATCAGCACCATTTAGCTCAATCATTTTAAAGGGAACTTAATGATCCATCATGCGAGCCGCGATCAGCGAGACATTTGAGTGAGCATGACATATTATCAGCCACCAGGGCACGTAAGTCAATCAAAGACCCAGCCAGTAAATGGTAGCTTTATAGTAGGAACATAATGCTAGTAACTCACACATGTGCCATGCAATTTTATATATCGTATAGCATCTGCTTGTAAAGTCTCATTATAATATACAAGGAAATTGAATTTATGCAACGCAAACATAATTTTTATGATCTTTAGCAGCTCCAACAATATTTTCGAATGCTTAAATCAATTAGATTATGCGCCCTTGTGGAGAAGCACCAGCGATTTGATCCAAGCATTTTTGTCAGCAATGTGATTACTTCGTTGGCAAAAATGCTTGACCGAAACTTATGATATACTTGGCTGCATAGTGTGCATTTCAAAATAGATCTTTATAAAAGCCCCGACGCATAAACGACGGGGTGTTATAGGTTTGACGTGTCTGTGTGTGTGTCTGTCTGTGGGATCTTAGCTCACGAACGGATGAACCCATTTTGATTTTGTTTTTTTTTTATTACTTTCGGTTGGGGTATGTTCGGAGGTATTTTATTGTAATATTTTAAAACCCTTTGAAGGCTCAGAATGATTCAATTTCTAGTCCTATACTTGTCTTTCACCTCTTTGACAGATTTTTTTTCCCTTGAGTAAGTACATGAAGTTTTCATAGATAATTGACAACGTGACGTAATGATGTTAACGTATAGTTATTACGTCTAAAAATAGAATATTTAACTTAACAAATACCTGTATCATACACAAGTAACTATATAAGGAAGCATAAACGTAAGTAACTCGTATCTTCCTCCTCAACGCGGAGGAAGATCGTAGAAACCAACGTTTTAATAATAAATTCTTAGCACGTTTGTCGGTGTAGTGTAAGTTCCTATTTGAAATATAAGGCAGGTTGTACAACGATAAATGTGTCGGTTGAGAGGAATGCGGAGCGGGACCGGCCTTAAATAATGTGCACTGTAATGCATCGTCAACGGGTCAGGAATGTGGGGAAGACAAAAGGCAGAAGTGAAATGGTGCATACACTTTGAATTTGGGAACAAATGGGTACTAATTTTTTTTGGTGCGTCTTTCTTGTGAACCCGACGTCACGCCTGTAAACCCAGAAGTGCTAGACAGAGGGTAGGTACACTATTGTACTCCCATATTTCGCAATTTATGTTTAAGTCCCATGTACTATGCACCGCAACCGTATTGCCATCTGCCAGGGGTGCGGGTTCGTTCGAAAGAGATATCGCAGCCCCTGGCATACGGGCTACTGAGAGAACACGGGTGGGTTTTAGTCAGTAAAAGTCTGACACGCCCTCCTGCTCCACCCAGAGCGGGAGAAGTTATTTGACGATTTCCTAACCAAAAAAAAAAAGAAAGCGTATTGCCATCAACCGGGCACAAATTCAGACACCGCGCTGCTACTCAGAAATTCCTGATGAAAAACTAAAACTTTTCGTGACCTGGAAATTAACCCCAGGAACTGATGCTCAGTAATAACGCTTGAGACCAGTAGGACAACAAGGTATACAAATACAAGTGAAGTGAAATATAGGACACTTTATTTCAGTTTGATCTGTTGTCAAAGTTCGTATTACATTGTTGTCATTTTTTACTTACTAATAGTAGCAGTCGAAACTAATAATGACTAACTAAATAACGTTATAAATTTTTATTATCTAGTGAGCATTGCTCTTTGATAAACAAAGAACTTTACTTAACTTTGATCATAGATACATATTTTGTTCCACTGTCTGCACTATTTTTATTTGACAAACAGAAATAAAACATCCCTCCACTCCCTTGCCTAAATCATTCATGTTTAACTCTCCTTTTTCATTTCTTCAGAATATTATATTGTACCCAGATTTGAATACAAGAGAAAAACATAAAATATTTCCTGCATTCCTTTTTATCGCAGGATGGCAGACACATCCTTGTATTTAAACCAGGAAGACAAATTAGTCGTACTTTTCTTACGACTCTAGCGCGTTAAAAATCGCAGGCGCGTCATATCTATCCGGTCCGTGATCCTCTGAACGATGGCCTCACCCGCGGTCTTCTTAGTCTCCGGTCCAAAACACAAGCGACAGCGTTTTTATCCACTAGTAGTGCTGCAAATAAGTTCTAGCGGATAACGGTTTCTATTACAAGCTTTCAGAATATTATTTTTAATAATAGTGGTTTTAATCGTTAAAATAGTTTTAATTTCAAGTTATAGTTGCGGAAAACGGGTTCTATTACAATCTTTCATAATAGTGTTTTTAATCGCGACAAGTGTGTTAATTTGAGGTAATTAAACAAGCGTTTTCGTTATATTTTATTTAATACCGTAACGTAATTTGCAAGAGTAGTTTACGTCCTTTATAAAGTTGTCATTAATAAAGAAATATTACGAAAGTACATTACAGTAATTACATACCAAGTCATTACGTCTTGCCATTTAAATTATTACTTTTATGCAGTACTTAGTAGCCTTGAATAACATAACACATAAAATTTGTTAATTTTCTCACCACAATACAAATACGATACAAAATTGTCATCTTGTCAGTAATTTGTAAAATCTACGTCCATTTTTAGACCGAATACTGTGGCACAATTCAGAAGAGTGCAGGTTTCATGCGCATTCTGCGCGTTTCACTCTGTGCGTTGTGCGTTATAACGCTGAGTAGATGATTTTGTAACTACTCGACTCGACTAATATAGTTCTTAGTAATTTGACTAATATACTAATATCGTTTCCTCGACATATTTTGTAACAGCTAAAACCAGCTTTCTCATTGAACTCGGACCACGCCCTCGAAAACTGTGCGCACAACTAGGAATAATGAGCGCCATTTTTTCACGCTTATGCGCATAAATATAGAGGTAAAATGTCGCAGCTTGCGGTATATCAAGTCGCGTAATTTTCGCGTAAAAATATTTGGCGCGCGGTCTCAGCATGTAAAGTATGGAATTTGTTTTTTTCTCAGGTGTTTCAGGCGTACAAGATTTTTTCATAGCCTCTATTTATTAAAATGAGTACTAGCTGTGGTAACTTTTTTGTTGAGGTACACAGGGGCAATTTAGAGTATTTTGTCTCGAGACATTTCCGTAATATCTTGTAGCTTGGGTAAGGAGGATTACAATCCTTCAGAATACATTATGTAGGTTATTTATTAAATGATAAACTATTTTATTTCTGTAATTAGGTTTTAAAAACACATTTATACATCAAACATAGTTGAAAAAACTTCATGAGGTCGGTGTTTCCTACCTGATTACTCTGAGAAGGAACGCAGAAACAAACTCAGAGGTCTAAGTCTCTTTTAAAGGCCAGCCATGAACAAATCATGTAAAAACCTTGTAGGTCGGTGTCCAAAATGGTCTTATTAGGAAAGAACCACCAGAATGAGTGGACTTTTTTTTGGGTGGGAAATAATCAAAAAACTTCTCCCACTCTGGGTGGAGCAGGAGGGCGTGTCAGACTTTTACTGACTAAAACCCACCCGTGTTCCTTCAGTTGCCCGTGTACCAGGGGCGACGGTATCTCTTTCGAACAACCCGCACCACTGGCAGGCATCGGCCCCTTAGTCACCCTGCGACGGGTCAGCACAGTGGCGCCGCCGCCTACCACTTTTCGGCCGCAGGGGATAGGGAGAGCGGCCCCACCGCGTCTGCCATCAAACGGTGGCGGCCCCGTCCAGGCCACGGAAGGGAAGAGCGCTACTCAAAAGTACCGGCACTGCTCCTCCGCCGCAGCCTGTAACCCTCAGCCGCGATGCCTCCCATTCGACATCGCGGCCCACCTCAGCTGCGATGCACCTCACCGCAACCTAATTTTTTGGCCGCTACGTCGTCGGCTTGGAGGCAAAATCCCTGACGAGCGGCCCCACCTTGAGTTCCTCTTCGCTTCACCGTGGCTGGAAGACCATGGCTACTGAGCCCCCCCGCAACGAAAATGCGGGAACCCACTCGGGGGGGGAGAAGTACTATGTAAGAATCATAGTTTCTGCCTACCCCCATGAGAAGGAGTGAGTTTATGTATGTATGTAGTAGTTTCTTTTACGTTGTCAGGTGATTGTATCATGAATAAATAAATCAAGTTAGTCACGAGTATAGCTTACGGTTAAGACAAAGATATAAAATGTCGATAATTCAGTCATGAATGCGCAATGGATCTGACTTTGGTTTATGTCCCGAACAGTTGACGGAGCTCGTATTATCTGCGTTCTAGGTCACTACACCCGCGAGGATTTGTTATTAACATGTGAATTTACTTGTTATGTTTACTTGGATAATTTGATGGCTTTTGTATAATATTTATCGCTAGCAGTGGAACACGACTACGGATGACGAAATCAGACTGATTTATAGACACTGAGCAACAGTTGTAAGTAATATTTCGTTGTGTATTTATTGTAATTTTATGTTCTTACAAATATATTATTTTGAAACCCAAACTATCATGAAATCGGTTTCACCTTATAGTTGCAATCGGTATGCTACTAGAAAATCGTTTTTGAATTCTGCTAAAGCTATGGTTCCCTAGAAGAACTACCGCAGTGTAGGCTATCATGAAAATAATAACAGCGGGTTTGACTATACGGTGGCAAAAAAAGCGCTCATACATACTATTATAAATATCGTCGCAGTGATGTCATTCGCCGGTAAATTGCAGGTGCTATGGTATGGCAAGAGCTCAGCTAAGAACACATAACTTTAGTGTATACTTATTAGTGCTTCTGTATACATTCGAAACATTCAAGGCGGATAACCAAACTATCAACCCCGTACAGTAAATCTTTTGAATTCGACAGGAGCTATTCTTGTATAGCCCGAACCATACAGGAGAAATCCTATTCCGAGACAAAAAAAAATAACACACATACACCCCTATCGCGTCACAGCCGCCATCACCCGTCGCCATTTAAATAAATCGAGATAACGGTAATACCCACATATATTAAAAGTTCGCGAGACAGGAATGAAACCGGTTTACCCACCGCTATCCGAATAAAAATCACATTAAAAATGTGAACGATCCAACTTTTGTAACTACATCGTTATTTAATACGTATTCGGATTATTCTTTGTATGAGGGTTGTAAATTAGGAGGGGTTGCGATGTCTGCCAACGAAGAAATTCTAGGAATGTTGGCAGAATAGGAAAGAAAAAGAAATAATTGTAAGCGCTTGAAGTTACCTTAAGGATAAAATCTTAGTACTTCACCAGTTTTGTGTACAAACCAGTGAAGATTCTTCCAAATTTTCATTTTCTCCTGCTCCTCCTGAAGTCTCTTGAGCTCTTGCCTCTCAGGTCTTGCCATAATGAACGGATATGAGTACCCATCATTATCACTATTTCAGCCGAAAGACGTCCACTGCCGGACATAGGCCTAATGAATATCGCCATATAATCAACAAGCAATTTTATGACATCAGTTTTCTCAACAATGTTGGGGTCGGCTTCAAGTCTACCAGGATGCAGCTGAATACCAGCATTTTACATGGAGTGACTACCTATCTGACCTCGATAACCCTCTGTCACTGGGTAACACGATGCCTCCAAGGGGTACAAGTCTTAACCAGTTGTCAGACTCTCGGTCTTCTGACGACGCGTAACGACTGTCAAAGATCCGGGATTGACGGCCAGGACCAACGGCTAACGTGCTTTCCGAGGTAAAGTCTTGGTATGTAAAGATCTTCGTTGCCTTTACATTCAGAAATGAAAATTGGGTTACATAAATTAATTCCCACAAACTACTGTGTACCCAAATAGGTACCTAGAATATACCCACATAATTACGCGAAAACTGAGCCGTTAGCAAAACCTGTCAAAATTTCCCACTTTCTATTCAGCTTCTCATGTAAAACTTTTTGGCAGGTATCCGAATCATCTTGTAATCATATTTGTCTACTAACAATAACGCGTCAATAGGTAGCAAACTTCGTGAGCGCGCATAATGATGCCCTACCTTGTTTTTATACGCTATTTGGTTCCTCTCTGCAAAGTTTTAACACAAAATGTCCGGAATAGGAGAGTGTTTTAGTGTCACGATCTTTCAGTATTTAGATTTTGTATCTTTACTTTGGTTTTTATGCGTTTCTAGTGTCAAATAGCTAGTTCTAACATTGCCTGATAGTAATTATCATTATAATTAAAAACTTATCTGATAATTTCATACCATTAGGTCCGAGGCCAATTTCAACCAATAATATCAAAAACTTAACTAAGAGTTTTTTTTTAATTAGGCGTATTATTCTGGCAGATTGAGACAAAGATTATAATTATTAGATTGTTAAAAAAAAAAACGGCAATTGCCTCCCGGTTATCTTACGTAATTTTTCCTTAACCCTGTCTTAAATTGCCAACGTAAATTATGAGTTGTTTTAGTTTCCCATGACTTCGTTCGCTTATAAACTAGAACCAGCTATAGCTTTAACTGTGGTCCCGAGCCCATCATGCGCATCACCTTCAACCAACTACGCAGGTGGCTCCAGGAATCACCCACACACAAGCCGAGAGCTGGTGGACCCTGACACCAGGCTGCAGGCAGTCTAGGGAAGCAATGCCATCCTTGGATGGCAGGCTGACCAGACGTCTGTTATGCCTGGACAGAAAAGATCTGCGTCTGGTGACTGAAACCATCACAGGACACTACACAAACACTTATACACAATTGGCATAACGGACAGCCCCTTGTGCAGCGGCTTGCATGGAGGCCGAGGAAACAGTTGCGCATGTACTTTTCAGAAACCCTCGGGGCACCCAAATGTTACAAGGATATTCTCAACAGACCAGGAGTTATAGCTAACTTCTGGAGGGAGGTGGGCTGGCTGGAATAATACCAAAAGGCCGCCAAGCTCACGCACAATGGTCCACTTGAAGGACTAAGTGCGGAAACCAAACCCATAACATTGAACATAGCTTTAGCTGTCAAATATATCTTCCAAGCATGTTTCCATCCCTTTAGTCTTCTTGGTTCTTGTAGTCTCAAGTGCTACTGCTGAGCATGAGGTCCTAGGGTCGATTTCCGGTACGACCAAAGTGTTATTTTATTTTTCCATATGGAATTTCTCAGTAGCAGCCCAGAGTCAGCATTTGTGCCCGGTTGATGGTAATAGGCGCGCCCATTATTACATGGGACTTAAATAGAACTGGTAAAATTGTGGGTGTTCATAGATACACCTCTGCCCAATTTTCCGGGAAAACAAGGCGTGATGTTATGTTAATATTAGATTTCTTGTAACCTGCTACTTTAAAAGGTGTTTGTAAACCAGCCACTTATCTTAAACGCGACTTCTACTTATCCTTGTTACCTCCTTCCTGCCACGTACTGTAAACTAAACGAGTTTCCTTTTATTCGTGTTGGCAACACTGAGGCTCGCGGCGAATTTAATTAGTTAATGGAGTCAGGTGTTGCCAGAGGAAAATAGACAGTAATTATGTTATAACATGTTATGGAGCCAGAAAAAGGTGCGTAAGTGTTTGTAAGCCTTTTCTTCACTTGTAGTCGACTTTTTCTGTGGTTCTTGGATATATAAAATCATAACATTTCTCACGCCGCGTGATAAGGGGAATTCCAAAAAGGTGACACGTAACTTTTGTAATTGCTATGGGCTCCTTTAATGTTTTACAGCCTCATGCTAATTCAAGATTTTTTGCTATACTTAGGATACTTAAAGCATTTTAATTGGACCTACTTATGAGGCTGGCATACCTCAGTTCACTCTGAACCTCAAAAAAAGTTATTTCTTAACTCTATTGTGATGCTTATCTCGTATGGGATTTGGTATACCACATACCGATAATTTCATTCTTTGCTTTATACCAAACCAAGGAGGTATTATTTTCGAGGTTTGTTTTAGGTTTTTCTGCCAGTGTTTTTGATAGGTGCTTCCATGAATGTTAGACTCGTGTAAGGTTTACCGAAGCAAAGTTTAGTCCCACGGCTTCTTGTTATATTCCAGAATTATTCCTGTTCTGAGAAAATTGCTCACCATGAAATCTCGGAAATTAAATATTAAACTATGTAAACTTGGTCGAGTTTGGTTTCTTCTCATTGTTTCTAAAACAAAAGTTTTGCAATTTACGTAAAATATATGGTGACAAGACAAGTTTGGCGTATTCTGTTGAAAATGTTCATGAAATCTGTCATCTCTTCGAAGATGTATTATTTATTCAATGTTCTAGGAAGATTATCTGGGATATATATATTTTTGACATTAATTAAAACACAAAAATGACTGGCATACAATATGATTTATATTTTGTTCATTTGCTCAGTTTTTCTTACCTTATACATTTTTAAATATGTCATTTTTAAAATAATAAGTACAAAAATACATTTAAATATTTAAAAAATAGTGGCCCGCTGGTGTCGGAAGCAGGGTTCAAGTACCGGTGATTAGGGCTCCAAAGACCGGAATCTCTTTTATACGATACGAGCCAAATCAAGGAGGATTCAAAAGGCAGTAGCCTTCTGAATCAGGCCCTCGAACACCTTACGAGAGCCTTGAGAGATGTTGATCGAGGCTTTCGGCCATCAGTCCTCTGGTCATTATGACAATCGCCACAATGGCCAGCCGAGTTCATAATTATTATTAAATCAATTAAGATTTCATTCAAGAGGGAATTATGTATCTTAATACTGATGATAGCAATATCTTGAGAAAAGTTGGTATAAATGTCGATGGCTATAATGAAAGGTGGTGTTGCCAAAGAGGGTGTCACGACTAATAAGAGGTACGGAAGAAAAATACGTATTGTGTCGACCCCAAATGTATTAATATAAGGACAGAAGAATGATAATTACTGAAAATAGCAAATACTCAGAAGTAACTTTCCTTTATTGTTAGAATTAGAAGTAATTTCTTCCCTATAAACACCACATTTAAAATAAAACAAAACAAAAAGAATACTACAATACCCAACATCAAACATGTTCACCGAAAGTTTAAAACAAATAAAAGATGCGGAACAAAGCAAGCAGCAGTACATCAAACAATGGTGTCAGGACGACTTTTGAGTTGGAATCCCCTCTCTTTGAAGTCTAAATCCCCTCACCCCCCATCTTTTGAAGAATCCGCAAAAGTAATGACATGACAGATCAAAACGGCTGCAACGTAATTTAAAACGCTGAGGGAGAACGTAAAAAATATGCAAAACGTAATTTTAAACGAGGTGCCCCGGAATACGGTAAAAATTACGTGAAAACGTCCGTAATTGAGTTTACATATTATATACCTGGTGCTCGGGATTCGCAGACAGCGGATTAGGAGGTTTTATTAATTGTAAGTTTTATTTGTTAATTAAACATTCACCAAATAATTTAAATTGTTATAATGAAGAAGTTTTACAATTATTGTTACGTAGAAATGCAAGTATACGAGGGTCATTCAATAAATACTTAGCCTACAAAAAGTAAACGAAAGTTTTGGAGAAGTGGCAATTTATTTTTCAACATAGTCTCCTTTTAGTTCGATACACTTAGCCCAGCGATGCTCCAACTTTTTTAACCCGTCCGAAAAATAGTTTTTGTCAAACTCTGCAAAATAGGCCTCCGTGGCGGCGATGACCTCCTCATTCGATCCATATCTATTCCCGGCGAGTGATTTTTTCAGATTAGGAAACAGAAAGAAGTCACAAGGGGCCAAATCTGGAGAATACGGTGGATGGGGCAGCAATTCGTAGCGTAATTCGACCAATTTGGCCATGGCAACGGCAGACGTGTGAACCGGTGCGATGTCGTGGTGAAACAGCACTTTTTTCTTCGCCAGATGGGGTCGTTTTTTCTTTAATTCGGCGTCGAATCGGCCCAATAAATCGGCATAGTAAAGCCCTGTAATTGTTTTACCCTTCTCGAGTTAATCGATGTAGATCACACCTTGTGAATCCCAGAAAACGGTGGCCATAACTTTTCCGGCCGATTTTACAGTTTTCGCCTTCTTTGGAGCACGTTCCCCGGTCTGGATCCATTGTTTTGATTGCTCCTTGGTCTCTGGTGTGTACCAGTGGATCCAGGTTTCATCGACGGTCACAAAACGATGCAAAAACTCCGCTGGATTCCGCTTAAACAGCGCCAAACACGTCTCCGATGTGGTCTCACGGTTGCGCTTGTTTTCTGGTGTGAGTAAACGCGGCACCCATCGCGCCGACAGCTTTCTCATGCCGAGTTCCTCGTGAAGAATATGATGCACTGTTCCTTCTGAAATGCCTACAGTCTCAGCTAGCTCCCGAACCTTCAATCGGCGATCTGCCAACACGAGATCATGGATTTTTTTAATGTTTTCCTCCGTAGCAGCTGTTTTCGGTGCACCTGGACGTGGTTCATCAAAAACCGACGTACGGCCACGTGAACCAATTCTTGACGGTGGCCATCGATGGAGAAGAGTCACCGTACACAGCATCCAAGCGCTCTTTGATTTCGATGCGCGTTTTCCCTTCCAAAAATAGGAATCGAATCACCGAACGATATTGCTCTTTTTCCATTTTTGTAAAACCGATCGACACGTTCGCTTCCTTAAGTTGTCAAATTAAAACAAATGAAGGGATTGGAATGAAAATTTAGAAAAAGAATGTGCTACACTGTGTTAAAACTCTTTTGAAACTACAGCGCCCTCTGGCGATGAGGCTAGGTACTTATTGAATGCACCTCATACACTTGTATTTCAACTCAAACTCAAACCATTTATTTCAAGCAAACCATTTACAAGCACTTTTAAATTGTCAAAAAGTCGATCAGTGGAAAATTTAAGCTAGATGCCCATTCCAAAACGTAGATCTCTATGGAGAAGAATGGGCGAGAAACTCCAAGGACACTCTTTTAAATCAATTTAGGTATTACAAAATCTTGGGAACATTATTCTTTTTGCTTTTATATGTGCGAACAATATAAAAAAACTAAATATAAGATTAAAAATAAGCCTAGGAAGTTAGGAGATGACCAGTCTCAACTGACGGCGCCCGTTCACGAATCAGGACCATCCAGCTCAACCATTTTGTAGGGAACCGAATGATCCAACACACACGCCACCATCAGTGAGACATTTAAGTGAGCATGACATACTCTCAACTACCATGCTTTTTCAAGTCAACGTACATCAATACAACATAGTGAATGGATGCATGGTACGCACATTTACAAAATTTAAACAAAATCCTTTTAAATTATACAAAACTATAGTTTACAATGTATTTCAGATATAATTAAAATTTGATTTCCAAAAAGAACGAAAAACATTTAATATCTATTGAAATTTTAATAAATAACACTTGGTTCAGTAAAAATTAAAACTTATTCGTAATGTCAAAAAAAAATCAAAGGTCATTTATTCAAACTAGGCGGAGAGTCAGCACTTTATGAACGTCAAAATTAAAAATGCTCTTAACAAAAAGTAGAAACAAAAATGTTCGTAATGTCAAGACAAAATTGAAAAGGGAAGCGTGTCTTTCAAATATTAAAATTTTAACTAATAAGCCCAGAGGGGAAATTCTACTAATTTTAAGAACGTTCACAGTCTGATCTCAGTGTCAATCTGTCAAACATACCTCGATTTTTCATACATTTTTGACATTTGCTTGTCGCTGAGATGACACCGCGACTAGATTTTGAACGGTTTTAACTAAGAGAATTGGCCTTCTGGTGACTGTGGAGCAGGACCAGCATTAAGCAGCATAATCATCTAACTTATAATATGCTTGTCTGCATAGTGTGCGTTTAATGCATGATTTAAATTTCTTTTCATTTAGTTTAAGAATCTACTATTTGAAAACTAGTGTTTCTTATAACATTTTACAAAGTACCTACCCCATACAATCTGAAACGTGGTTGATCTAAATTGTTCCAATTTTTAGTGTTAAAATTGTACCTGTCACTTATCTTACTAAATTAATGTCGATTTTTCCGAACATACATAATTTTTTGATAGATAATAGACAAGGTACCGTCATGGTGTTAATTGTTTTGACTACATAACAAGATTTATTTTATTTACTAATACGTTTCTGGTACACACGGCTACTCATCAAGCTATACATTTCCGGTATAAGCTGATCTCAGATACATACCAGCAAGTTTATTATTTTTCTATTTATATCTTCTGTTCATCATCATACAAAGCTCAACTTCACCCACTGCTGGGCATCGGTATCTTCCAGTACCTAATTTATCATATTTTCCAATTATTTATCTGTTTGAATAACTACGTTTATAAATCAAATAAACTTACTATTTAAACTACACGAAAGTTACATTTTATTGAACAAAAAATCTTTTCAATTTTAGCAGCCACATAACAAAACCCGACACAAAGTTGAACGTTTTGAAACATTTAACGTGTATTCGTACCAGATCGTAATTCAGCACTGAATTATTTAAATCTCGTTCTTTTAGTGCCCCTACACACGGCCCGACAGTGGCGGTTGCTTGTTTCACGCGCTGCAGCATAACTGTTGTAAAACATTTGTTTCGTAGTGCAGTTAGTTTGGATTGTAGATTTAAGTTTTATAAATTACATAACATAACATCACGCCTTGTTTCCCCGAAAGGTTGGGCAGAGGTGCACCTTTAGTACACCCACATTTCGCGTTATGTTGTAAGTCCCATGTCATATGGGGCGAACCTACTGCCATCAATCGGGCATAAATCCAGACGGCTGCCACTAAATTTCAGTAGCACCTGCGAGGTAACAAGATTTTATTAATAATGTAGGTGTATTAATGGATAAATGTTTTAAGTATAATTCTTGTGTAAAATTCTCGCATGGATTTTAAAACGAATGGTTTCATCACGATTGAATCAGTTTCTTTAATTTCTAAAATTTTCTCGGCATTCTCCTGCACATTTAAAAATTGTTTTCCAGCTTACCATTTAAAATAATATCGCCCTTTTATAACTAGAGTGATAGTAAATCGGCAGCGTACACGGTAAATTGAAACACGATATTACGGCAATTCAGTGCCGAAGCTACATAATTGGTCGTGTAGTGCGGCACTTATTTTCGAAGCTATGATTCATACCGGTTTCATTTTTATTCACAAGGTTTTTAAACGTTTGTAGTTGATGAAACTGTAATCATTGTAGGCGTAAAAGGTGTCGGATATGAATGATTAAATCAGTAAACTGACCTAATCTAAGTTTATAATAGATAGGTAATATTAGAAAAGATCATTCAAGCTGTAGGTACCACCTAAAACAAACACTATCTATATCAAAAACTGATTTTAACCAATAAGATAATTTGCCTCCAAATTTAAAGTTATCGGGAACAAAATATTCTATTCAAATAAAGGTAAAGTTTAAATAAATTAATTAAATATACATCTAAATTCAGAATTCAAGATGAAAATAAATTCAAGTATTCTCAACTTATTTATGTAACCCGATAGTGTTTGTATTAGTTGAAATTATTTAATTAGATTTTAGAACAAACTAGATTTTAGGAGACGTTCTGTGTCTAGAATTCTGAATTTCTATCACGTCTGTAATTGGATTAGCGATATTGTTACAACTGCACCAAATTTCTAATAATAACATTTTGTTTTGCATGAGACTGTGCAGTCCTCGAATAAACATGCTAAAAGCTCTTACTGGTTTGCCGCGGTAGGACAGGTAAATTAGCATTTAGAATCGTAGCAAATACAGCATCTACCTAGCTTCTGAAATACAGTGTAGTAATTTCTACAAAGCATCGTAACTAATGAGCGGAGTCCAAGGACTGGAATACGAGGTGTCGAGGTGATGAGGTCGAGGGAAGACCTGGATGATACTGGCTGAGGAGTGTGGCGATTGGCACGAAAATGGCTATGCTCAGGTGTGGGTGGAGTCAGGCTGTGGAAGGTGATGATTATAAAGAATGATCTTATTAATTTTATTAATTTATTGTAACTATGTTGGAGAAATCCTCAATAGACTTAAGGAAATATTCAATTTGACAATGTATGCTAACAGTTTAAAGTAGTCCATGACTTCTAGGCTCAAAGGACTTAACGTAAGACTATCCCTACCAATATTAATAATGCAGAAGTAACTCTGTCTGTCTGTTATATATATATACTTTTTTAAGCGATCACCGATATCGCGGGGATATCGGTGATCGCATAAAAAAGTATCCCATGTCCTTCTCGATATCTCAGGCTATATCTCTGCCAAATTTCATGACGATTAGTTTAGCGGTTTTTTGCCTCGCCATCATGATTTCTTACTCGATATTTTTGACACCCACAGAAAATGTATTTTTTTCGGAAATGTCAAACATAACATGACTTTACACCTGAGATCCCGGTAAGTCTTTGTCGGTCGGACTTTGACGAGTGGTTTGAGAGGCAGCACGGCGTCCACACCTTCCGCCTGACGCAGGTCCTCATCGGACACAGTTGTTTCGGGAGGTTCCTTTTTCAGATAAGGCGGGAGGAAACCCCCGGATGTTTCCATTGCGAAGATTGCCCTGAGGACACGGTGGAGCATACGGTGAAGAGCACCGTCGTGTCCTCGTGGAGGCGACCGGCGGCGGCGATCTCTCGCGTCCGGCCCTGGTCCAGGCTATGATATGGAGTGAGTGTAGATTGCGGGCCGTCGCTTCCTTCTGCGAAACAGTGATGCTCGCAAAGAGAGAGGTAGCGCATGTGAGGGAGAGGCAGTCTATGCGCCCTCACGGCCCTAGCCTCCGCAGGAGACGCCCTGGGCGTCGGGAATCCCAGGATGATAACTGGCCACCGTAGACGCAGGTTTGCGGATGTCGAGTAATGGGTAGCTCGCTATCCGGTAAGGACCAAGCCCGGGTCGATGACACGTTGTATTCCACGCGCGCCTCAGAGATGCCAGCACCAACTGAGCCCGCAAGGGTCGATGCCTGCCAAGGGTGCGGGTTGTTCGAAAGAGATACCGTGGCACACAGACAACTGAGGAAGCACGACTGGGTTTCAGTCAGAAAAGTCTGACATGCCCTCCTGCTCTACCCAGTGCGGGAGAAGTTATTAGATGATTTCCCAACCTCAAAAAAAACCACCTGTGATCCCCGAAGGTTCGGGCAGAGGTGTACGAACACACCCACATTTCGCTAGCTATGTTTAAGTACCATGTAGTAGGGGCGAGATTATTTTTATCAATCGGGCACATATTTTGTAGTGTACCTTGTTTTGTTGCAATGTATTTTTGTCGTGTACAATAAATATATATAAATATTAAAAAAAAACCCCAGGCTGCTACTGAGAAGTTCCAGATAGAATAACGAATAACACTTAGCCTGACCAGGGAATCGAACCCAGGAACACATGCTCAGCAGTAGCGCTTTCAACTACTGAGGCAGTTACTTGGTTGGGTCAAAATATATACATAATCTAAATCGTAAAAGTCCGTACAAAATTTTAATTTTGTGGACGTCCGAATCAAAATCCTAAAGGACCTAGGCGCCATTAAGGATGAAGTTAGTGAAATACGCGACTTAGCCTCTTTTGTAAAGCCCTACTGTTCTAACATGAATTTTAATATTATTAGAATTTGTGGAAAGCTCTTAGATGTACTGAAGGCATTAAAGTGTCCGATTTCTGTTTGTACTATAATGTCTTAATTTGAATTTATGACTGTCTTCACTTCAGTCTTCATAAAAGGACGTTTCGTCTTTTCATTCATTCTGTAAGTCTTAGCAAATTTATACGTTTCCTTTTGGATCATTTTTCAAAGGTTATCTTTCTTTAGTTAACTTAGAATTTGTGAATAAAATTCAATATTTGCTTTACATTTGAGCTTCAATGTAAAAAACAGCATTGTTTTACAGTAACATTTTCGATATTTATTATTAATTAATCTGTAGCATAAACCGGTCGAAGTGGCGATGCTTGGGGAGGCCTATGTATGTCCAGCAGACAAGTGAACGTCTTTCAGCTACACTGCAGAATTTTTATTATGAAAATGTGTGATTCTTTATAATTGTTTTTACTGTCTAAGCTCATTTTATTTAATTATTGAGACTTGGCTGGCGTGACCTTTAAACACCATCAATATTGTACCTGTTTTATATACCTACATAAATAAACGACATATAATACTTTTTTTAAATACTCTGATGTTTTATATGCTAGACCAAAATTACAGGTGTTACTATTTACTACGAACTTAACTGTCAGGTTGACAAAAAAGGTTAATCGCAGCTGTCATTTTAGTCTAGCAAATTAAAATCTGAGTTTAGACATTTCCAGATTTTTCATGCCTACGAAAAATATAGCAAGTAGTTTTCATATTTTTATCTTGTTTATTGATCCGGCGTGTTATGCCGTTAAGAAGTTATTTAGAAGATAAACTATTTGATAGAGCAATTTTCTCTGTATAAAGTCATTAGTGCACTATTGTAGCCTTCTTTTGAATAGCGACAGCAGGGCGCGCGGAAAAACTCCCAGCGTAAAGTTGACCCAAGCCGCAACATATCACATTTTTTTGCTACGAGTATAATCAAGTTGCCTTCACGTTTTCCTTATTCACAAAGAACTTTTTTCCATGTCATAACTTTTATATCACTGCAATTTTTTGTGTTCTAGTAGATATATAGGTTTATGGTACCTGCGAGTTTACATAATTTTTTAAACGAAATTTGCACCAACGTTAATATTGTATTTTTGATCTCACAAAGTAATTAAAAAAAAAAACATTCCCTCAATAAAGGAAAAGCCTCAAAACATATATTTTCGTTTCACATGGGAGCTCGGCGTCCGTATATTGCACTCATCACGTGAACGGCCGAAAATAATATGTTTGGGCAAGAAAAACCTGAACACGAAACACGTATATAAATAACATTTCATAAACGTTATTTTAAAGTGGGGAATGTTTTCACCTGTTATGGACCACCTTTTGAATCTGCGACTAGGAAATATTTTACGGAATGAGGTCGAAGTTAGGGCTCTGAAGACTGAAGAGGCTTTCAACAGCTTTTAAAACCCGTGCTGGTAATCTGCGAGATGTATTTTATTATATCTACGTAGCGGGAATTGAAAAGGTGCTATAATTAGGTGTGGCCGGTTCTGGAGGTCTTTATCCCCTTTTAAAATACTTTGTCAGTAATGCCGGAGTATATCCTTACTAATATTACAAATCCGAAAGTGATTTCCTATCGCTATTTGGAACAGTTTCACGGCTATTCCTACAAATGAACAGATTTAATGGTGTTATCGGAAAAATACATTGAATATTTTTCATTCCGGAGAACTTAGGAGGAAATAAAAGAAAGAAAAATGTGTTTATTAACACTTTTCACGTTTGCAAAGTGGCAGACACAGCTTTATGTTAACTCAGAAATCAAATAAAGCTGCGAGACGAAAACTATGCTTACGTAGGTACTTACAAACAAGGATATATTGGCTTTTTGTCATCCCGCAAAAGTCGTAAAATTCAAGTGTGAGAAAGGGTTATCTGCTCAAACGACACCCGCGGGAAATAAAATGGCATGATCTATTTGCGGCGGAGAAGAAGCATAGCCGTCTGCGGAGGTTATAGCTCTTACAGATGCAACGATAATTTATGCGAATTGCATAACTTTTAACAAAGCCAGCCCAGCCAGAACGATCTCGTAATTTCTTTACGTTTTGACCCCATTAATTGATGAGATGGCAATTGGCACAAATTAGCTATTAGTAAGATATAAAATTATTTTAGACAGAAGTCTAATGTTCTTGCCATCAAAACTTTCACTATCTCTTTCTAATCATCAATTTTGTCCACAGCTAGAAACAAGAGTGTTCAACAGCTCAGACATCTCCGTCACAAACAGTTCGTGTGACATTGAGGCATGTGTCATCACGGTCAGGCCTGAGAGAGGAACTGCGAAGTACACCTGTGAAGTTTCCAGCGAAGGACCTCGGTTCGCTGTTGATAAGCGATCAGCGAACATGACACTCGCTGGTAAGTATGATGCCCTGGTATTTTTTGTTTTAGTCTGAAGATTATATCAGTTTATGTAGACTGGATTTCGTGGTTGGACAGAAGAATAGACTTTTCTTAGACCATGGAAGACTGCATAATTCAGTCTAGATTGTTTTAAAGAGTATTGTTACGAGCTAGGGGTTCGTGACAATTAAAAACTGCCGATATGAATTACCAAAAATAACACTTTAATTAAACACACTAATAACACAACACAATAGCACTACGGATCACTCTTAAGTCGCACTTGAAGATCGCTTTAGATGTTCTCGCATGTATCGCTTCCAATGAATCCAATGATCTTCTAGTATCGAACTTTCTAGAAAGATCTTGACCATTAACTCCGCTATTCGATACGAGATGTCGCTAGTGGCAACCAAACATTAATTGTGCTGCGCAACAGTATAAATGTAATAGATATCATATACGAGTACATGCTACACTTATACCCAAAAAAGGGAGAATATTATTTCAGCGAACGATAACGCGTAAATGATGTTAGGGCCAACCATGGTCGAACCCTAACCTAACAACAATACTCATATCAGTAAACAATAAGACCACAATTTAATATCAATACGAAATCCCAGATCCATACGGACAAATATTATTTGCTTTACCGAACATTATCTCATTATGATGAGCCCAATATAATAATATAACGTCGTTCTATACTGGAGATTATCGTGTGGAAGCCAGAATCTACGTTAATGGTACTAGGGAGGCAGGACGCGGAAATGGTATTAAATCTAACATTTCAGATGTAGTTTCCTTTCAACAAAGACGTTTTCAAGGAAAATATGATTCAGAATAAAACCGGAAATGGAATACAAGTGATATGACTGATGACATTTTTTGTGAAAATATGTTTATTTTTCCTTGAATGAAATATTACTGTGAGGATTTATACAAAGTTTTACCACATTTTACAATTAATGAACAGGTCTATGAAATTTCCACCGTAACAAATATTACTCTAAATATTCACAGATACCAAATGTTATTCTTGTTAGTTAACATCATCAACACAGCATGTTTATTCATCAAACATAAAACCTAAAACAAAAACAAAGAATATAAAACTGCACACATTTTTGTCGAGTATGGCTATGCAAAGTAAGCAACGTATAAAATAGTTTTGCAATGCCCATTACGTTCCCAGCCTTTATTTCTGGTATTTTTATAGCTGACAGCAATTTTGGATATTGAAGTTTGGTCTACTTTTTCACACCTAACCTATACCTACAGCGGAGCGAGAGGGCATGGGGAGCCGTCACCTCCTTCAGCGAAGCAGTGATGCTCGCGAAGAGGGAGGCGGCGCACGTGAGGGAGAGGCAGCATATGCGCCCTCGCGACCCTAGCCGCCGCAGGATACGGAGACGCCCTGGGCGTCGGGAATCCAAGGCCGATTTCCGGCCACCGTAGGCATGGGCTTGCGGACGGCGAGTAATGGGTAGCTCGCTGTCTGGTAAGGACCAAGCCCAAGTCGACGGCGCGTTGTGTTCCACGCGCGTCTCAAAGAGATGTCAGCACAAAAAGTGATGGGACCCGCAAGGGTCGATGCCTGCCAGGGGTGCGGGTTTGTTCGAAAGAGACACCACAGCCCCTGGCATACGGGCTACTGAAGGAACACGGGTGGGTTTTAGTCAGTAAAAGTCTGACACGCCCTCCTGCTCCACCCAGAGCGGGAGAAGTTATTTGATGATTTCCGACCCAAAAAAAAAAAAACCTATACCTACAGCAAATAAAAATTATTTGAAATGCAATCAGTTTTTTAAGCCCATCTCTGAATCTCGTGAATGTAAGAATATAATAGAATGAATATACATAGTTTGTATAGGTAAGCCTACCCAAAATATATTGGATATCCCTTGTTAAGCTCGTAACAATAAAATAACAGCCGAGTTAAAAGTTAGGGAAAGGGTTTCACTAGAAGCCGTCCACTTTAGTATTGATTATTTGGTTATACCCTCAGTTTCATAACTTGTAAAACGATAAATAGGTATTATTTGATTTGTATTCTGTAGGTTTAATTATTTTAGAAACCCTAGGAATGAGCCATAAAATCATAGTCTTGAAGGTGACAGACATACCAAATTGACATAAGTCTTTTTTTTAAACATAACTACAATCATAATGGTATACAATGATAATAAACAGTGTGCTATGCTATGCCAGACGGTATACAAATTTTTGTAATTAGGTTAACAAACCAGCCGAATCTCAATATTTAAATGAAACAAAACTAAGGTTGGAAAAAAAATCAATTATAAGAATCACACATTTCGTAATATAAATTAGTTCATAATAAATATGTCAGTGACAAGAGGAAAAGCTGAAACGAAAAAATATCAATATATTGTATGTCAACGCATATTGAAAACAAATATTATGACTGTGTCAAAATATTAAATGAATGTCAATAAACAATAATGATTTCGAATGACATGTTGATTTGGAATTACAAAATCATTGATGTATAACATAGATAGGTAACATTATGATGATTTGATGAATTAGAAATAAAAAATATTTTATTGTCCAGGTAATACAGTGAGCATTAAACATGCATAAGTTAACAGCAAGTTGTGACGACATGAGTTAAAAGCATTTGGAACAATCAAGCTTTAATGTTAATTATCATTAATGTATATATTTAACTATCTATCTAAAACGAACCGACCACATTATTTATATTACACGTATATATGAAATATAACCTAAATAGTTTATTGTCCAGGTAATACAGTAAACAGGATTATAGATTTAGACGACTTGAGTTGCTTAAAATATTACCTACTGCTCTGCTAGGCATTGAGGTAATATGTACTATACATATTACCTCAATGCTGCTAGGTTACAAAGTATTATCTATTTGACAGTGAGCCCCAAACTAGACAGATAGTCTGTATGTTGGGGCACGGGGTACGAATTCTAGAGAGGTAATTTCTGGTGTGGTTTATATGTGTGCCAGTGTGCGTATTAGCTCCAATTGTATTTCTTTTGGTTCGATGAAGAATACTACAATCAATTTTTATAACTTTAGGTTTTGCTAACAATAACGACATAATTTTTCTTTTCCACCAGTGATGCCTGAATATGACCCGCTAATCACGGGTCTACCAACGTTAGTACAAGTCGGCGAGCAGGCGCTGGTCAACTGCACCTCGGACTACTCGCTGCCAGCAGCTACTATCGACTGGTTCGTCGATTCGGAGCCTCAAGAGGTAAGGAAAGCCTTAGTTATATATTTTCTACCAGAATATTATTATCATGGGGGTTGATAAAAATAATAAAAAATGCAATTTAGCTGATATCAGACTTTCTATTTTGTGGCTATGTGATAACAACCGCTTCGGTCGATCGGTATAGTTAAGCGACGCTTGCCCCGGTTGGTGCATGGATGGGTGACCATCTTTACATACCAAGTTCCTCGGAAGCACGTTAAGTCAAAAGTCCGACCACCAGTTTTTTTCAAGGGTTTTCGTATTACTCAGTAACTGGGTTTTGGAAGTCAGATAGGCTTTCGCTGCATCCTGTTAGACTGGAAGCTGACCCAACATAGTTAGGAAGGCTAGGCTGATGATGATGATTATCGAACTTTATATTTATGACTCCTAAAATGCACCCTTGGATCACGCCTTACGATAGTCAAAATATAAATCAATTCACAACAAGAACGAAACATGAACAAAGTAATTACTATCTTAATAATCATTTTAAATCACTCAATTTTCACACAAATAATAAAGTACCTCAAACGTAGTCTGCAAACTAATGATATGTCTGTAGAGACATATCACGAGCTTAGCTTGCATAATACTCGTAAAAGACTGGCGTTTTAGTTGTGTTCATAGAAATATCCTAGGTACCAACCTTCAACAGAATATGATATTTGGTATGCCTTAAGGTGAGTATAGACTAGAGCATTTACTTGTAACAGAAAAACGAGCCGCTTTGTGATATGATCTAGTGTATCACCCTTCACGAACCAGATGTCGAGCACGCTCGCTGTTTTGGTACAACAATAATTGTACAAACCAACGGGCGTATTGGTGTAACATTTCGTCGAGCCTTTGCACGAGGCCGGGTGCAACTTGTAGGTCCGACATTTCAAGGAAGAATGAACGCAAGATACAACGAAATGTTACGGGTAAATGCACACTCGCTGTGAGCATTATGCCGAGCATTCGCAGGAACGTTATATTAAATGGAAATGCTTTGGAAACTGAGCTTTTACTTGTATTTTACCATTTGTAAGAACGTTACATTACACAGAAATGCTCGAGAAATTGCTCTAGTCTATACTCACCTTTCCATCTGAAACAAACTTAACATCAAACAAATAATATTCCAAGTACTTTATTTCCATTGCCTGTAAATAAAAACATTCTGAAATCCTTAAATCCAACTACAGTACTTGACTCTAGACGTCTTAACCCACAGAATAACGACTTACATTCGTGCTCCTATCGATTTCCAAATAAATATAGCTCTCTCAGTTCGTAAAAGCTGAGCTCACAGGTATAACCAGCGTGCTATTTATTTTATTGAAAACCTATAGCCATTCGCGTTAAAAGCTGACGATACCCGATGTCAGTCGAATGGCAAGATATAACCTGGATTGTTGAAACTTTATGTTTACTTTAGATGCTTTTTTATATTCGTCATCACAGCTTGCAATGAATTTGTGGATTTATTTTATCATCATCATCATCATCATCAGCCTATAAATGTTCCCACTGCTGGGACACAGGCCTCCTCTCGGTTAGAGGGATTGGGCCGTAATCCACCACGCGGGCCCAGTGCGGGTTGGTAGATGTCACATGTCTTCGAATTTTTGGTTCTAGGACATGCCGGTTTCCTCACGATGTTTCCCTTCACCGTTTTGAGAGCAGTGGTGATGAAATAATTTACACAAAGTAAAGCGCCTGTCTGGGATCGAACTCACGACCCACAACTCGTAAGTCGCGGCCGTTACCACTTAGCCACCACTGCTCTTTATTTATTTTATCAATTAGCTTAAAATAACTTTGTTTTTTTTTATGTGATATGGATTCATCATCATTATCAGCTTTTCCGCCGAATATGATTTTAACCGATTTCAAAAATGACGAGGTTCTCTACTCGTCTGTATTCTGTTATTTTTAATGGATAGGGTATGTCTCAGGGGTGGTCCCAATTTACATTTTATAAACTATTCTTTGGTCGTTTTTGTTCGATAATGCGTATTTAATCCACTTTATGTATCTTAATCATGTTCTAATACTTTCAATATAAGAACATTATCAAGAGACACGAAGTGGATGGTTTTTTATTAACGGTGGGAAATCATCAAATAACTTCTGGAGAGCGTGTCAGACTTTTACTGACAAAAACACTGTTGTTTACGTACCAAGTATTGGCATGTAATTGATGTCTTGGAATCTGTAATTAAGTTTTTTGCGACCGATTTCCGAAATTAAAGTAATTTTTCACTCCGAGTGTTTTTTTTTTTTTTTTGGAAATTGGTTGATTTTTTTTTTGTATTTTTTTCTCTATTTTTAGTAATGGTTCATAGACTACATCAATTCGTATGCCAGTCGAAATCGGCTGTGTTTTTATTTTGTAACAAGATTTTAATTCCTTTTAAATTGGAGATTTGTTCTGTATGTTGCCGGACGTAAAAGAATAACACCATCACATTTTGGTGTCAGTATCGGGTGTCGTAGAAGGTGACTAAAGGACTTACTAGAGAATGGGCAGCAGCGTTCTCTATGCATTTTACCACCATACTGCGATCACCAATCCGCCTGCCAAGCGTGACGATTATGGCAAAACTCCACCTTTTGGGAGAGGCCTATATCCAGCAGCGGACGTCTTTCCGCTGAAGTGACGTGATAATGAAATTGGAGATGTTAACCTGATATTCTGTCTCTCAGATTTCCTTAAAAGACCTTTCCTCTTTTTCCTTCGTACCTCTAACATGACTTGTCGTCTACATTATACATAACATAACACGTGTAGTAACAGAATCATTCATCAGACAGAAAGCCTCAGTTCGGATACATTTATCAAACAAATTACACGATCTATTCACGGCTCAAACGACCTGTTGTGCTAGAAATTATTTTAATTTCTCCTCTCCATTGTTGGGCTAACGATTATTCCTTTCAGTACTCGGTATCGGCGTCTACGTTCGCCTTTTGTCAGTCCCAACGCTCGAAAAGCCGGTATATTTGATTTCGTATAAAAGAATTTGGTGATATATTTTTAAAGGCAGCACTCCGTTAAAGAGAGAGCTCTCAAGCCTCGACTGTGGTGAGATTTTAGGAATGGAGCTACGGAATGAAAGGTGATGTCTGGATTTCAAATGCAAAGTCACCTGCACCTGTCTTGTAAGGCATGTTTTCATAAATACATATGGTATTTATTTATATTTAGTTAACGTAAATATCTCACCTGCCCAGCGTCTTCTCAACTTTATTGGGGTCAGCTTTAAGTCTTACGGGTTTCAGCTGGGTAACATTTTACTTGGAGTGACTGCTTACCTAACCTCTACAACTCTGTTACTAGTAACAAGATATCCCTTGGTAAGACTGGTTGTCAAAATCTAAATCAAAATCAAAATTCATTTATTCAAACTAGGCTGGTATCAGCACTTTTTGAACGTCAAAAATTACAAAAGACAGTCCCCCAAAAAACGCCCACCCTTCACCACTTTCTAGTGCTTTAGCTGGGAAGAAGAAGTGGCGCAACAAACTCTCCAGCAGCACAGCTGTCTGTTATGTTAAAAGAACTTGATTCCATACAATAGTAGGTACGTTACATGAAATAAAATATTTCTAGATATAATAGATCAATCGTCGAGGTCGCTAGCTAACTACATCTTGCAATATAACTTGTTATTTAAAAAAAAAACATTGTAGTAGATTATTTCAATACTAAGTAAATGAAAATAAAAATGAATCAATACAATCAAATAAAAATAAACAAATCAGTTGCTATACTTAAGACCTGTCAGTAGGTAAGCTAATTCTGGTGAAAGAACACAAACGTTGTCTTGAGTTAATCACAGCGGCCAACAATTCTTATCGTTTAAGTAGTCAATCAAAATCTATTATCTACATTCCCTTTTTATTCTTATTTTATACGACATGACGTATCGGGTTGTTACATAATCTGTTATATCTTAAAAATCTTCGGGTCTTGAGTCGGAAATTGTACTATAGGCATTAAACACAGACATCTTTAACAAGCTTAACAGTCTAGTAAAAGTCTTAGAGACGTGATTATATCTTTATATCTTATTCTTTACTCCATCGTGTCGCACCTAATATATTTCCTAGAATTATTTTCATTACTTCTCTTGTAAGGTATATAATTTATAAAGTCTTCTCCGCGACACGTGTAACCTTTGGCTTCTATTTGTTTTATTAATGTATTACCATTATTATCATTGTCATCCATCTCTAAGTATATTTCATTTAGCTACTTTAATATTATTATTTCAGCATTTTTTATGTTTCCTTAGCAATTTCATTATATCCATTATTTTGATGAAAATTATTACTACCATTTGTTTTCATTCAACATAATGTCTAATCAACTTGTGTTCTGGACCAATACATTGTTCTAGTAAAAATAAATGCTTTCAGACTTGACAAGATATTTATCGAATTTCTTTTGATTGATTGTTCACTGTTGCTAGATCCAGTAAAATGAATCGAATTGATCATAACAATCTTATTACAATAATAATAGAATAAATAAATCAAAAGTCATTTATTCAAATTAGGCTGAGAATCAGCACTTTTCGAACGTCAAAATACATAAGACAGTCTCCCAAAAACACCCACCCTTGGACACTTCCTAGTGCTTTAGCTGGGAAGAAGAAGTGGCGCAACAAACTCCCCAGCAGCACAGCTGTCTGTTTAGTCGGATGGACTTGATTCTATACACATACCTATGCAAAGTAATATTGTGTGACCTCTGAGTTTGTTTCGGCCTTTCTACTCAGAGTAGTCATATAGGAAACGCCGACCTCATCTAGTTTAAAAAAATATGATTGACGTGTAAAAGTGTTTGTGCAAACCTACTTACAGAAATAAAATCATTTATCAATAAACAATAAAGCATAATAAAGGGCGTGATAGCTTACATATGCAATGCTGGATTATTGTTTGGAGTAGATCATGTCAATAACTAATGACATAATAGATAAAATTAAATTAAAAAATACTTGGTCAATAAAATTAAAATAGTCAGTAATAATAGACAGCCTGTTATTGTCCTACTCCAGGGCAAATACATTTTCTCACTCAGAAAAGGCATGAGCATTGATCTTAATTATAAATCGAGGTTCCCTCACGGCCTTTTTCCTTCACCGATATCAGTGATGTCCAATTTAAACTAAGAAATAAATTATGTGAATTAAAAAATCATTTCTCAAAAAAAAAAACAACCGACTTCCGGAAAACACTACGAAGTGAAAAATAACTTTAATTTCGGAAGTCGGTGACTTTGGATATGTATTTTTTGTGTCACCGGCTTCCTAAGTTAAAGTTCTTTTCACTTTGTAGTGTTTTTCCGGAAGTAGGTTGTTTTTTCTTTGGAGAAAGTTTTTATTTTTCACTTTTTAGTTATAGCACCGACCACACCTATTCGAAATTTCATCATTCTTGGAGTCAAAACAATGCATATTTATGCGATGGCAGCAATCGCGGTTGATTTGCTGTAAAAAAAATTAAGAGTTCCGTTGTCTGTCCCCCAAACACATCATCAGATCTATATGAAATTTAAATGAATTCATTTCGAAATGAACCCCTTGTGAACAAAAAAAGAATTTTGCAAATTCTTCTATATATAACGGAGTTATGCCCGAACATACATAAAAAAAACATGTCAAAGTAAATGAAAAAAGTCACATTAGGATTTACCCGAATCGGCAACTTTGTGCGCTGTGCAGTAGAGGCGAGACCTTACCAACTGGGCCATCTTGACATAGCATAGCATAATCAGCCTATAATGTTCCCACTGCTGGGACACAAGCCCAGTGGGCTACCTATTATCTACCATGCGGGCCCAGTGTGGGTTGGTAGATATCACATGTATTCGATCTTTTGGTTTTAGAACATGCCGGTTTCCTCACTATGTTTTCCTTCACCGTTTTGAGAGCAGTGGTGATTAAATTATTAAGTAAAGCGCCTGCCTGGGTTCGAACCCACGGCCTACAAACTCTTAAGTTGGGGCTGATACCACTGGGCCACAATCCCATCCATCACGACATAGATAATCTTAAAACAACCAATTTCGGACAAACAAACATTAATCATGATTAAATTAGACTTAACTCTTCATCTACGCTATCACTGTGTCTCCAATTTACCTTTTAATGAATTTGGAATCTCATATCACTTCATTATTAATGAATTACTTAACCAGATCCAAAAACAAACTAACAGGACCTTACTCTTAGAATAATTGAATTGTAGAAGGTCGGAAAAGGAAAGGCTATCTCAAACAGGGAAGATAAACAAACGTAACTTGATAACTGCGGTAAACGTTTGTAAACTTTATGACAATCCTCAATGGACTTCAAATAAATTAGATTTTGGAGTCCAAGAGAAGCTTTATTTCTTGAGTCATAATGATGTTCATATTTTTTTTGCGGTCAATTTCATTGCTTTATTGTTTATTTTGCACGACAAGAGGTATTTAAAGGAACTAATATTTGCTGTATTTTTCCTAGATACTACCTTTTCGGTTATAAATAGGTCACATCAGTTACAATTAGGCTTAAGCCTATGTGGCTCGCTTTGCCAGTCAGACTCTCAAACTAAAGTAATCCAGGCCATTTTGTGCAGACCATTGCCAGTAAAAACAATGTAATTAAGATTGGTAGAAAACTTTTGTTTGAACTTGTGAAAAGACGTTATTTCTGTCGTAGGAATAAGGGGTCGTTTCATGAAATGTCAAAGATGGAAGATTCACAAGTTAAAGATCAGTATCTTTTTTAAATTCACAATCACTAGTTAATTTATTTCTTACTATATTTTGTCCATGGCTTCGCCCACGTGGATGTCAGAAAATATCCCGCGGGATAAACGTGCCTACCCTATATGTTTATCCAACTAAACATTGTAATAATTGTGTGTCTGAGCCGTTTCCGAGATTTCAGATTATATATACCAACGTATTTACAAGAATTGCTCGGTATTATAGATTATGTACTGACATAATTTTTTTTACAATATTTAAACAGGAAATTCTCAAACTCCTAATTCCAAACATATAATAATATGATTTTAATCCAATATTTGTGTCTGTTAAAATACTTCGTTCGCCAAATTTGATTCCCTCTAATTCATTTAGCTCCTGGTTTGTGTTGTTCACAATAAAGTTAGGTGTACCAACTCAGTCTGGGTCTAGACCTAACCTAATTAGCTACCTATGTCCCGCTGCTGACGTAGGATTATGGACACGTCGTGAACTGAGTATATGTGTGATTCAGTTAAAAGGTTTATATGTGGTATGGGCTGGATTACATTTTACAAATGCGTTGCTGCTTGGGAATTTTGATAGCTATTTTGTTTAGGTATTGTATGTCAGTGCTCCATTTTTATTTCCAGTTAGTGAAATTCCAGTTTTATTACGTGTTTATTTGTTTTTAGGGTTCCGTACCTCTAAAGGAAAAAACGGAACCCTTATAAGATCACTTTGTTGTCCGTCCGTCCGTCCGTCTGTCAAGACCGTTTTTCTCAGGAACGCGTGGAGGTATCAAACTGAAATTTCTATATGATACTTAGTTCTACTGTCCCTGGAAGCTGTAGAAAAATCAACCTTCTAAGTCAACGCAATCAAAAGATACAGCCATTTAGGCCGCAGATTTCCGCAAATTTTCGAAACTCGCACGGGAATCAAAACCTACAGGGTACTTCCCGAGAACTTAGAATCTTGAAATTTTGTACGAAGTCACGTCTTATAGTACAGATATAGGAAAAATTACGAAAACCGTAAATTTTTAGTTTCGTCATATAAAAAAAAATATTTTTGACAATTTTGAACTTTTACTTATATACGCACAGGTTTGTACGGAACCCTCGGTGCGCGAGTCCAACTTGCACTTGACCGGTTTTTTTTTTTAATATTTGAAATACTGCAAACGATTGCAATTTCAGATTTTTGTTGATAAAAATGGGATATGGTATGTTCAAAAACGTACGGTAGTTCGTTTTCATACAAGATATTACCAAGCCAACATTATGCCACATTAATCGTACAACTCCTGCACAATGCACTTCCCCCTTTCTCTCCATTAGCAACACAGTAAGTACTTCTGCTAAGCACTCGCGTGTACATTCCACACACACAATTTATCATTCTTGAAATTAAAACAGTAAGCTACGGTGTATCATCAATCTTCCAAAAGTAAGGATATACAAACCGCACGCCGAAAGTCTCGACAGCTAGCCACAATGCAAAATAAATAACACATGCAATTTAATCCAGTTTCCGACTCCCGGTCTCAACCCTCTTTGATTGAGGTCTCTCGTAAAATATATATTTCTAAGACCCTATATCATAATTTTTTATACACGTCACATCTTCAGCCAATTTTAGGAGTTCACATTCAAATGTATGTGTTTGTCATTGATCGACGGATAGAATTTGTTTAAATTATATGTGATGAGTCGCGAAGCCTTCGCTCGCGCACAGAATTTTGATCCGCGGATTTACGTCTCAAAGTGCGGGAATGTCAAAGTCACCGACAGCACATCGATTTGTCACGATCCTCTGAAAGGTGATGTTAAAAGACTGGAAAATATCTGAATATTTTTTCTTAGAAATTCTAGCGGAGATGGATATTTTTCGCTTTGAAGAGACGTCATCCGTCATCATTAGACTGTATTTACTGTTATTTATTATGTATTACTTAACGTGTACTGACGGGTCGGATATATTATTATATTAATATGTTGTTTGCGTATAAAGTTTTTTGATAAATTATGCAAAAAAAAAACGGAATCACGGTAATACGGCACTTTAGAACAAAATAAAACAAAAGCATGGATAAAGTTAAATTGTTTTAAAGCACTAATCTGCTTTTCTGCTGCCAATTCGGTAACATGAAGCCACAAGATTTTCTTACCTACCTCTAAATGAAGTCTTATTTCAATAAACTAAAATAAAAAAAACAACCGACGTCCGAAAAAACAAGACGGTGTTTTTAGGTATGTACGAGTATTTTAGTTTTTTGTTACCGACTTCCGAAATGAAAGTAATTTGCACTGTGTAGTGTTTTTATCTGAAATCGGGTGTTTTTGTTTTTTTTTTTTGAAAATGTTTTTATTATTCACTTTTAAGTTGTGCTAACTGCCCCACACCAATTCGTATACCACTACTTGCTATGTAAACAACAGTAACAGGAAGCAACAGCGTATAATTTATTTTTTTGGTTGGGAAATCATCAAATAACTTCTCCCGCTCTGGGTGGAGCAGGAGTGCGTGTCAGACTTTTTACTGACTAGAACTCACCCGTGTTCCCTCAGTTGCCTGTGTGCCAGAGGCGACGGTATCTCTTTCAAACAACCTGCACTCCTGGCAGGCATCGACTCTTACGAACCCCACCAGTTGTTGCTGACATCTCTTTGAGGCGCACGTGGAACAAACGCGCCTTCGACCTGGCTTTTTTGTTGTTGTTTAACGTGGAGAAATGCCTACTGCACTACCACGGGGAGATAGCGCAATTATGTGGGACCCACTAAAACTCCACGGTGTCCTCGAGTGCCGCTTAAGGCGGGAACACGAAAACGCGCAAGCGATCCGCGAACCCGCCGCAGCTGTCCGTCACCGGACCCTCCTCGGAGGGGAATAATCACACCCAACCCTATCACCGGCGCACCAGGACACATGGCATGCCGTGACCACCCTAGGACCTGAATAGCATAAGGGGCCCAGACGACCCCGTGTCTGGCACCCTTGATCCCCCTGCGACGGGTCAGCACAGTGGCCCCGTCGCCTACCATTTTTCGGCCGCAGGGGATAGGAAGAGCGGCCAAAGCTATACCGACACTCCTCTCCTGCGGCCCCACCACGTCCACCATCAGACGGTGGCGGCCCCGTCCAGGCCACGGAAGGGAAGAGCGCTACTCAGAAGCACCAGCACTCCTCCTCCACCGCAGCCTGTAACCCTCAACCGCGTTGCCTCTCATTAGACATCGCGGCCCGCCTCAGTTGTTAAGAGCATTAGTTATGAAAATATTTTGCTGAAACTTTAATAGAGTCTGTGCGGAGTGCTAATTTTTGAGTATTGGTATTACTTGTCGCTAGTTGCTAGTTTACTGGTATTGTGAATGCAAGCGCTACTGGTGAGCTGGTCCTGACTTCGAAACCCGTGTCGGAAAAAGTGTTATTGGGCGTTACCTTCTGGAATTTCTCAGAAGCAGCCCGAAGTCTGGATTTGTGCCCAGTTGATGGCGAAAGGGAATTCCCTGTTACATAAGACTTAAACTTAACTGACGAAAGATGGGTGTACTTTATGTGCACCACTGCCTTACCCTTCCGGGTACACAGGGCGAATTTCACATACACAGTAATACATCAGTTTATTTGCACTGTTAGATTTAATTGATGTAATTAGGTCTTTTAAATTGCGTACACCTATATTTTGGCAGAATTGCCAAAGAACCGTAATTCGGGTTTTGTAGGTGGCCTTTCTAGAATTCAATTAAGTCAAATTCCATTTACGTAATTGTAATTTTATTAAACTACAATTCTTTTTCAATCTACCAAAAACCAAAAAGACAAAAAAAATATTAAATTCGACAAGCCATTCTCAATTTCACGCCAAAATAACCCCATCAGTCAATGTTACATTAATAAAACAGCCAATCATCAAAAAATCTCATTAATTTTCGAGACCTTTTGTTGGGATTATGAGGGCGCGGCCCCAATGAAGGAAATTAAACCGTACTACGAAAACGATCATGAGGAATTTACTTTTGTACTCCGTAATGGCGCGTTTGTGTTTAATTATTTAAATTAACTGAAAACAATTAGAATTACGTTCGTTGATAGCGGCTCAGGAAGCGCGCCGTTGTGCCGGTCATCGGACTCTAAGTCATTACTTTGGAAATTGTTGCCTATTCGGCTCAGCGTCCACTGAACTGGCAGAATGAGATTTTGTTATTTTTCCGCCTTTTCTTAATATAGCTTTAGTGTAAGTTCGAGCATTAGAAGGAAACCAACCTGAAGAAAGAATAATTTGGAAGTATTTCAGTTTCTTAGTGTGTTTTGTAAACTAATTAGTTGTGGGTCTCTACTGGCTACATAAGAATTAACATAACATCACGCCTTGTTTCCTCTAAGGGTTGGGCAGAGGTGTAACTATAGTACTCCCAACATTTCGGCAGTTATGTTTAAGTCCCATGTAATAGGGGGCAAGCCTATTGCCATCAACCGGGCACAAATCCAAACTCTGGGCTGCTACTGCGATCTCCCAGACCGTGAAACCCAATATCACTTTGCCCGACATAAGAATCAAACCCAAGACCTCATGGTCAGCGGTAGTGCTTGCGACCACTACACCAATGAGGCTGTTTAAAGAACTGTTGATTCAAAATTATAGTTTCGTATAAAACGGGATGTTTGGCTTTTTCCACCTCGGCTTTGTGCGGAGATCTGGACTTGTCTTTAATACATACATAACATGCAGTGAAGAATTGGTATGATTTTTTTATTAGAAATGGCCTGTACCTTACAGCTCGGCAGCGTACCTATTACAGGCTAATAATATATAATCAATCTAAAATGTTCCCACTGCTGGGACACAGGCCTCCTCTCTGTAAGAGTGAGTGGGCCATAATCCACCACACGGGCCCGGTGCGGGTTGACAAATGTCACATGTCTTCGAATTTTTGGTTCTAGTAAATGCCGGTTTTTTCACGATGTTTTCCTTCACCGTTTTGAGAGTAGTGGTGATGAAATAATTTACACAAAGTAAAGTGCCTGCTTGGGTTTGAACACACGACCCACAACTCGTATGTCGCGGCCGTCACCACTGGGCCACTTCTGCTCCCTGCAGGCTGATAATCAGTGATCGGAGTAGGTAGATTGATTTTACGTACTCGCATCATGAATAGTCATAGAAATCATAACATGGATAAGCTTTTTTGCCCGGATTTCATTTTGGTACTTACGGGATTGAATCAAATATTGTGAAATTTGTATTTTTAAACTACTACATTAGAAATTTATAGAATGCTATAGACTTATTTTTTCGCATTCAATGCAATAACTAGTTATGAATATGAAAACAGGTGAAAATTATATAAAAAGCAGTTTAGATCATTTCAAAATCCCGGAGGCATATCCATACTAATATATACGTGCCAGTTCATTGACCCCAAATCAATCTACCTACTCCGATCACTGCTGATAATACATAAATCAAAAGCCCACCAAGAAAAGGTAAAGTGAGCTTGAAGTCTGGGCCTACTCCTTAAGCACGAAGTCGGTCGTTTCGGTCGAAGTAACGGGCGTTACCAACCTCGTATCAGTTACGGACAGATGATTAGTTCAGAGCCCGAATTAACGACAACACGGTTTGACAGCTGTCCCTACTCTCGATATGTTTTTGCCCGTCCAAAAAAATTTGTTAATAGGGTATTTTCCAATTTATTAAAAACTATTCTAATTTGAAGATTGGGATGAAATACGTAACAGAAAAATAAAAGTAAATTGATTTATATCCAGTTTCTCAATTAAAAACGATTTAAACCAAATTTATTTATCGTTGTTTTGAATTTACCGCCAAAACGCTCCTTACGATGACTTTTTATCTACTAACTACTTTCTGACAGGCCCGTATATTCACTGACGAAGTAAGAGAGTAGGCCTCCTGCTGAGTATATCAGTGTTAATCCCTCGCTATCACTTCACCTAAGTTTTCAAAAAAAATTCATAATACACCGGAATTTCTTATAAATATAACTAACATCAACAAACCACTACTAATGAACGTCTCGCCTTAGACAAAGTCGAACCACTCTCACAAACGTATAATTTGTGTACGGACATGGTCGTAAAATTATTTCATTGAATTAAAGACGTCCGGATCTAAAGTTTACTCGGGGATCAATCAATCAATCAATCAAAATATTTTTATTTCATATAAACCTGCAAGGGCACTTATGAAACGTCAGAAGCTAGGTGCACGGTTCCAAATTGTTGTTTCCTATGGAGAAGAGCCGGCAAGAAACTCCACGGTTACTCTTTTAAAAATAATTGGCTTTAACAATGTTTTCAAATTACAGAGATTAAATGTATGGGAGGACAGCGCAGGCCTGTCAATAAGTACCAGGTACTTAGACGAATACAGAATAGAAAATCGTCTACAAATCTACAGTCAGTAAAGCCTACAATGTTCTCTCATTCACAATATGTAAAATTATCTACATAAATAAAATGAACCTAACTAAAATTGATGTATAATGTCAATTAGTGACGAGATTATGTCAGCATTGTAAAAATAAAAAAAATAAAAAAGAACATTGTATTTGAGAGCAGTTAATAGACTTTCACATAGTTATGCTGTTAATGAGGTACCAGGGAAGCCACATGTGCAGAAGGAATTAATGCCAAACTTCCCTCTCTTCAACGTAGTCTTTTATCTTATAATATGCTTTTTTGATAAGGACACGTTTGATGTGCGTTTTAAACTTTCCATCGCTAAGTTCTGTAACCGACTTTGGCAACTTGTTATAGAAGCGGATACTGTTTATTAGAAATGACTTGCTAGTTTTAGTCAGTCTAAATTTTGGAATCACAATTTCATCTTTACTACGTGTATTCAGATTATGGAAATCGCATCGTTTTTTGAAAAGGCCTAAGTTTTTGCGAACATATAAGATATTTTCTAGGATATAAAGAGAAGGCAGAGTTAATATATCAATTTCGCTGAATTTGTTTCTAAGAGACTCGCGAGGCCCCATTTTATAGATTGCGCGGATTGCCCTCTTTTGTAAAATGAAAATTGAATCTACGTCAGCTGCCGATCCCCACAGCAGAACGCCATAAGACATAATACTGTGAAAATAAGCAAAGTAAACTAACCTAGCTGTGGCTACATCAGTCAACTGCCTTATTTTTCTTACTGCGTAAGCAGCTGAGCTTAATCTACTTGAAAGAGCTCTAATGTGAGCACCCCATTGCAATTTTGAATCTACAGTAATTCCCAAAAATACAGTTTCCGAAATAGCATCCAGTTTCTTGCCATCAAGTTTTAAGTTTAGACCTACTTGGGGTACATTTGGTAACGAGAACTTAAGACATTTAGTTTTGTTCGCATTGAGTAAAAGATTATTAGCCGCAAACCATTTCGAAAGAACGGCTAGACTATCATTGACATGTAAGACATCCGTATCTTTTCTATCTATTCTAAAAATAAGAGAAGTGTCATCAGCGAATAAAATTATATCCGAGAATTTAGCCATCAGGTAAGGAAGGTCATTTATATAAACTAGAAATAAAAAAGGGCCAAGAATTGAACCTTGAGGCACGCCCATCTTAACTAGAGACCCCGAGGACGTCGCCCCATTAACGTTTACTTTTTGCTGCCTGTTTGATAAATAGGAAAGTACAAGATCAGCAGCTTGTCCACGAATTCCGTAGTGGTGTAATTTACAGATCAGTGTATTGTGGTCAACGCAGTCAAACGCCTTTGAGAGGTCACAGAAAATGCCAATGGCGTCCTGGGAATTCTCCCAGGATTCCAAAATGTGACTGATGAGTTTTACTCCTGCGTCAGTCGTCGACCTACCTTTCGTGAAACCAAACTGTCGACTATGTAAAATCCCATTTGAGTTAAAGTGTGACAACATCTGGTCCAGCATGATTTTTTCATAAATTTTGCTCAATGCTGGAAGCACAGATATAGGTCTATAATTAGAGGGATCACTCTTACTACCCGATTTGAAAATTGGTACTACTTTACTATGTTTCATTAAGTCAGGAAACGTACCGCTGTCTAAACATTGATTAAATATGCCTGTTAGGACAGGGGCAATTGTGTCAATGATATTTTCGAGAACCTTAACGGAAATCCCCCATAAGTCTTCAGTGTTTTTTATGTTAAGACTTTTAAATGCTGTTTTAATTGTGGCAATAGAGATGGGTTTGAATTCAAAACTTGGAATGTCCTTGCTGAAGTTTTCTTTAAGAAGAGATTCAGCTGATACAGATGATGAGGGGAGAGATTTCGTAACTTCTATTGGGATGTTGGTAAAGAAATTTTCTAGAGTCTCAGCAACTTGTAACTTATCTGAAATGGTTTCATTATCAATTTTTAGAGCTAACTCATTCTGATCTCGCTGTTTTGTGTTTCCAGTTTCTTTGTTAATTACCTGCCACACAGCTTTTATTTTATTTTTAGAGATACTAATTTTGTTACTTATTAATTTAGCTTTAGCGTGAGCGCAGACTCTTTTGAATATCTTAGAATAGTTTCTTACATAATTATGAAGGGCCTGATCAGAAGTCAATGATTTTTCGTGATACAAATTATATAAAATATCTCTGCTTTTTCTAATGCCAGCAGTGGCCCATTCGCTAAATTTTGGTTTAGTAGCTATCGCAACTTTTTTTACAGGACATGCTTTATTGAATTCTTTGCATACTGTAGAAAAAAATGTGCCATAGTTTATATTGGGGTCTTGTGAATCAAAACTCGCTGTTGAGAGCTTGCTAAGAACATTATTATTAAAAGATTTCAATTTATTTTTAGTCAGAGGTCTCAATTCAATGGTTTTATCTAGATGTAACTTTTGATCTAAGTCAAACAATACAAGCTGACCAGTATGGTCTGACCTGACGCCACTAATTAAGGATGAGTCCTTTATTTTGCAATTAGTAAATACGTTGTCTATGCATGAAGCTGTGGTTGCTGTTATTCTAGTCGCTTCATTAAATATACATTTTAAATTGAATGATTTAAACAAAGAGATAAGCTTACTTTTTTCTGGTGAATTAACTAATAAATCAATATTTAGGTCACCACACACAAAAACTAATTTATTATCTTTGAAAAGTTTACCTAATATTTCTTCCATAACTATCAAAAATGATGACAAATTCGTGGCTGGTGGTCTATACACAGATAAGAAAGTATGGCCCTCAACCTCCGCACATGCTACCTCACATAAGCGATCAACAGAGCAAGCGGTGATATCCTTTCTTTCCTTATATCTAAAACAACTATTACACAATATCAAAGTACCACCCCCTATCGAAGACCTATTGTACGCACTGGCAACTGAAAAATTATTTACATTAAACAACATCCTATCCGGTTTTAACCAAGTTTCAGTAAAACATAAGATATCCATATGATATTTATCTATTAACATTTCCACGTCTAGAATTTTGCCAGAGAAGCGATTTATATTTTGGTGATACAGTAAAATACACTTATTATGCTTCTCTTTTGTCGCGTCTAAAAGTTTAAAGAATTAATTACAGTATTATTAGAAGTACTAGATAATACTGTTTCGTCACTTAACCTAGTCTCAGTTAAATTATCAATAACTGCGTGTATATTATAAGCTAACAAAGTAGCTAATACATGTCGACTAGTCTTGGGAAGAAACATATGTTCCCGAACTAGTACAAAATCTCTAACAAAATTGTTAGTATCAAAATACAATAAACGGTCACTATGACGACATGTCAAAATATGCATTAAATTATTTAGGCTAAAAATGTAATCATTTTCTTCATAATTCAAATGATTTGAATATGGCAAAGCACATAATATTATTTTACCTAATTTTAATTTAAGTAGGGTGTCAATACCATTAACTATGTCCCTTTTAGTTAAGCTCAGACTGTTACCAATTAAAAGAACTACCGTTGTCTGCTCATTCAATTTTGTATGTTTTATTTTATGAACAAGCTCATTAAAATGCAGGTTATGGTAACAACAATTAGTTATAGTAAGTTTAGAGCGGTTATTTAACAATGGTCCAAAACCTGTTCCTAATCTATCAGAATATACCAAAACATTACTTTGAGTGGGATAGACACTGTCTAGTGTATGAGGTAAAATGGGTGAAGCGGCAGAAACAACATGCTGTGACATGAGAGGTGGCGGAGTGGGAGCACAACTACAGGTGAGATTGTTTGTCAGTGACTCATACCTCTCTGCATTGTACTTAACCAAGTCCACCAACTCACAGGCCTCCTGCAAACGTTCGCTTAACATTTGTTGACTAGACTCATACTTACAGGATATTTCTTTAAGTGTATTTTCCCTGCTCAGTAATTCCTTCTGAAGGTTTTGTATGTCAACATTATACATGAATCTACTTGTTTCCAACTTATTATTACATTCATTTAGTTGGCTTTGTAAGTTGACACGTTCTTTCCTAAGATTTAGGTTAAATTTGTAAACACTTTGTGTCTTCAAAAGTTTCTTATACTTTTTAATATTCTTACTAATTTTAATATATTTCTTAATTTTATTATGACTACTTAGAGTTGGACATCTAGTTATGGTATCGTCCCCAGTCAGGTCTATGGCAACGGTGGGCTTCACATACTCCAGTCCGGATATACTACCAACCAGCTCATCGAAAAGGTTACTGGTGTTGGCAACCTGTTCGCTGGCTTTCAGAAAGTTGATGGTGGAAATCTTGTTGTTGGCCTTGCATAATTCTGCTTCAAGGCCTGATATCCGTTTCAGTGCCTGGTCATGAGTGTCACTGCAATGTTGGAAGTCTGACACTAGTTGACGAAGATGGCGATGCTGGTCAAGTATGTCCATGTGCTGAGTGTGAAGTTCAACAAGCTGGCTCTTGAGTTGAGTGTTTTTGTGAATTATCTTCTTCACTTCAATCTCACTGTCCTCTCTTTCCTGTAGCAGCTGGTCACATTCTTTTCTTGATGCCTCCAGCTCCTTCAGTGCTGCTTTCAGCTTGTCACTCATGTCACGAACAGTGGCTCCGCGGGTCATCATGTTTAAAAATTACCCCAAGTGGCACCTGGAATGTGACAAGAAACAGCTAAGTGTATGAGGAAGCTAGATAAGTTTAGAACTTGGGAAGATAATTATGAGAGTAAAATTGGAAGAAATAGGTAGGTAATTAAAAATAAATAAAATAACAGACAAAAGATGAAGTTTAAGAATAGATTATAAAATAAAATAAAAATGGAGGTACTTTTAAGAAAAGGGAAGCTATTCAATTTGTTCTGGGGCTTATCACAATTTTAACTATTTACAGGAAAACATTTATTATCGTTTAGGATAATAACTGGACTAGCTAATTTCCACAGAGAGAGAGTAATGTAATAATGTATTTGGACATGAGATTAGTACATAACAAATTACCATTCAATTAAATAAAAGTCAATCAATTAGGGATAAATATGTGTGAAGTAAAGTTTGTAGTGTAGGTTTTATGTCTGGGGCAAGTGTTTTCGTCTTCGATTTTGCTTCCACAATAATTGTCAAGCGAAAGGAGACAAACGGTGCCAGTGTGTACTGGACGTTGCTCAGCTAGCCCTGAGCAGTGTTTTCAGATGTTGTATTGAGTAAACATTATTAAAACAATGAATAATATAAAACAAAATACTCCCCGGGTTTGATGAATTCAAATCCGTAGTCCAAAGTTTCAAAAGTTGACAGCCGGTAGATGATTTTTCGGAGTGTCGAATATTATGAATTATCACGACAAAAACACGGCACAAACACTTTGTGAAACACTTTATACTTAGATTCTAAGATAAACAATAGTTTTAACATAAATTAAACACAATTTTTAAACTAATTTAGTAATATTTAACTACGAGGTCGTTTTTTCACGACCTGTCACCAGTGTTGCCAGCGCAAAAAAGTAAGGAAGGAGATTATTGTTCTGTTGTAAGGGTTCTTAAACGTTAAACTAAGAACATAATAATGTAGCAGGGCACAATCCATTCTCAACAGGATTGATAAATGATTTTACTTATGTAGGGGAAAATCGGTTATATCGTACCACTTTTTAGTTTGATGTCAATATCTCATTTACAAAAAGACTTTTGATGTCAATATCTCATTTACAAAAAGACTTACACATATGAATGACTATTACAATTATAGATCAATATCTTGGCTAGCACATATAAAAAAATTGCTGTCTTAAACTGCAGTTAAGGTAGCCAAAAATCTGTTTTTTCGGAGGTCTGCTAACGGTACAATTTAGCCAACTAGTCGTTTAAATCGTACTACAGGTATTTTAAATCGTAGTGTAGGTGTTTAAATCGTACCAGTAATAAAAATAATATGTATTTAAATGAAAATATTTATTTTTGTTGTCATTTACTTAACCTAACAGACATGTCATTTATGTCTTAAACAAAGAGACATCAAAAAAACAATAATAAGTATCTAATATATATTATAATATAAATAATATATTATATATAATAATATATATTTTTATAATTTTCTTACGTTTTTAGACGTAAGAAAATTATAACAATATATCTATTTTCATTCTGTTGAATAAGGTTTGTTACCTACTTCTCTAATTCAAGAATATGATATGCTAATTTGTCTTCTATCTCTTGGTTAAATACAGGCGGTCTTCCTTTTTGGAGTTTAGCATCAACAGCAATCTTGTTTCTCTTCTTTACATGTCTTAAAATTGTTGGCTTCGGAATTGAATAAGTTCAAGCTCATTTCTTTCTTTTCGTAAGCCAAAAGTGCTCTCTGTAAGTCTTCTATGTTCCATTGATAATACTTTCTTTTATTACCCGGGACCGTCATCTAAATAAAAAAAAATGTAAATATATTATTTTGTAACTGTCGGATAAATTGTACCGGTACGATATGTCCAACCACACTGTGGTACAATTTAGCCAACCCTGTATTTAAAAACAAAACAACTGACAGCTACATGACCTTCAAACTTAAAGACTCCGCAAAAACAATGTAAAAAACTGTTTAGTTTCGCACTCAAATACTGTCAATATTGTTTTAAAAACTCACCTTTTCCGTGAGTTTCAGCCTTACGAATCAGCTCGAAAATTTAGATGAAATTTCACAAAAACTTATTTTTTTCACTAGCACACAACGTTCTCAACCGACGCCATTACAAAATGGCCAAGAGTTGATGGCGCCACTGAAGCGTAGTTCAGTGCTGCCAGTGTTAAAAATATATGTTGGCTTGTGGGTAATCTAGAGGTGGTACGATTAAAATGCCGGTACGATTTCACAGACTTTCCCCTAAGTAGGTTTGTACAAACACTACATATCTTAAGTCTAAGAACACTCCCGACTAATACACTTTTCAAACAAAAAAACCAAAATCAAAATCGGTACATCCGTTCGGGAGCCACGTTGCCTTAGACACACACACACCCACAGACAGACACGTCAAACTTATAACACCCCGTCGTTTTTGCGTCGGGAGTTAAAAAACGAATGACCTCAGTAGTCTTCACATTCACATTATGTTAAACAATATATAATATTAATACTATACACTGTAAATGGATTGATTACTCTACCAGCTCTCTGCGTTTAATAATTTTGGACAATCATCTTCAGGTTTTACTAAGACAGACTTTCTCACCTACCAATATTTACACCCGAATGTAAAGAAGGGTTATGGTATTACCTTGACATGTGGTGCTATGTCGCAAACTATGCTCCAGCTCCTATTCTGCCCTCTGTGCCCCAAAACTTTCAGTCAAAGTGACCTCTACGCTGCCACCAAAGACGCCGTGGAAGTGGCAAACAAGAAGATAAACTTTTTGGAAAACTAGATCTGAAAAAAGTCGTGCAGGCGACACGCAGAAGAAGACCATGACTTTTCCAATTATTTCTATATATACGCGCTGATTGAAACATCAGAAAATAGCTTTTGTTTTTTTCAAGATTTTATTTTACTTGCAATGCTGCTTGTATGTAAGATGTCCTTCCTTCAAAATTTGCAAGTAAAATTTGACCCACTTCTCGGTGTTCGATTGAGCTGAAATTTGGCACGCGTGTCGGTAAAAATGTAATTTTTGGTACCATCGAGCTGATCTGATGACGGAGCCGGTAGGTGGCCATAGGTACTTTGTAACGAAACAACGCAACCCCACCGAGTTTGGGCTCGTTTGATTTTTCACGACAATTATACTATTAGATTATATCGAGGGTCTGATAATGAAGTCGGAAGGTGGGCACTGACTCCGCCCAGACCTCGAGCGCGCCGGTTCGACAGGCCCCGTGTGGTCCGCGGTGGGCGCTGAAGCAGAATTTCCGACCCAAAAAAAAAAAAAAGGTGGGCACTGAAACCTTCCAAAAAAAAAATGCAACCTCATCGAGTTTGGGCTTGTTTGATTTGTATTGACAAGTACTCTATTAGTAGATGATGTTGACGTTGTTGAAGATGTTGAATCTTGAAGCACTGATATTGCATAGTAAACCTGTATAATGGATAGCGTACATCAGTGCCTGTTGCTTATAAAATTTAAAATACATTTTACATTTTTAAAAGATCGCTATTCTATACGTACGCCTATATTATGATGATGAGCTACCAAGAGAGTGGTTATTATCACTTACACTTACTTATCTTTTAGCCACTGTTTTTACCTTTTATAATATAATTATTCCTTATGTATTATCTAGAGTTACACTGTCACCAATAGTAATAAAATTGTAGTAGAAGACTAGTGTCAAGTCACATACTGTGTAAAATTTAATTTTAATACCCAATGGGGACTGGCACTCTACTCCTTTATACAGGTTATTTTATAACCTAGCTGGGAATATACGTCACCATCATTTCAGTTGTAGTTTTAGTACACTTAATTTGTCTTCCTCGTAAACTATACCACAACGCTTTTATGATGAATAAACAATTTGTATTATGAATGTCACTTAAATTATTATTTTGGTTTATACTTCACTTTTTTTTATAAAAGCTTGTTTAAAAATATACATTCATACCTAAACTCACGCCTTGTTCCCATGGGGGAAGGCAGACACTACAGAATGCCAACTGCTACGATCCTTACATACTTCTTTTGCCTCGTTGACGGTCATACATCAGAGGCCTTAGTGTGAGTTTCATTTAACCATCTCTATCAAACGCATCGAACGCGTTTTGCGTTCCGATTGGCCCTGAATTGGTGGCGGACCAATCGGAGCACCGAACACCCTCGATGCGTTTGATAGAGATGGTTATATGAAACTCAGACTAGAGCCACTGTTCACACACGGTAGCGAGTACTACGCACCAAAATTAAAAACTTTTAAATTGTTTTTTGTAGGTAATTTAAATAACAATTATAGAGTATTTAATGTTTCTAACAGATATCGCACTCAAATAAATCCTAGTTCCCTACCAAAATCAACCAGAGAATTAAACTGGTGAGCGGCAAGTTATAGCTCCTCATACAATGTCTAAACTTTACTGCTAACTAAGCTAAACGATTTATTCGTTCCCGGGAATACTGGAATAGTACTGCTTACTAAGTACTTATGTAGGTACTTACTTAGGATATAACGTTAAGCAAGTTTTGCATGATATACAAAGTCCTGGAACTGGGAATATTGACTAGTAATAGACTGAAGAGAAATATTTCACTTTCTCGTGAGTAGCTGGGTAAAGGAACCTTTAAATATTCATCAAACATATGAACCTAGAATATTTACTAGCTAAGTATTATAATAAACATTTGGTGTAGCACTGACAAATAGCTACCCATTCAAAAAGCATTTCATCCAAGACCCTATTTTATCCTAAAAACATTTTACCCTAGACTTTTTTTATTCCTTTTTACGTAATCGAAAGAAAATCCAGACAGATAGTCACTTTTATTTCCATTTCTAGGTACTCTAAAAACATCATTACATTTGAATAAAAGTTGTCAGGGGCGTATCGGAATCAGATTAGTGGCAGGCGACGCGGCCTCGGACCCGAGCGGAGCCGACCGGAGCCGACCGGAGCCATTCCTCATGGATGTTATCAGATCCGATGGGACTCAGACGGATGAGCCCTGTGTAACAGATAGGAGTTTTAAAATAAGGTTTCACTTCATTAGTATAATGCGATGGGTCTTTATCAGTTTTTAATGGGATTAGTCTAGGTATTTGCCTGTGATCCAAGATATAGTATCTTAGCTCTAATTACTTAATTATTAGTGTTAAGAGAGGGGGTCCGATGCTTATCAGTTTCACTGGTCTACGAGCTGCTGTATTCGCGTCACTGAGCTTAAACTGCGGTTAATACAAAAACACGCATTGCGATTTTTGGCTAAATTGAGAACTTAAACACAGTACAGTGTCTCTTTTAAACATTAGACTTTTGTAGTCAATTAATATTCAATCATTTAATGCATTCCAAAATTTGTAATTTAGTACTAAGATTGTTAGTTAGATCATTATGAACCTGGTCGGATATAACAAAATGGTAAAAAGCTTTAAAACTTATCTATCTTTGACTATAATAGGGTGACTGGTAATTAGTGACCGACATTTAAACACATGATTGTACTCATCATTATGAACAACTTTTACTATGGGACTAAACCCGAAATCGGGAAAAAAATATCACCTGTTCCCTACATTTTGACGAGTTATGCGAACATAAATGTAGGGAACAGCTGATTATTTTTATCGCGATTTCAGGTTTGGTCCGATAGTAAAAGTTGTTCATAATGATGAGTACAACCATGTGTTTAAATGTCGGTCACTAATTACCAGTAACCCTATATACTATTAATAAATATTGTTTTAATTTTTTATTAAGTAGATACCTAGGTGTATTTTTTTCCTTTTTTTTTTTAATTCTTTGAAAACTTTAGAGTACTGTGATTTCATAAATACATTAAGTGCTCTCACATAAGTGCTTAGCTTTTCAATGTTGACACACTCTTTTAATTCAGTGTTTAAGTATCTACATCAATTTATACCTCAACCTAAAACACCAACTTCCCTGCTCCCACCTTCACGCCAGCTACATAAACACCTCGACACGTCTTCAAGTGTCCGACAAAGTGTCTCGATATATGGATCACATTTATTTGCATATAACAGGCACAACCCCTGAATACTAAACATTTTCTAAGGGGTCCGGAACGCCACCTGACTGGCAAACTGTAGCTTCGAATGTGGGCAGAGTTCAATTTGACAGGTATTTTATTTCTTTATTACTACTAATTTTTTTAGTGATTGTCATGGAAATAATGTCACTATGTTTAAATAGGTTAATTTTATTTATGTAGATTATTTTACATATTGTGAATGAGAGAACGTTGTAGGCCTTACAGACTGTAGATTTGTAGACGATTTTCTATTCTGTATTTTCGTTTGTCTAAGTACCTGGTACTTATTGACAGCCCTGCACTGTCCTCCCATACATTTTGTCACTGTAATTTGAAAAAATTGTTACAGCCAATTATTTTTAAAAGAGTAACCGTGGAGTTTCTTGCCGGCTATTCTCCATAGGAAGCAACAATTTGGAACCGTGCACCTAGCTTCTGACGTTTCATAAGTGCCCATGCAGGTTTATAATATAAACCAGCTATAACCAGCTATTTATATCTCAGCCTAATTTATTCAAATTAGGCTGAGAATCAGCACTTTTAGAACGTCAAAATACATAAGACAGTCTCCCAAAAACACCCACCCTTCGACACTTCCTAGTGCTTTAGCTGGGAAGAAGTGGCGCAACAAACTCCCCAGCAGCACAGCTGTCTATTTAGTCGGATGGACTTGATTCTATACATACATAGGCAAAGTAATAAACAATAAAGCATAATACCCAAATACAAGCCTCTTGGTATAAAGGGCGTGATAGCTTACATATTGCAATGCTGGATTATTGTTTGGAGTAGATCATGTCCATAAGTAATGACATAATAGATAATAATAATAAAAAAGTACTTGGTCAATAAAATAAAATAAAAGTATATAAATAATTATATGAACCCATATAACCTGTCACTAGGTACGCTAATTCTGGAGAAAGAACATTAACATTGTCTTGAGTTAATCACAGCGACCTGCAATTATTCTTGTCATTTAAATAGTCGTTAATGGAATAGTAAGCCTTTAAACAAAATATTGATTTTACTTGAGCTTTAAACGCATCAAAAGGCAAATCTAGCAAAGAAAAGGGAAGCTTGTTAAAAATGGTTATACCAAGTCCAATAAATGAGTTATGAACCTTATGCAGCCAGTGAAAGGGAGCACGTAGTTTGTCCTTATTTCTAGTGTTAACGGTGTGAATATCACTGTTTTTAGTGTACAAGTGTATATTTTGCCTAATATATAAGATATTAGCGAATATGAATTGTGATGCCACTGTAAGAATACCAATATCTTTAAAAAAGTCCCTCAAGGAAACTCTGCCACCTAGCTGGTAAATTGCACGAACAGCACGTTTTTGAAGGACAAAAATATTTTGAATATCAGCGGCTTTGCTCCACAGCAGAATACCGTAGGACATAATCTACTATTTCGATGGTATTGTGACCACAACCTGCCTGTTGAGCATGGGGTTCTGGGTTGGATCTCCAGGTAAAAGTCTTGTCCGATTTTTCAACCGCAGGAATTTCTCAATACCCACGGGGTCTAGATTTTTGCCCGGATTATGGCAATTTAAACATATCCGGAAAGAATCGGTGTTACCGGGTTAGCTTGCAGAGTAAGCAAACTGAAGTGGCAGTAGGCTGGCCATGTTTGTCGAAGGAACAATAACCGGTGGAGCGAACAAGTCCTGGAGTGGTGACGTATTGACAATACACTTGTCAATACGTCACCACTCCATGACTCGTTCGCTGGATGCCCTCCAGCTAGATGGACCGACGACCAAGAAAGTGACAGGGATAGACTTGATGCGGAAGGCGGAGGACAGGTTGTTGTGGCGCAATCTGGGAGACGCCTACATCCAGCAATGGACTACAATAGGATGAGTTCATTGATTGAAAAATACCTGGTGAAATGTGGGCATCGGTTACGCCTCTGTCTCCGCTTTCGGAAGGAGCTTTAGGGCAATACAGGCGTCATGTACATGTTGTTTTATTTCTTTTTGGTTTTTACTTTTTTCTTTATAAGGAAAATGCGTTTATTTTACCCTATTGGTTTGATAGGGTAAATTGGGCCTCTAAGGCATTTCAACTTGAAAGCTTCCTTAACCACATTTGCCTAGAATAAAACTTGTTTTATTTTCTAATTTCAAAGAAAAACTTTGCAGTAAGTCGTAGGTAATTTGATAACCCGTAAGCATTTTATTACTTGTCCATATTTCTATAGAAACTTGCCCCGCTCGGCGGATTCTATTTCCTTGAAAATAATTAGGTTTCGGAAATAGAAATGACTGTGAAAGGAAATATGAAACCTAATTGCTTGATATGTTCTGTAGAAAATTTGGATTTCGAAGTAGTAGGTACGTTTATGTATAACGACATTTTATTATTTGCCACACCATGAACAAGTTATGTACACTCCCGAACAAAGACTACGGGTCAGTACGAAGAACTAAAATTACACTTAAAATAATAGAGCTAGGCGGCATGAATGAAATTGTATGTTGTAGATAATTTACCAGTTAATAAAACAACACCAAATGTTGGTAACATTCTTAGTTTAAATACAGACATTACAAAACAAAATATCAATAATTTTTATGCTGAAAATATAATGGTCGGTACCTCATATACAACAGAAAAAATAATTTTAAAACAAAACTTTGAATTCAGAAAACAGACAAAAGTGAAAAAAAACCGCGAATTGAATTTATTTAAAATTTCAGGTTGGCAATTTTTCTTTTTTTGTTACGTTTGTCATAATGGATCACTTTTACGTGCGATATTAAAATTCTGTTTTCTATGGTTAGTTTTATACAGTGCCGTTATTAAGTTGTAAGTTTTTCGTCATCGATTTGTATTCTTTCACCGTGAGTGTGTGTGCGACTTGATTTTTTTTTTTTTTGCTATCGAATAATTTGGTTTGTTCACTTAGTATTTATCATCAGTAAATATTTATTATGTGGCCGCATTATTATTTTTGTCAATACAAATAAAACCAATCCATTGTACAGTTCCCATGTTCTGCATCATGTTGGGCTTCAATGTACAGACATAGTCCAGTATCTTCAAAGGCTAACAACCAGAATATGCTTGTGTAAACCTGACAAAGGAACTGACCATGTTCTCATTAGCTGGCTGAGAATCCTTCCTTTATTCGGAGCTCACTATGACAAGCTTTAGGATTAGTATGAGGCAGTACAACAGCTACCTTTAAAGAGATTAGGAATAAGAATTTGTTAAAGGCGAAGTCTTTGTTTATTTGCTTGATAAAAGTCCCAAGTTCTCGAACACAGAAAAAGTTATAGGCTCCAAGATGACAAACAATGAAATATGCTCAGAAGTTTAAGTGATAAATCATTCAATCTAACTCTACAAGAAAAAACACTTGGAAAACTACAACACAATAAGATAATTCAATCAATCGTTTCTCGAAAAATACTGAATGTGGGTCAAGTTACTTGCTACGTAAGTTAGTCGCTCCAGCAAAAGTTTTAAGAGATGAAATTGCCCGTAAGTGCACAGTTTGCCGACAAACAGACACAAAGACTAACTTTCTGTATTCGTCGGCAACAATAATAGCAAACTATTGCGGCTTCGATGAAGTATTTGTTAAGGAAAGTACGGTCTTGTGGCAGATTTTTATGAATTTATAAGTGCTTGCCAGAGTTTCGTAAGTAAGTATGAACTTGGTGAATTGAGTGCAAGCTTCGTAAGTTAGAGGGGTTGAGGAGACTGTGCTCGAGTTTGCGGAGTGTTTTAAAATACTTTTAAGACAACTTTTTCAAAATAAAATTTCAGTTAAAACATTAACCAGCCCAGCAGTTGACGTCTTCTGGATGAAGAGATGATGATGCTGTTGATGATCGGCTACTAAACAAGAAACCAAGTTCTATTGCCTATCGTAATCGCAGTAGATCGAAATTTAGTTACCATTGCTATAACAGTTTTTTTGTTTTTTGTCAGTCTGTGTCCCACGGCTGGGCTAAGGGCACCTCTTTTTCCTTCCAAACCTCCCTGTCTTGTGCGATCTCTGGGCATGTTGGCCCTGCATACCTTAGGCCCGAATTACACAAAAAAGGCGTAAGGTGAAGGAGCGGGGCAGGCGCGTTTTTTTGTATGACCACGTTTAAAAGTGGCATCATGCCTACATACAAAAAAACGCGCCTTCGCCTTATGCCGCTTCTGTGTATTTTGCGCCTTATTCAAATTTTGGGATCCCAGATAGATAGATAGAAAACACACAGATACTAATTTTGGAAATAACTAATAACAAAATACATTTTAGGCAGTTTTTTTATCAAACGCAACTTTTTCGACTGTTATCAATTCTATTTCTACCCCCCTTTTTGGCACATAGTGAGGTCACTCTGCAAAGCCCGTGGAGCCCACAGGAAGCTTCCAGGCGGAGCTAGGCTTGCTATCTTAGCCAGGAAACCACTAATGGATCAAATGCGAATCTACATATAAGCGGACAAGGACTTCCACTTACATACATAAATATCCTACTAACGATCATCCTTTCTTCCACTAGGATCCTCTAATAACGCCAGACACGGTAGTCTCCGGCGCTGACGGCGACGGTCTGCGAGCATCATGGCGGACCCTGCACGTGTATCCGGACGACTACCCGACCCACCGCGGTTACCTGGCCCTTCGGTGTCGCGCCACGATAGCGACGCGGCCGCCGCACGTGCGCAGCATGTCTGTCCGGCTGTACGTAGCCGCAAGGCCACATATATCCTCGTATATGTTTAGTAAAAATAGTAAGTATTTTTCGAGTTTAATTTTTGTTGCATTATCAATTTATCCTTAATCTAGTGCAAGTGCATCTGCAAGAATGTCTTCAAATGTTCACCAGCACCCTTGACGAACTGGGCCCCAATTCTTCTATATAGTTATAATGATTCCCCGCGGAATCTTACTACGTTCAAACTACGTCAATATCGAAACGGTAAGGAATCAAAATGTCTTATTCTGTATGTTCCAAGACCATTTGTCAATATTATAAAAACAGCAGATTTCGTGTGTGATTGACGTGGTTACGAGTAAGGAATCGTTAAGTGGTCATAGTGAATTCAGGCCCTGAAGAACGCCTCTGATGTTTATAGGTAACATGAATTTACCATTGAAACGAATACAAGATATTGTAAGAAATAAAGCTTCGTTCAAACAAGGCGACTAGAGTTTCACGACCGTCGATAGGGAAGAATTTCAATGTGAAAACTGCGCTTATGTGTTTACACGGTTAACACTCAACCGAGAAACAAAAACTCGAATCACTTGATTTTGAATCGAGAAACTGTCATCGTTAAATATTATGAAACCCGTATTTTTAAAACCTTCCGTTATATAATCTCAATATCAATCTGTCAAAAAAATCTAAGTTACATTTTAGTCAAGTTTCAGTTTTTGACATTGATTGTCGCTGGGATGGAATTAAGACTTGACTTTAAACGTCTTCTATGTACGAAAATTGGACTTAGGGTCTCTTTTCGTTTGTTTTATAATACCTTGTGTGTTCACACGTCAACAACCATTCGAATTTCAAGTGATATTATTTAAAGAATAACAGGTATCTACTACTGCTTCAAGTTTAAACCTCAGGAGTACGTGTGTGTATGTTTCAATTAATTGTGACCAAGTTAAGTTTCCGATGTCTATGAGCTACATTGATCTTCAAACCCTGTTGAAAATAAGGACGTTTTAATTGTCATAATTACGTGTTAAATAATATTACATTTATCACACTTGGTCAGTTATTTATTGACTAGGTATAGACGCCAGCACATCAAGCTACCCCAATCTGTCAAATTTCTTTGATAGATTTTCAACTTTAAGGCATAAGAATAAGGTTAATATTCAAATGGAAAAAATTGACAGTTTGGGGTAGCTTGATGTGCTGGTGTTTGTACCTACGGTAGTTCTACGTTGTTGTCAACCAAACAAGATAATTGTTTAACAGTATCGTCTTCAAAGACGAATAGAAAACGAGTTTAACTTTTAAGGTATCCCTGTTTTCTTGCCGACTGCGGCGAAGCAATATAATATTTTGCATGAACCAAAATGGATTTTTCAATACACCGAGTATTCACCCAAAATACGACGGGCGTTCCACGTCGACCAAACGAGTACCTTTAGAAACCTTGCTTTTTGAAACTGACACAAAATTGAACAAAAAAGTTCGAAACCCTTTTCTTGGCAAACAAATGACGAGTGACGTCACCCTTCACATGTCTGCGGACAAACCACGTGTGTATAAACTGCAACAGCGTATGTAACAGTGGTATTGATATTTGGGTTACTTTGATGTCGCAATATCTGGCTGTTTCTATAATATTGTGTGATTATTCAATGCTGTCAGTGACAAAGCGAGACAAGGGGACGTGAAGTTATTGTGATTTTCTGCGCTGTGCAATAACGTGAAGTGGCCAAAGACATTTAGGATATTTTCAAACGGATGAGGAACTTGGGTAAACATGCAGATGATGACTGAGCTAAAAGATTATTCCAACCAGAGAGATCCAATTTGAAATAGGAACTCTATTAATCTATTTAACACGATTATATATTTTTTACACTTTTTTACCAGGATAAGCACAATCTATTTGTGCATCTTATTAATTAAAGTCGTTTTTAGTGTATGTTCGTGACCACATTGTTCTCCTAAAGTCTGCATGAATTATGATGAATATCATAATACTATATACATAATATATACATAATACTATGATACATAATAATATAATACAACATCATCTGCCATAGAGTAGAAGCCAACCCCAACATAGTTGGGAAAGGTCTAGGCAGATCGACATCATCATTTCTTCCAGTCTATTTGGATGCAGCTGAATGCCAGTATTTTATATGGACCGACTACCTATATCACTTCCACAACCCAGTTACTGGGTAATACGATAACACTGGTAACGGATGTCAAAGATCCACGAATTACAGCAGGGTCTAAGTGTTTAACATGCTTTCCGAGGCACGGAGGTGTCCTGGTTGGTAAAGATAGTCACTCGCCCACGGACCAACCGCGAGTGTGTATAACACAATAATATAAAAAAAATACATTAAATAATTAAGAAAACTCGAAATTTTGTTGAGTCGTAAATGCTTTGCAAAGCTGGGGCGGGTCGCTAGCTCCCAATAAAACTATGACATGTCATAACTGATAGGACAATCATATCAAATAAGCGTAGCCATGTACACTTCTCTAAACAAGTTATATTTTACGTTACATTCAGTAGCTTTGCATGCTAACTAGATACACGAAAATAACTGCAATCAGTTATTACGAAGGACAGACTATAATTATTTCAGCTGCTGCGTATCTAAAACTATGCTGCAGCCAGTTTTAAATAGAATAACTTTCACCCAATTGGAATATGGTTAACGCAAACCATACCTACTGTTTTAACAAATCATATTATTAATATACACATTTAATTAACAAAGCGGTATGTTTGACTACCAAACACGGAAGTAATAACCTTCCGGTTTGAGTAAAACCTTTTCCCTTTTATTTTAAATCCCAGATTGGTTAACCAAAACATAGCCAGAAATGGGGCAAAAAGCGAGGGTTTAAAAACCTCGTTTAGAGAAGAGCCTGCTTTTAACGGAATCCGTGGAATTTTGTACACTTTGAGGTATTAAGACAAAAAATGTAATTTAATAAGGTAAACCCGAAAGCATTTAGAGTTGACTTAGAAGTAACTTTGTGTTGTTAAGTAGCGGCTTATTTTCGTTTATGTAAAGAGTAAAAGTGACTTTATATTGCGCCTCGTCATCCAGGGAAAAGTGGAAGGTAGCTACTAGATCGTGCGTGAGGTCACCGAATCGATGGACCGACCAGATTAAATCTATTGTGAGCAGCTCCATAAACGAATGCAGTAGAATGACCCTCAGCAGAGACAGATGGCCCCTTTAATAACTACGACTACGTGACGACCACGACCTCTTCCAAGAGCGTACCGACTGAGAACAAGAAGAAAAGTGTATTTGGAAGGCACTGAAAACAAATGTTCTCCACATTTCTATAAACATTAACTAAAATAAAAATTGCTAGATGTGTACTTAACTTGTATCATGAAACGAATGCAAATATTTTAAAAATATTATCTTATAAGTATATTATTATTATACTATTTAAATCACTTAATAGTTTTCTTCGTAAAGTCATTAGTGACAGTATAAAATCAAAATCAAAATATTTTATTTCACATAAACCTGCAAGGGCACTTATGAAACTTCAGAAGCTAGGTCGGCAAGAAACTCCACAAAGTGATTGACTCGTCTCCTATTATGAGAAGACAAACAGATTTAAATTATAATTAACAGACTGAGCATCAATATCAACCTGAACATTAATTAAATTATTGTTTCTGTTTGTGGAAGTCTAGATGACCTTTCGGCAAATAGAAGGAGCCCCAATTTAATTAACAAGATTATCTAAATGATACTCTGCCCACAGTGCCCACTCATCTGATCTTGCGAAAGACTGGTACTGATAGTGTGTGGGAGTCAATGTTAAATGAAACATTATTTGGATAAAAAGACTTTTACATGTTATAAAAGTAAGTCCGCACATTTCGCCCTATTTATGCGTTTTGAGACGCTGATTGTTTATATCGGGTTTTTTGTATATCAATGAATATTACTGTTTTTTTTTTTACTCGGCTTCAAAACGGGCTAACGTATTCAAAAAGATTTTTTCAAATCCGACCGTCTCCCCCTTCCTAAAAACTTGAAAATAAACAAATTTTACCTGTTTATAATAGTAGTATATAGATTTGCATACTTTCACATTGATAGAAAAAACCTACAACATTGTGGCGTTGAAAATTTCATTTTTTTTTTATTATTTATAAATGTATTCCTACATAATTTCTTACGATCATTTAGAAAATTTCACTAGTACTCATTTCTTTAAGACTGGGATATATCTTAGTAAGTATAAGCTTTATCGAAAGCTGCTAATAATATTTGCATTTAAAACCCAAGTCAAGTTTACTTTCCCGGCTTAATAATACTTCCGTTTTATTATTAAAATTTTCTATGAAATAAATGTTTATTTTACCCATTTCGAGCTATCTAAATCAGTTTTAAGACCTACCCTTTCAAAATTTTACGGCTACATTAGCGAATCCGCAAGGTATATTTTACCTCACTTTTTTATGGGATTCCTACACACACGAATTTCGTACATTATAGCCCATAAAACTACACTCCCTGGTGACAGCGCGAATATAAAACGAAAAAGTTTCTCCAATGTAATTATCAAGTTGTAAAAATCGCGTTTAACTCACGTCATATGAAACCATTATGTAAATAGATGTAGAAGGCCAAGTTGACAGTCGCACTATTACCACGCGACCAAACAAACAGGATTGTGTTTATTTTGATTGAGGCGCAAGTCCACGTGTAGTCGATCTCGAACCTAATTTACAACTTTTGACAAAAACTTTCCGAAAATAACTTAACCAATGTTCAAACTATCACATTGATCATCAAGAAAAAAGTTCAAAGTATTCATTTGACGTGGTGCTGATAGTTCATTAGGTATAGATGGGTATAGACTTCATAAGGTTCTAGAAAAAACGTGTCTCAATTTTTAGAGGAAGGGTACTGAACCAGCCAGGACGTAGAAAGTGAGGTGTTCGTAGACACTAACCACACCTACTGTTATTCCCATCCTCTAGTTTGCTAAGACGCGTTTTACCAAATTTTTCTAGACGCGTCTTGCATAAACAGCTTAGATCGTTCCCACTGCTGGGACACACACCTCCATACGGTGGGAGAGAATGGGTTGTAATCGACCAAGCGAGCCCAAAACGGGGTGATAGATGTCTCGCGTCTATCAGCTAAAAAAAGAAGAGCCGCGTGAAAATGCTCGGAAAATATAACTTGCCCTTCTGCTTTTCTTAGCAGTGCTACTTCAAAATTTGTTATGTAAATGAGTTTGGGTTCCGTCCCCGATCGTGACGTATCTACCGTGCACGACGCGCGCGATATATCCAAGCAATATTAAGTTTAATTTTCGACAGATATTAGGAAAATTCATGCTTTATTTACTTCGGATGGAGGGAGCGAAAATCGTGTTTACTCTTCTGATACATCATTATGTTTTATTTTTGGTATATTTTTCAAATAGCGTAGCGCTTCGAAGACTGCTTTGTAAACTGTTTTGTGGTTGTAAGTTCAATTCCCAACGATTAACATTTTTGTATTTTTTTTTTTAATACTGGTACTAGCTATTGCCAGCGGCTTGGCCCGTGTTAAACAAATTTAACAATACTTTTGTAGCGGCACTACAAATAAAAATGTTTCGCAACAGATATCGAGAAACACAAAAAGAATAGTGGCGCCATCTACAATGCCACAGGCGAACTAAATGAGCAATTCTGCATCGCGCAATCAGAGTTTTCCACGAGACTCGAACATATACAAAATCCCGACATCAACTGTCGGGCAGTTGCCCGGACCAGACACAATACCCGTCTGGTCGGAGGATCCTCCTTTACATAGGTATGAGTGAACTTTACACCCTGTTCCTCATACCGCTAAACTTTAACAAGTTGTACACCTAAAACTTCCCAATGAATCATTCTGCCTATTGATATTGTTGAAAACCGCATGAAAATCCGTCCAGTAAGTACCTTTTGAGTTTATGGCGAACAAACAGATAGACAGTCGCGAGAGTTATAATATGTAGTGATTTACGTAAGAATCAGAAATAATTTATTTGAATACATCAGTCAGTGTATCAGTATTGTGCCATTTGGTAGTGAAGTGCCAATATGTATATGCAGAAATGAATTCAGCTGTTCATTCTTTCGATAAAAACGAAAACTTCGCAAGCCATGGGGAAATTGCTTTACTGAAGGCTGCGAGTTGACAGCTTGCTCCCGCGTCACTAGTCCTGATTCTCTGTATTATTCGGCTGCGTAGACAAAAACTAAAAACGCAGTTAACAGGGGATGTTTACAAATATGTGACTGTTATTTTAGTAAATTGCAGTGTCTCACGTGCCACGTGAACGAAGTCGCTAGTACAAGATAGTTTTCTTAATAAATGCAAATCGTTCAAAAGCAATTTGCGAACATCCCACGCGTTCATTAAGGAAATCCTAGATTTTATCTCAAAATTAGGCCTCTCGATATTGGCACAGCTTTTGTTAAAAAAAAGTCTTGGCATCGTTCCCAAAAAAGAAAATTGATAAGCCAGCCGGCCATTTAATCGGTTCAGTAATCGTTTATTCAATGGATAAGTTTAAGCAGATGTTTACACCTTATTATAGCAAATTTAACAGGATTTTATTGTAAATTTGATGATCCTACTTAGGTACCACACTTGTCTTGTCCCAACTATGTTCGAGTCGGGTTCCAGTCTAACCGGTATTTTACATGGAGCGACTGACTATTGGACCTCCACAACCCAGTTACTGTTACTGGGTAACACGATATCCCTTTCTAAGACTGTTTGTCAGACATTCGGGCTTCTGACAACCCGTAACGACTGACAGAGATCTACAAATTACAGCAGAGACTAACGGCTTCACGTGTTGTTCGAGGCACGGAGGGGTCTCAATATGTAATGAATGGTCACCTATCCAGGGACCAACCTCGGCTAGCGTTGCTTTACCCTGAATATCGATCAGTGCGGCTAATATAATTTAGCCACAAGCCACTCCCCTTTTTGTTATCAACAGGTCACAGCTTCTTTGTGATTAAAAGTTCTAATAATATTTAATTACAATCTCGTAATACAATATCCGTTGACCAAGCGCTAGCAATTTCCGCTTTAAGCCTTCCTTTGTAACTTACTAGACATTTTACAAATTTACGATTCATAATCATAATATTAAAGCATCATAAAACACTAGCTTCAGCCAGCGGCTTCGCCCGCGTGGAACTTTCATCCCCTATTTAACTCCCTTAGGGGTTGGATTTCGAAAAGTCCTTCCTTATTCCTTGTCTACATTATAAAGGAAACCTCTGCGAAAAATTTCAGCTTTCTAGGTCCAAGGGTTTGGACTGGGCGTTGATGAGTCAGTCAGTCAGTCAGGACTTTTATTTTTATTTAGGTATTTATATGAAAGATAATTAAGGGTCAGACAGTCAATAAAAAACGCAATACCGATCTCAATATTCATGATAACGGTCTTACGGTACATAAATATAACATAATACAAGTATTCTGTGATCCTGTCTTAATATTACTAATGTATAATTTCTAAGTTTCTTGTTAAAGAAGGTTATATGCGGTGTAGTTGTGTGTTTTGTGTTTGTCTAAAGGACGCCGCCGCGCCGCCGCCGTGAAATACCATAGTCCCTGCTCACCGCTAACATTTGCTTCGTTAATTTGTTTTGTAAACATTCGTTCATTGCGCGACCGAACAGAGGGACAATCCACGGATCTTTAAAGAATGTTCACGTTCTAATCATAAATCTAATCTGTCAAAAATATACCTCATAATTGACAAGTTTTCTGACAAAGATGCTGATAAGGAATTGCGACTAGATTGTGAACGTTAATTGGAATTTGGCCCTTTCTTTGGTAACTATGTGAATGCAAACACACTAACAAATTCTCTAGAACAAGGCTGCCCAAACAATTTTGAAGGAGCCCGCCATCATTTTGATTCCATGTGAGCTGGAGGGCCGTTTTGGAAATAAAACTTACACATACCTCTAGCTATTAAAACTAAACAAAACTTTAAATTAAAATTAAATTAAATTATTTTATTTTTCAGACAACAGTGATCCATTTTAATGTTAGTATGTTAGGTACAAAAAATAAAAACTTAAAAAAGCTATGTTAGTGTGTTATTTTAACTAAATACTAATCACAGATGTAATGAATCACTCCTGCCTAGCCAATACTTGCATGAAGTGATTCATCATCGGTGAATCAAATTTGTCAAATTCAAAAGTTCAAAATTATTTATTTGTGACACATAGGTAAAATGTTGTGGTATATGATGTTATAAAATAAAAGTTGTATCACTATGCGCTGCCTTGCAAGGCGTACAAATATGGTCTACACTACACAATAGTAGTTGTACATGTAGGGAGCTTATACTATAAAATATTGCTAAGCAACCGTTTTTTTTTTTAAAGAATAACATAAAACAATATAAATGAACTTAACAATTAATAGCTAGCTAAACTTATTAACTAAAGTAACTATTTAACAAATCATAAATTTGAGCATAAGGCATCACGGTTTTTATTTTTCTTCTAAATATTCATTAATGGTGTAATATGCTTTCTGTATTAGGAACTTATGGAGTGTTTTCCTGAAAGTATTTATGTCTTTTGAAGATTTTATAGGTTTTGGTAGTTTATTACATATTTTTGGAGCCATTCCTAGGAAACTTTTTGAGAAGAGGTTGTCCACCAACATCCTCAGAATGCCATTAGGGCTTGACCGCGTTCTCTCCAAAAGTGACGCGTCTTTTCTTCTCACCATAGCGTGGAAGTCGTGAACGCGCGCCTGAGCAAACATGCCAGAGGCACTACAAAAACGCGGTAGCCCCAAAAGCATTCTGAAGCTGTTGTTGTATTGGACCCTCAGGGCGTCCATTGTTTTCCGCGTGTAACTGGCCCACAGGCTGCTTGTGTAGAAGGTCTGGCAGTAGGCCTTAAACAACGTGATTTTAACCTCCTTACTACAACACGCAAACCTGCGAACCAGCATATTGCTTCTAACAGCAAGAGCCCTGCGCTCGCGTTCAATATCTTCATGATCTTTAAGGTCCTCAGTTAAGTAATGACCTAAGTATTTGGCTTGTTTAACCCTTTTTAAGGGCTGGCCATTGAGGTTAATACTTGGCTCGTATGTCTGCTTCCTACCGGGGGCCTTAAAGATCATGAAATGGCTCTTTTTACAATTATACATTAGACCGTGGCTAGCAGCGTACCTTTCGCAATCTTCCAGAAGCTCCCGTATGGAGCCGGCCGTTGGACCCAGCAACACCATGTCGTCGGCGTAACTCAGGTTATTGACCTACCTATCTCATAAAATACTTCACTGAGACATTTGAAGAGGGCAAATATTTATAAGTTGTTAGCATATAGCTAACCACTTTGGCGAAAAATCAGAGGTTGAAAATGAAATTAAGTCTAAAAATGGAGCCATACTCAATTTGCCAACAGTAGAACACTGTTGTTGGCTAATTGAGAATGGCTTCATAAGAAACAAAATGTTTTATAGACCTAGTTTGAAATCTGCTAAAGACCATCGCAAGTTTTTGGCGGGCCAATTGAATTGCGTTCTCAGCCCGACAACGCATTACAAAGTGGCCTTTGGACCTGAGGTTGAGCAGCCATGCCCTAGAAGCTGTTAGCGAACAAAGTTCGCTTCGCCAGTGAAAGTTCGTTGCGTAGCAAAAGCTAACTAACAAATGTTTGCCAAATAAATTCGTCGTCCTAAACGACTAATTTCTAACGATCCTATTTGTCCCCAGATGCAGTACCGAGCAGTAGCTCCCGACTGCGCATAGAGACAGCTGTATGGACGTTGTTATTTTTAGTGAGAAGACAAGTGCCTTCAATTGTGAAGTAAAGTGCTAGTGTATTGTGACACACGAACAGACAGGCGCAGCCTGTGTATTGTGACATACAGACAGACTAGCGAGAGCTGTGAGTGTTACACGTTAAGTTGCGGAGTCTAAGGGGTGTCTGCGTTGAAGAGGTTGGAAGTACTAGCAATGGGGACGGGGAGGACTTGTTAAACAATTCCTTTTTTATTAATTTTGTAATTATTACATTATTGGTGGGAAATCCCAACGGTGACTCGTTATTTAATTAACAATAACATTATTACTCGAACCAACCATTCAATAAACTATTTTGAACAATTTGATGAGAAAATGGTAGCTGAATGAACCGAAAGTTAACAGGAAATTATTTAGTAAATTATTTGTGAAATCGAGTATTTGAAATATTATAATTATAACTTCGAGATTTTATTGAAATAGCTAAGTGAGTATAATCCGTCAACAACAGTGTTGCGTGGCGATAGTAAGTTTAAATCCAACCCAATTAAGCTACTGCGGTTTACCTACTCAAACATATTTAACTTAATAAGAACGGGTTGCTTAGCTATTCAAACAGTCCCACGCTTTAACACTTTGTGTTTAATTAATTGTTCTCATCAAATAATAAACTAAACTTAGCAATGATTTTATCAAAATAAAATAATTACATTTAACGTATGGCCTCACGAGGCCACGATTCTTTACTACCCAGGCCTAAATTAAAAGGGCCTTGTTTAGGTTCATTACTTTTAAAACAGAAAAGAAAAAAAATAAGATTTTTTAGGATCGAATATAATATATTGGGCCTATTACAAAAGTAAACATTGCTGGTAATCTTCTAAAATAAATGTAAATAGATCAACGCGGACACTTCTACCGTGCAAGTTATGTAAAAGAAAGTTATTTATATTCTGCTGTGAGATAATCCGTTATAAATGTAAAGAAATTACAATATATTTTCATGAGGCTAATAAAATACACAATATTAAATCTGTTTAATATGAGCACGCAAATTCTAACATTCTAAATTAGGTAAATTACAAAAATATATCAAGTCCTTTGCTCAATTGTTATTTATTATATTAATTGTTTTTAAGGATAGCACTGCTTTCACTTCATCGTTTTATACGTTTCCTTGGTAATAAATTAACCAACTTAAAAGAAAAGTTGTGTTCATGAAAACTAAAGTTCAAGTAAAATCCACTGATTAAAACTAACGACGAAAGTTGGCCCAAACCGAGGCCTAGTTAAAAATGGACTGGAAATATGGAAAACTTATTTTGAGGACATATTATTACAAGGTGGTATTGGTCATTGGAACTACAAAATGCCTCGATCCGGCCTACTTTATGCCACATTCTACGTAACAAAATGCCCATAATTATTCTGAACTCGTAAATTATTATGTTGTTTCTTGGACAAGCCACATAAAAATCTAAACATATACTTACAGTGGCTGAGGTCTGCCAGTACTCTAGTTATTACTGTTTAATTATTTAAGATGTACTTGGCTAGGTACCTACTTGTATTTTTTACTTAGAATGATGTTACATGGACTGATAAGTTGTCTGTTTGTAATAAAATAGCCAACAAAACAAAAATATCTATATAGCGGTGTTGTAAAAATAAATTTTCTTTAAAACTCTCTGAAATAAATACGAGACCATTTACGACGTATGTGGGTACCTATTCTATAATGCCAAATACAGACTTCTTTTCCAGTAGCATTTTCTCCGCACAACAAGCAACAATCAAAACAAAAAAGCATTTCCGTTCCAGTTACAATAGTAGAAATCTAAAACGTATTTCGAGTACACTTGTGCACTTTAAATTTTCCCATTTCAACAGTTTCTATACACCTATCGCGCCGCTTGAGAAACAGTTTTAAAAGACCACAGTGTCGCGAGACGTGACAACACTGAGCTGAAAGCAGTGCTGGCCTTTGTCGACACCCCACAGACTTGAAGTCGCCTCTAGGTAGAATTTAATTGTAAATAAAAATCTTTAGAACCTAAACGAACTACGAAGAATCGAGATTAAACTTTCTTTGCAATCCACTGCGTTTTCCAATTACCGTTCTGTTGATTAACTCGTATAAAGCGAGCAATGGACTGCACAAATTAATTCTGTCTACTATTGTTTTAAGTTACTCTGGTATGTTTTGTTGGCGGAAGCAAAATAAACAATGTTATAAATATAAAATTAAGGTATTTAAGTCAACACGGACTCAGTTTGCGGTTGACGACGATGTATTTATGATAAAACTGAAAACAGACTGTCGTTTGTGGCTTTGTTATGATGGCACAACTTTGAAGTTTGAAGTCGCATTAAGGCCACGAAAACATCTAAAGTAACCACAGTGCGACATAAAATAACCACAACACGACTCCGAGGGTAAGAACGCAATGCGTGGTAGAAAGAAACTCGGTTTTATTTATTTATTGATCCATGGTTTACTTACCACTTTGCGTTAATGAAACGTTCATGAATGTAGACAAAAATCAAAATATCGCCGCGAGTCGATAGTTTAACAAACATTTAGTTAATAAATATTACATCTTTTTGTGTCGATTTTAGAGTTGGTTCCATAAAAGAAGTTACATTCCATTACTATTTTTCTTTTTATATTAATATTTATGAAATTATTATTTGTCATTGTAATCAATTACAACAGAATTATCAGACTTGATCTACCTTTCAGTAACCTGTGGTGAGGCTAATATAACGTTACCAATTAATTGAACATGTCATGTTTTAGTCATTTCATACGAACCTACGACCCTAATTTTAATTATAGAGGCAGTAAACGTACCTAAAATTAATAGACATTTCAAATGCACGCGGACATTTTGTAGATATGCAATTTTAAATGTCTGTCATTTTGAAACCGATTTACCTTTCTGCCACGCATTAGTATCAAATACAGTGTGATATATTATTGTACATGTACATTTTATTTGTAAATATAATTAAGTGGACGTGCCAATTTGTTAATAAGCTACAAATCACGTTATTATTGTTTCAACTGAAATGATTTATTGATGTTTTCATATTTTGCATAAATGTTGTCAATTTTAAATTATGTTGGCGTACTTCCCCGATTCTGTGTCAATATGCTACAGCACATTGAATAAAATATGACTGTAGGTATGATTTTAATTATTCTCAGCGTCTGGCAAAAAATCATAATTAAATTGCTTTACGACTGTACGAAATTAATTGTATAAATTATGGAAATCGTTCGTTAACACTCGAAAATGCTTACCTTATTCATGACCGTACTTTATGTAGTGTGTTTTAATAAATGCTCAGAAGGCAAGAAACATAAACACTAAGAGCGGGTGAAATTGTTGCATGTCACAATCTAGAGCAGGTTTATTTGTCAAACTAACTTAGGATAGCTTTCAAAACGACATAAGATGACTGTCCATCAAGTAGTACCTACAGACACACAAAATTCAAATTTTCTTACGCATTTTGCTATTTGCAGGCTGTATGTTGAACAAAACATGATTCGCGATCATAACACGCATGTCTTTACTGAATCTTAATAAGTAAAACCATCAGTATAAGCCTTTCGTTTCAAATAATCCAATTAAATGACTTTCATGAAATAGTCATTCAATGGAAAATACATACGTGGGCATATTTCTGACATGACACGAACGGAAAAATTGCAAAAAAAAAACGTAACAAAGATTTGAAAGAAAGAAAAATAGTTTTATTTTGTCACAGAAACACGTGCATATAAAAGATGACAACATGATTTGAATGGCGCTTTTCTTTTAACCGATTCAAAATTTTACCACCAGCATGAAAAATCGAAATTAAAATACCACTAGCACTATGAATCCACTTATGCATGTGGTAACTAACGCCTCCTAAGCATACACTATTGGAGTTTTATTATGCATTATAAGACATGGCCGATAATGCCTCATTGAAAAAGACGACCTGCCAGTCACGATTCTTAAACTCAATTGGATGCAGCAGTAGTCAAAGAGCCGGGGCCACGTGCAGCGCTCTGCATCACATAATCCAATAGGGTTCGTTACCGCGATCTACGTCTTAAGGTGAAACAAGTCCACATTTTTTCCATACAAACTACGGGAGGGTTTTACTCCACTGTTTGACAGTGTACATCAAAATTAAACATGGTATGGTTTTGTCTCATTATTAATATTGTCGGTACGGAAACAGAATACTAAAATAAAAAGCTACTAAAAAGTTATGAGCCAAAAAAGATTCGTTTTTCTTGCTAATTTAACCTAACTTTGAGCGTGTTTAAGTAATAAAAGGAGTGTAAAATCTCGAAAACCAAGACGGTACCGACAAAGATCAATTAACAATAAGTTCAATAAACTTTATTGGTCATTGATTTATGCAGTGGTTTTTTCATAAAACCCGGTCTTCTGAAGGACTTTTCTTAAATTTTTCGCGATTTTTTTGCCAAAAATGCTCCTGCATCTCACTCAATAACGTTGTGCGTGTAGACTAGAGTCTAACTGCTCACCACTGATACTATCTCTGTCGGGTACGAAGCCTGGTGAGACAGCGTGATTTTTAGCCAGGCCCACCAGTGAGTTCGAGCCCGCGCAAAGTGTGCCCTTAAGAATACTTCAGTAACGTCGGGACTTAATGATTTGTATTTAAATTTAAAGGATCATCTTGGTAAACCGAGCTATCACCCATAAGTCTTTAGTGGTATTTTTCGACAAACTTCTGGTATCAGACGCTTCACTCGGATGAATGCTTATTTCTGTTTCATCCCACGTTCACGCGACAGCGACCAAATCACAAAGAATGAACGTCCATCTTTCAACTTTTGGTATGCAAGTGAAAGATGCCCAAATTCAACATTGTTGGGTCAGTTCACTAATTTAATAAAGATGTTTCATGTCTAGTGTTATGTAAAAAAAAAACAAATAGTGAAATGTTACATTGACTCTAACATGGCTTTACCGGTTGGTCGGGTGTAAAAGAAACGCAGGTGCTTAGGGGTTACCTAGCGTAGCGTAGTAGTGTTTTAGTTTTTCAGTGTATGTTTAATTGTATTTTGGTGTAGTTATGTTTGTGATATTCCTGTGCGAGTTTAATAAATACTTTTTGTTTCTTTCTTACACTATATTCACACAGATCACACAAATTACAATCTAACAGAACTCGCGCGCACATTCGGTCGCTGTTGGTAGCTTACATAAGTAACAACAGATTACAATGAGAACTTGCTTGCGCGGGCACCTCTGACGGGCGGCTGGGTAAATACTCTGGGATGTCATGACAGTTTTTACATTCTGCCGCACGCTATATACTGCTTGTATTTATGTAGTCTACAGTGTCTTATAATTTACACCAAGCAGCTATGTACAACGTTAATGTATCTAAAAACTTTTTTCTTAAGAATTAATTTAATTGTAGGCTTTTTCTTATTTTATGATATTTTTTTTTTTAAATAGGCTGTCTTTATAATGTTTGTCTTTTCATGTCAAGATACCCAGTAACTGGGTTGTGGAGGTCATATAAGCATAGGCTGCATCTGGTTAGACTGGAAGCTGACCCCATCATAGTTGTGAAAAGAATAGGCAGATGATATTTTGCCATGTCACATTTAATAAAATACTAACAAAAACATTTCGCAAAAATCGTAGGGAGTACGCCAGACGTTGTAAAAATACATTGTATATTGTACAGAATAAATTGAAATGTCTGAATGTCATTAATAAAAACGATTCCAGTACATGATTGTGTTATTTGAACCCCGACGTATACAGTGTATATCAAATGTTTGTTGATTGTATCTCGCCAATTTATTTTGATTCGACGTAAACTGACTAGGGAGGATATGACAATTGATGGGACGTCGTTTGATAGTTTCAATTTTGTTTTAACAACTACTTTTATTGTTGGAACAATATTTTTGTCTTGTGTAGTAGGTACTGTAGCTAGGTACAAAAAGTACATAGTTATAAAAAAAGGTTTCCTTGAGAAACAAATATTTTATGTTATCAACCAACATGGATTACAAGTAGAAACTGATACTTTTACTACTGGCCTTAGCAAAGGGGAACATCGAATACATCGTCATAATTTAGATGAACGAAGAAGAACGCTAACTAAACTTCGCGCGCTCTCTGTTGCACAGCGAGACTTCGCCATCGGCGTCGTCGAGCAGTGTGTTTTCTTTTTTTGTGAATGGCATCTCGCAGTTGACCTTGAGAGGCCGTGATTGTTCAACCGGACTTTCCTGTGAAGGCATTTTTAGTAAACTAAAAGCCTCCAGCCAGGGCATAAAACCTACTTAAACTAAAGCGACTGCACGCTGGGGGCACCCCCTGTGGGGTACGGACCTCACCGACATCCTACTTCTATGTGTCATCTAATAGTAGGCTAGGTAACCTATCAACGTTTTTATGGATACACTTAAAATTTCCACCAAAAATATGTTGAGAGTTCATTTTCACTTAATACAAAATAATATCGACGGCGGCGCCTCATACTTGGAGACGGAACACCTGTCGTGTCACCTTAGTTTGCTGGCGTAAGTGTGAATTTTATATGAAATTATGTCGCGTCATGTGACGGCTCTTGCCTCTGCAAATATTTTATGTGAGAAAACATGTTTTCTTTGCTTGTAGTTTATTTAGACTATAGCTATTTTTATGCTGATGCTTTTTAGGTGATGTTTGGCTCAAAAATGGCAATTTTTAATTTTTGGTCTTCTTTCAATAACTGCCATCAGTCCAAATGGCCATCTTTGTCGATAATATAATGAATTGTGGATTTAATGAAAGGTACGGAACTTGATGGTTTACCCAATCGAAGTTTTCTCAATCAGTTTCGCTTCATACAGACGCTCCTTATACAAACAGTGCGAACAATGTACGCCTATTTATAGCTCAAAGTGTTTAGTTTTTATAGTGTTCTAGTTTTAGGTTTACTGGACACACTTTTAATTTTTCTTCTTGTATCTAATTTTCATTATGTCAATGTCATGCTTACCTGTTATTTGCACGGTTACTGAAATGCCGTTCTTAGATGTAAGTTTATTTGAAATGTAAGTGAGAGTGCTGTTGGTGTGCTTATTATAAATAAATAAATAATATAAGAATGTCTTTCAAGTGAAAATAATTCCTTGTTTATTTCATACTTTTACGAGTAATAATGACTAGCAGCATGTAGACACAGCACGGTATTTTATGGGCCCAACCTTTTCGAGACTCAATCTAATTCTATATAGTTTAAGGAACGAATTATCTTAAAATATAGATTCATAAAAAAACTAAGACTTAAAATAATAATATGTACAAGCATATAAAAAAAGACGTCCACTGCTGGACATAGGCTTCCCCCAGACTCCTCCACTTCGACCGGTCTTGTGCTTCCCACATCCAGTGGATACCCGCGGTCTTCGCAAGGTCATCGGTCCACCTTCACCTTATCCAGCAGTGTACGTCTTTTGGCTGATATGATGATGATGATGATGATGATGATATAAAAAAAAACAGAAATCTTAAAATTCGTCTGCTGCGTTGTAAAGACAACTGATTCTTTGGCCAAAACTAGGCCGGCCCTCTGGTCACGTGGATAGACAACCAACCGCTTGTCAATGTCTAAAAGTTCTAAAAGAAAAAACTAAAAGCTTTATACTACCCAAATTTTAAAAGTAATCAAAATATCCGAAGATCTTTTTATAATCTCCAACGTTCTATCAATATTTAGGATGGACAGGTCCTATAAAGACTACAAATATTTGCTTTGAAAGGGATTCTGTTTTCTTTGCATATCTTACTGTGTACTCGTTTCAAGTGTTTGGCAAGGATAGCGGACCTCTCAGTGAGCTGAAAGATGCTTGCGATGTGTAATATAAACTTGGAAGATCGGTTAATTTAAGATTGGTGTAGTCAACTTTGGCATCTTTACTTTCTATGAGCAACTTTACCAATGTGAACTCGATTAAAATATCTCACGATTGCTAAACATTTGTTACAAATAGAAGGTTATTCTACTTCTGTATCGCTTCGATAATAAATGGCGGGGACAGATTTTTAGTTAGCGAGAGAAATTAAAGTACAGTACTCATGGATTAAGTTGCTTTGGCAAGTAAAAATTATGTTTTTATTCATGAGTAAGTACCTACATGTCTGTTGGATAGTGGAAACATGAAGTGTGAAGTGAAAGTAAGTAGGTGATCTAAAATCCCACCTCCCTAATTTATAAACATGGGTTTAGAATTTAAACTCGGTAATTTAATATGATCTACTACGCTTGATAGATTGATTGATAACCGTCGTTTTCAAAGATACTATAAATTATATTAATAAAATCTGTAAGTTGCCCCGTGGCCCCATTCTATTCGCGAGGGCAATTTTTTTTTGTCCTCGCAAATGACAAGTAACCATTTTCCAGGAACATTCATGTCTATTTTAAAAGAACTCAACTTTATAAAATCCGCCGATCTCTGTCTCTCTTCACAAATAAGGTTAAAAAGTAAGAAAGTAAGTAAACCGAATAACTCAAGCATAAGTCCCAATCTTATCACAACTAACTTTAAACTCGTTCTAACTTCTGCACAACCACAATTTTGCTGATTTAATACTTTTAGTTTGTTACTTACATCACTCGGCTGCAAAACTACAAGCTCGGGCTTATATTTTCTTGGTTTTTAAAAGGCACAACCTTTTTTCATAATTTTTTTGTTACATTTATGTTGACAAATAAATATCTATTCTTAGGTTGTCTAGCAGAAATCGCCTAAAGCAATAAGGCGGCTTATAAGTCGATTTGTACGAATATAATCCTTATGCCTTAATCGGGCGAATCCTCGCTTTTAAATACTATATGTAATATTTTCTACAAGCGACTCGCACGAAGTCACTTTATTTGTGGGTGAATCGACAATTCCAGTATTAGGCTATTGGCACGTTTTAATAAAACGTTAAGGAAACAACGAAAAGTTAAGGAAAAAGTACACTAACCCTTATTTTTAAAATAAAAAACGTATGTAGTCGCGTATAATAACGATTCGCCCGATTTCGTGCGAATCGACGAATAAGTCCGTCCATTGTATCTTGTATTCCTACCTCTATATTTACGCGTAGGTAGGTAATATATGTATTAAAATATCTATCCTATGTCTATCATTTAACGACAAACCAATGCAAAACAAAAAAGGGAAACAAACACATACAAACCCCAATTTGGAAGAAGTTTCATTGATATGTGGATTACATGAAACTTACTATAAAATATTTTTGAATGGACAGTTAAAGTTCACACTACTTTGTCCTTTACTTTTGCCTGTGAAAAATATGAAAGGAAGCGAAGAATAGATTTGCTATCACAATGATAAATCTTACATAACATGACGTCTAAATTAAGAATTTAAATTGGTACTTAATTAGGTGGAACAAAATGTAATATTGCTAATCTCCCTTAGAAAGTAGCAGTAGGTAGTAAGTAAGTATTAGCGTGATGCTGGAACATAATAGACAATCATTCTAAAAACGATATTTTCGGCATAGAATCTTTCCCAGATCTCGTAAAATTTACGTTAATTAAAACAATTTATAGTTTTGACTCCACGACGATTGTATTATATAAGAATGAAAAATAGCTCAACGAGTTTCAAACCTGAGGTTGCGTTGGGCTTGACCACAGGCCAACCCTTGCTAATTGACGAATCTTTTTACAAGGCCATTAATTTTCCAGTGTGGAGGTTTGAAATTATTCGACGGGAACATACAACCCGGATCAAAATTATGCTAATCCGAGTTATACACGACCTGTATGCAAAAGTTTATCTAAATCCATTCAACCGTTTTGCGTGATTGAGTAACAAACATCCAAACATCTTAATACACGAACTTTCACATTTATATTATTATAGTACGACTAGTAGGATAATCAAAACTAAAAGAAGAACGGGGGAGGTAGTCCCATGTCGTGTGTATATGGAAAAACTGTGTGATTGCAGCCCAATCTACAATTTCATCGTACGTAGGAAAAACCGGCATAAAAACATCCTGAGTTGTACACAATTTTAATTTTAAATTGACCTATATTTTCTTTAGCCTGTACAGTATATCACACATCTGTAGCAATTCTTGCATTGTGAATACCACCCTTAGTGCCACGAAATAAAGGTGCTGTCATGGATGTGTGGTTGCCTGTACCTCAGCATTATACATATATGCAGCTCAATATGCAAGTAAAACAGTCAACGTTTCTCATTTCCTCGCAGATCACCTGGAACTGGAACTGTTCTTGAATGTAAATAGGTTTTTTAATGAATTTTTCAGTGCTGTATCTCAGCAGTATCACGGATGTCACATGTATTTCAAGATGGTGCAATCCATACAGATTGGGGAATATAGTTCTGAGGTAAAACTTCAGGTATGAATATCATACTTTTCTTGGGTTTATTGTACTATAATTGTCTTCCTTACACTGATAACTCTAGCAGTATTATCTATAAATATCTCTTAATCTTGGGCAGGGCACATTGCTCGCAGAACAGATGGCCGATGGGGCCGAAAGGTTCAGGGTGCTTACTCTGGAATATAATTCCGATAGATCGACATTGGAATTATCAGTTAAACGTCAGGGATTGGTTGGACTCACTGAGTCTAGCCAATCCCTGACGTTTGACTGACAATTCCAATGTCGATCTATCGGAATTATATTCGAGAGTAAGCACCCTGGAGTGGCGACCGCATACCGGAAGACGTAGAGTGGGAAGGCCTCCCACAAGGTGGACCGATGACCTTGTGAAGGCCGCGGGTATCCGCTGGATGTGGGAAGCACAAGACCGGTCGAAATGGAGGAGCCTGGGGGAGGCCTATGTCCAGCAGTGGACGTCTTTCGGCTGAAATGATGATGATGATGATCTCTTAATCAATTGATAATAATTTTGCTAAGCAACTAACACTATTTAGCACTTATCTCAGCCTATCGCAGTCCTTTGCTAGAATTAGGCCCCTCCCAAACTGCTTTCCCATTTAGTGCTAAGAAGCCGCTAATTAATTGATTAATTGCAGTGAAAATTAAACACCACCGGTGCACTGTTCAAAACTTGCTAAGAAGAGGCAAGATGGCGGATTTTATTTGAATCAGCTGCTTGATTCAATAGGATGACCAAATGCTTCGAAGTTATTTTGATCCTGATTACGAGGTGTTCTTTAGTAAATATGGATTTCAACAATCTTATATGGAATTTCAGAGCAACGTAGAAGAATGAAATGATTTTTAAACGCCGCCGGCGAGCAATAGACGAAAGAAGACCTACAAAGATCGTTCATCGACCTACCATTTACATTGGGTATCAAATTAAATGACTTACTAATTTACTATTCAAAAATAAAGCGGACACTCACGAAGTATGTAAACGTGTTACGACTTAAAATAGAGGAGTGTTGTACTCTACCAATTGTGTTTTATATTCTTTTGTTTTTCTATTCCCTGTGCGTATCCTAAATAAAACATTGTTCTTAATGTGTTTCTTTTTACCTCACTGCGACTTGCTCGCGGATGAATAGAAGACGATCTTGTCAGTATTTCTGTGAGATGTATATACATAAATTTACATTTTGTCTTTTTTTTTCTGACGGATAGCCGTCAAATAAACTACTTGAAACATATCTTAAATAAGTTGCAATCGATCAGGTATGAGCAAATTTTATATGGGTATCTAATATTGTGACATAGATTCGTGACCGCAGAACGTTTTTATTAGCACAAAGGAGGACGCTGCCCACCCTCTTGACAATATCCCTTATTCGACAATTTATAACGTCCACGAAAAGACAGATTAGGTACCTAGTCTCGCTGTTAGGTACTTCGAAGTACTTATACCACTTATATTGCGTTTTTGGTCGAGTGCCAAGTGCCAATATTAATACTAAAGTTTCAGCGAATTTGTTGGAATTAAATAAGTTTTTCAAGTAGGTACACTCATGTCACTCACACACTCACACTCCCATGTTATTACATACTCGTAAATAATTTGTTTGAAAAGACGACTTCAAAGAAGTTATGTTGTGAATAAACTTTACTATTAATAATAATTTGAGACTAAATTTATTTAGTGATTTATTGTTTTTGATTTACTAACTTTAGAAATGAATGTAATTGACTTCGTTTTCTCAGTAAGCTTGTGGTGTGTTACAAGAAACTCGATAATAATCGAAGACTTTGACACGTGGCGTGGCAATCATTCGCCCAGACACTGTCTTCAGTTTTGTTCCCGCCCGCTAATTGATTGATTTCATCATCATCATCATCATCATTTCAGCTCAAAGACATCCACTGCTGCACATAAGCCCCGAAAATGGGGAATTTGCCATAATCGCCACGCTTGGCAGGCGGGTTGGCGATCGCAGTATGGTGGTAAAATGCATAGAGAACGCTGCTGCTCATTCTCTAGTAAGTCCCTTCGTCGCCTTCTTTGACACCCACGGGAAGAAATGGGATGGTGCTATTCTTTTACGTCCGGCACCACACGGAACTTAATTGATTTATATTTCATTAAATGGCCAAACCATTAAAACATTTTTAGGTTGACTCCAGCTCAACGTTAGACAAGGTGTTTGTCATTTTGATCTTTGATCTAAATATAATCTTATTAGCACGTCCACCAATACTGCTTCTGAGTGTGCCCGCCTTCTGACTGTGGCTAAGTGGGAGTTGAGTGGTTTCAGGAACTACCGCTACCCAACATACGGCCTATGCTGAATGACACTACCTTCCGGCTGGCTACTTGCCTGCGTCTGCGCACTGCTTGCATGGCTCTGCATCGCTTCTAATGCGGTGAATGTAACTACTGACTACCTTGCAGTAGGAGCTGTCAGCTATTCTAGAACCCAACGCCGCGACGGTACGCGACGATGAGAAGAGTCTAGACGGAATCACCATTATTCCTTCGAAGTTAGACTGGCCTTTTGTGTGCGATGCAACATTTATGTATCTTACGTTTGCGCCATCCCATCTTCCTAGCACGGTGGGCTGTGCTGGAGTGGCTGCAACAGGTGCGGAAATCCTGAAGCGGTGCAAATATTTGAGTCTTATTGCAACTTATAATTATGATCGAGCCATTTGGGATTGAAACTCTAAGGCCAGGGGGTCCGAGTGCCTACTTATTTTATGATTAAATCTTTACGTCACCAAAGTTCTGACTTATTTGCTTTTTTATTTCTTTTGGCCAAAGTATCAGCATTGCCATACAACCTGGCAATGCTGTCTGCCTTTTGGGCACTTTTCCTGTTGACGATGCGGACAAAGCTTTTGAATAATTTCTTTTAACATTCTTGTAGATTTATTATTTAACAATTAAGTGTATCCATATAGTTTTCTATGTAGTAGTGTGGTCAGTGCCGTAGTTTCAAAAGATATAATATGTCCCGACTTATTAAAAGAATTTGAAACCCACAAAGACATAAAAGACTTGACCGGGCATCACCAGTCTTAGTGAATGGTGATAGCAAGATAATAGTAAGTCTCCAGCCCAATAACTTGATCCCTTTTTACGATACGAATACCTACAATATCACATTGAATGGGCTAAATGAACCCAATGATGTTCCGTTCTCAAATATAATAGGACTTATCAATCTCATAGCCAGTAGCTATTCTATTGTAGACCTCCGTTGAGTATTAAATCAATCAAATACTTAATTAAATCGAGTTAAGTATTATTGTTCGAAGGCACTGCGGGATTCAAGAGTCGTTCTTCAACAGAGGTTGGCTGCTTTTTGTTAATGCCTTTTGGTGAATTATATAATGTGAAACTTATTTATACTAATACTTTTAAACCGACTGAGAAACTGCTTAATGTGATCGTCCATGAGGTCCTGGTTTGATTCCGAGATCCGGCAAAGTGTTATTGGGTTTTTTATCTGGTATTTCTCAGTGCCCGGTGTCTGTTTTTGTGCGTGGATGATAGCAATAGGCTCGCCCCTTATTACATTGGACTTAAAAATAACTGACAAAATATAGGTGTACTATAGGTACACCTCTGCCCTACCTTTCAGGGAAACAAGGCGTGATGTTATGTTATTATTAATGCGAAAGTAATTACACTGAAATACACACAGACGAAGTCGCGGGCAACAGCTAGTATTAGTTATAGATACTTGTATTTGCCAATTTTTCTTTATATTTATGAGTTTGTTTGAATGTTGTGATTTAATTTGTTTAAATAGCTCAACTGTGTTTATAGCCGATGCCGATACTTAATAAAACAACTACTCCATGTAGGTAGTTTTTTATTAACTGCTTTTACACTTAATAAAAACACTTGGGCTTGTGGCTAAGTAAAAATAGCTACACGGGTCGATCGATCAGGTTAAGCTACGCTTGCCGCGGTTAGTCCGTGGATGGGTGACCATCTTTACATACCAAGACCCCTCCGTGCCTCGGAAAGCACGTTAAGCCGTTGGTCCCGGCTGTCATTTGTGGATCTTTGACAGTCGTTACGGGTCGTCAGAAGCCCGAAAGTCTGACAACCAGTCTTTACCAAGGGGTATCGTATTACCCAGTAACTGGGTTGTGGAGGTCAGATAGGCAGTCGCTCTATGTATAATACTGGTATTCAGCTGCATCCGGTTAGACTGGAAGCCGACCGTAACATAGTTGGGAAAAGGCTAGGCAGATGATGACACTTAATAAAACATACAAAGAGGATATTAAGCGTTGATATAAATAAGTCAAAGCAAGAGTGATTCCAGACTTCAGTATTTCGTCATAAAAAAGGCGATAGCATGCGACGCGGTGGGGCCCATGATTTCAAGCGGACCTCGTCGTGGGTATAAGTTAGTAATTGGTATTTCCGTCCCCAGCTCTAGGTACATACTGGGTTTGATTGTTTCTGGTTTTAAGTACAACAAAAATACATAAGTTTGTTTTTATTGTAAAATTTTATACGAGTGCCAGCACTTAAAAAGTTTTTGGTTTAAATATTATCATTTTAAATTTTTTAATGTTTGTTTATTAATCAACTACTTATTTTTATTTCTTTTACAAAATTAAAAAGTCATATTGTGACATTCTAGTTACTCAACCTTAGAGTTCAAAAGGGTCTATTAAACTCACCAACCACGACTTAAACCAACTAGCTTTTAAAATGGCACATCAAAAAACTAACTTGTGAAACTGAAGAGAGAATGAAAGAAGTTTTCTCATCTAAAAGCATTCAGTTAAAATCATTGGCTCGTCACTAACTTAGTTAGTATCGAGCGCAAATTCCGATAGCGAAATATATAAAGACGAGCTTATTTACGTACTTTGTATTTTAAATTGGATTCTTTGTAAATACTTTTTCTTGAAGTAATAAAAGCATGGATGCCCATGCAATCTTGCATACGTGGCGAGACAACCTCGACGCGTATTGCAAGGATTGAGAAATAACCCTGGAAAAGCATACCTGGTGGGATTTGGGGGAGGCCTTTGCTCAGCAGTGGGACAGTGTAGGCTTAATAATAAAAAGTCGAGAAAGATTAACAAATCAAGTATCTTGACTTAGCTCGCGAGGTTGTTGACATGTGGGAAATGGATTCAGCAATCATTGTGGCGATAGTTGTAACAGCCAATGGTTTGATAGCCAAGAGCCTCGACCAATACCTAAGGAGGCTCTCGTTGGGCAGCTGGATCAAGGGTTTGATCCAGAAAATGGTACTCCTGGACACGGCTCGTATTGTTAGGAGGTTCCTCCCTCTGGAGTCCTGACTGGAGCTTGGACCCTGTTCCCGATACCAGTGGGCCACAACTTTTTATATTTTTAAATGTTTTTATATTCTAATATTTAAACGTCTAATTTATATGTATTTAATAGAATAAAGGAGATAATAATAAAAAATAATGCATGTAATCTTTGTTTGTGCTAGCAAATTTAGTGGTATTTTTTTATTTGTACTACCAGAAGTATTTTATTTCTTTACTAGATACTGCCCGAGACTATGTCTGCGAAAAATGTCTTGCTACCGGCATAAAAAGTATTGTATGTGTTAATCCAGATAATAAACTACCTGATTGCCAAATTTTATTGCAGTCTGTTCAGCCGTTTTTGCGTGACTGAGTAACAAACATCCAAACTTTCGCATTTATTTTATTATTAAATAGGGTAATTTCCAATTTTTCAAAAACTATTTTGTTTTGAAGATTGGGCCGAAATATGTAACAGAAAAATATAATAAAAATGGTTTATGTCCATTTTCTCGATTAAAAACGATTAAAATCAAATTTGTTTTTCGTTGTTTTGAATTTACCGCCAAAACGCTCCTTACAATGACTTTTTATCAAGTGACCACACGTGACGTCAGTTTTGTGTAAACTAAAGTAGTTGTAAGCAAGTGAATGTCGAGTTTTTACAATTGACAAGATTTTTAATGGATTGAAAGTGGTATTACTGGTGTGCGGTGCCTCTGTGCACAAATACTTCAAAAAATGCGCCACGCAAAGTATTCGTACCGGTGCTGTTTACACAAAGCTGACGTCACGTGTGGTCACATGATAAAAGGCATCGTAAGGAGCGTTTTGGCGGTAAATTCAAAACAAGGAAAAATAAATGTGATTTTAATAGTTTTTAGTTGAGAAAATGTATATAAATCAATTTTATTTTATTTTTCTGTTACTTATTTCGTCCCAATCTTCAAATTAAAGTATTTTTTTTTTATAAATTGGAAAATATCCTATTAAATGTATTGTAATAAATTATATTATTTATAAGTACTATATTATAGTTTCTAGTCGTCGTAGTAAACGTCACGTAAATCACCTGTACAGTAGGCCGTAGGTCAGAGGTAACAAAACCCGTATAAGCTGACCTCTTATTCTATTGTAACTACATAGGTACTATGCTAGGCCAGCTCAAGCTCAAAATGTTACTGTGTCTTAAATTATGAGATAAACGCTTACACGAATTTGAAAGGCAAACAAAAAAGAATAAGGTTTCAGCTGAATAAAAACATATCATCAACATCATCATCATTTCAGCCGAAAGACGTCCACTGCTGGACATAGGCCTCCCCCAGGCTCCTCCACTTCGACCGGTCTTGTGCTTCCCACATCCAGCGGATTCCTGCAGCCTGCACAACGTCATCGGTCCACCTTGTGGGTGATACGCGATCGAATCAGAAATGAAGAGATCCGCAGGAGAACCAAGGCAACCGACATAGCCCGAAGAATTGATGGCCGATGGGGCCGAAAGGTTCTGGAGTGGCGACCGCGTACAGGAAGACGTAGAGTGGGAAGGCCTCCCAAAAGGCGGACCGATAAAAGCATATATCATTATACAAAAGATGTATAATAATATAAATACGTAAAACGATTTCGTAAATAAGTATTTTATACAACACAATATTTATTAAACGGAAGTACCTCTCCGACATTACCTATCTCTCACCTAACAAAATAAGTTGTAAGTTGTAAATGTGTTGTAAGAAATGGGCTAACTAACTATCGAAGAGAGGCGTCCGTACATTGAACGTAGATTGAACACAAACGTAAAGCTCATGGCTGAATGAATCTTCGCAATGTCTCAGTTGACAGTTTGCCAATGACGCTATCCAGTCCCAATAGGTTTGATCAAGCCAGTTTATCGAGCTTCAAGTCGACTGTGGCGCTGTTATTAGGACATTTGCTAACTGCTCAAAATCTACTGAATAGTCTGAAATCTGACAAACATATCGGATAACTCACTTTTTCTCACTTCTCTGATTTTGTATCAACCTACAGTATCACTGTTTTATTCAAGACAATTTTAATTTAGTATAATATTACGACTACATTGTCGCGAAAACTCTACACTTCGCGCGCTCTCTGTTGCATAGCGAGAAGTCGCCGAGCGGTGTGCGAAGAGCTTCTTTTAAAACATCACGTCCCAGAAGAACTCCAACGTCATACCTATTTCTGACGCCAAGCAACCTCTGTGTTCCAGTATGAAGAGTAAGCGGCCATTTTATTTGTCAACCTATTAAAATTACAACAATGAAACCAAACTGTTACTATTTTTGATCATCGTCATACTCATCATTTCAGACAAAAACCGTTTACTGCTGGAATTAGGCCTAACCCAAGTTATTTGCATCTCGAATTCAGTGGATTCCTGCAGCAATCACCAGGTCCACCATCCCCTTAGGTCATCACCTTAGGCTTTCCGACGCTACATCTTCCGGTACGCGGTCGCCACTCCAGACCTTTTCAGCGCCATCAGCCATCTGTTCTGCGAGCAATGTATGCCACCTATTACCACTTAAGTATTGCAATTCTTCGGTGACCACTAACCATCAGGTGGGACACTTTATTTGCCATCCCATAAAAATACGAATGACGAGAGCAGTGACTGTGGTGGCCAAGTGGTAACGGCCGCGACTTACGAGTTGTAGGTCGTGAGTTCGAACCCAGACAGGCGCTTTACTTTGTGTAAATTATTTCATTACCACTGCTCTCAAAACGGTGAAGGAAAACATCGTATGGAAACCGGCATGTCCTAGAACAAAAATTTTGAAGACACGTGACATCTACCAACCCGCACTGGGCCCGCGTGGTGGATTACGGCCCAATCCCTCTCAGAGAGAGGAGGCCTGTGTCCCAGCAGTGGGAACATTATAGGCTGATGATGATGAAAAATACAAATATTCATACCACACGGTTACTTCTTCTGATACTTAAATAAGTATACTAAGTTTCAAGTTCATCACATTATTCTAATTAAACCTACGTGACTTTTTGAAGTTTTTAGAAGAAACAAGTGTTTTATTAAGTATGGTCTGGATTCGGGTCATTTTGGTCGTGTCCTTATAAACTAGGTCTAGACACTAAAACAGTAATTAATCCAGCAGTTAATTTTCTTGTAGATTGAGCGTGAATGTGTGATATCTAGGGCTCCTTTACGATTTATTGCTTAAATGGCCTGCGGTTCTAGATCGAGGATAAACTATTTATTAAGTTTAGAGGGTATGAGAAAAGCTGTGTAGCAGTCGCACGCAGAAATGTCATTTAAGAGACACAGGATAGCATTCTTTCTTGTATGCGAAATATATTTTTATCTGTTTTTTGAGAATAACGCTTATGGCAAGGTGATAGATTAGTCTATCAGCAACGCTGCTCGTAGGGCAGACAGTAATGTGCAGTGAGTAGGTATGCGAATTATTTTGCCAAGCGTGGTGATTCAAACACAAAGCATGTATTTAAATTAAACCATTTACTTTTTAGCTTTCAATGATTCGGTAAGTCTGAAAGATGAATGCTTTAGGTACCCCTTTCAAAGCATAGTAAGTCCATGGACACTCTTTTAAATAAAACTGTTGTAACAAAATATAGGTAACAACATTCCTTTTGAAATTTTGCATCCCATGCAATGGCAAAAAAGGAAAGTTGAAACGTTGCGTATTTAGTAAATAATACTATACTAGCTAAGCGTTGCAGAGCGTCGCTTTTTCTATGAAAATGGAACTGTGCTAATTCTAAAAGACAGTCGCATCAAAGCCTGCAGGATAAACTCGATCGTAAGTTAGTTAGGAGACATCGGTAGTCGAGCTCTGTCGCTGAAATATTCACGCTGCACTTATTTACTTTATCCTCGGCTGAGGTCAACAGGCTAAGTAAGAAAATGTTCACTTTCGAGGCAAGTTTGTGGCTAAATATTTTAGGAACCCCTAAAAGCTTGGTTAACCTTCTGGTCAGTAATACCCCTGTCAAATAATTGATTAAAAAAAATATTATTGATTGAACAAAATAAAAGTCAATTTGATTACGTGACTATACATTTGACCACAGTGACTAAATTGCTACCTACTACAATAAAAACGAAAACTAGGTATTACCTGAAAAACATATGATTTGTGCAATAAATCCAAGAATTATATTTCTATGGTTTAAAATTTCTTATACATGGATAAAAAAGCAATTTATCATTTCATTTTTCCATTTAACTCCAGATTAGCGTGTGAAAATCTAAAATACATGTTCAAACCCGATTCTGCATAAATTTTCCTTCAGATATATATAACGTGACCTATTTGTATGACACTTGTATGAAATATAGGCATCCGATAACATGTAGTTAAATATGTCTTTGGAATTAGCTGTAGGGGTCGTTATGAGCCTTCAATTCTCGAGCTTAATATGGCAATGTAACCTCGAGGGAACAGACTTTCATCTGAAAGTTATCTAACCTAATATCATTTTATAAGGCACCAATACTGTTGCTGAAAAAAAAAACTGGCTTCAAAGTGCTTTTAGCCATTCTACTGCGAATTCGACTAAGCTTTTTTATATGTACCTAGTCTAAGTCTCATCCTACTGATGAAAGAGTGCAGGTTTGCTCAAGTAAAACACACATTGCGTAGAAATATTTGGATTTAATCCGGTCTGTTCAACCGCTAAATATTAAGTGAGCTACTTATAATAAAATATGTATATTTCATGTTTAAAATATTTTACGTTGCAAAAATTTGCATTGCTCTAATTTTTTGGGATGTTTTTAGAATTTATACCAATAGCATAAAACCAAGTTTGCAGCTTCAAAAGACTCATGTGGAAATTTTCAAACTTCTTATGGCCATTGTTTGCAATACTTTATCTCAGATTCTTTTAGACCTACAGAGCTATGGTTGCGCTCAAATTGATACACTGGATGGGTGACTATTCGTTAGGATATACCTTTAGAAGTTATACCTAAGTCAAAAATCGAAATAAGTGCGACAATTTTTGTTTTTCGAGCACCACGCAACTAGCACAGGCCGTAATTTTTATTAGCTAACCGTATTTTTGCGTCTATAGTAGCTGGTCTGTCAGTTCAATACAGATAATAATATGCAATGTAAATAGTACGATTATAAATGACACCGACGTGACAAACCCCATCTAAATATTAAGAGGTTAACACTATGAATAAATTATCTATGGAAAAACTGTCAAAAAATCGAAATTTATTGAAAAAATAGCACTAACGATATAAAAATTTGTTCGAGTTCGCCATAATAGTACAAAATTAAGGTAATAGTCTAAAAATGCATCAGCTAGTTCTTTAACTGGTCGTCGCGTAGTCAGTAAAAAAAAATTGAAACATTTTTTTTTAAATTAAGCGTTCAAGTCAATTTAAACTTCCACTTTCATACATTACTGAATAGAAGTTAATTTGGTCGCTTAAGTGCAACTCGCCCAACTTTTCTATTATCCAGCAACGAAATTACATGACAATTTTTATTTTCATATTTTTAGCTTTCTTTTGGCTATTTTATAAAACAATATGAGTGGGTCTTTTGTGATCTTTATAACGTTGCTCTGCTAGCAGCAGGCTTAGCACGAGCACCGATTTGTCGACGGAAGAATAGTCATGACTATTAAATAAATGATGTACAATAGGATAAGTTAGCTATGTTTTTCTATTCATTATCACAGTCATGCGTTCTAAACGAATCATGATTTTGTAGATATTCGTGTATACTTTGTGGCCGTCGAGTAGAAAGTTTTGTTGTCAGTGTGATTTTGACAGTTTGGGAAGAAATATTCTTCTGAAATAGTCTACATTTATAAGGACCTAGACAAATATCGTTAGAAACGAAAGACTAAATGACAGATTGTAGAAGGATATCTACGGTGCGACAACAAAAATGTAGGAACGAAATGTCACTTTGTATTGAAAAAGCACTGTCTATTCTTCGTAGAAATACAAAGCGTCGACATGCTAAGCCCGCTGAACGACATTGTTATGAGATTATGCTGTTTGAGAATACCTTTATTTTGTTTTGCAAAAGTGTTGCTTGTCCTGTTGATATTAACGTAGGACTTTGCTTTCATAGAATATCAATTGGATTTTTAAATAACTGGACTGATGGTATTTCTTTGACGATTGACGAATAAATAATTGGTTGTTGCAAATCTTTGCTTATTTTATTGATAGCACACTAAAATAAAATAATCCTGTATGTAATATTATTTTCTTTCCAATTTGGTAAAAAACGCTACACATTACTTGGATTGATTAATATTATTTAGTGTCACTATTTTATTTTCAGAATAGAGAATAATACGTTGTAGAATATAAATTCAGCAAAAAATAATTTGACTACCAGTTTTATACTAAAAGCTACACTTCACTGGCATATAACAAATGACAGCTTTATCAAAACAATTCACGAGAAATGTATTGTTTCAATTGTAATATCATTTCGAAATGTATCAAATACGTTTAATAAAATATCCGTTTCAATGTGAAAAGGATTAAAAGTAGACAAAAATTCACTATCGCTGCATGCAGCGCTGTTATTTAAATACGAAACATGTCGGGTAAATATCGTGGAAAAATATGAGGAGGATTTAAAAAGAATGGTGCTTTATAACCGGATCAGATTACCAGTAATAAAATCTGAAAAGACCATGACATAGATATTCTAAAAAAAAATACGTTAAATAAATCAAAAAGGTATTTGAAAACAGTACTAAAGCATAGCAATTTACCTCATTTGATTACTCACAAACACAATAGTTGATACAATCGTTTGTAAAATCTTAATTTTATTGCCTACAGTTTGTAGCACATACCGCGTAACACCGCAGCTCGCTACGGCGCGGCGTAGCACTGTAATCACGTAGCGGGAACCGAGAAATGCCACCTCCGCGGCTACGCTCATAGCTCGTATCGCATATGAACGTTGCAGTACATCCAGCACCATATGTTTGCATATTTCTTAAAGTAGGAAATATTTTTAAGACGTATAAGTGTATTTTAAATTTGTAATGGTACATATTGGCAACTATAATGCTAAAATTAAGTGTATTAGGAGGGATTGTTCTAAATAGACTGGATTTGTAGCAAAGAAAATGCATAGAGGTTGAGATGAATTGTAAATAGGCTTACTTTCGTTAAGAAGTATTAATAAGGAACTTTGGCTTAAGCTGGGCTAAGACCAAACAAACAATTTTGTCCATCATTACCATACCCCTGTTTTGTCCCGAGGGTCTTTTGTCGTAGTGTTTTAGGTTAGTTTGTTAAGAAGAAAATTTAAAACAATCTCCTTCTAATATTTATTTAATTTATTTCCATTCAACGACGACCCAAACAAAAAACACTCACATACAAAAACACTTCATATTGTGACCAAAATAAGCTTCAAATTACAATATTTAATAACCGGAACAATATCCCGCACGATAAGGATCAGATTGTGTTACAAACGGTTCCTCCTCGTGTAAGGTTTCTGAGAAAACCGACTCTATTGCTATTACAAGCCTGAAGGTAAGAGGATGGGATTCCTGATCTGTCGCTCTCGGGTTCGATACCGGGAATTGACTTTACGTACATATTTATACTATCTTTGTATTTGTGAGGAATTGAGTGGAATCGAGTATATCGTCCATTTCCACTTGTTTATATGTAGAAGCAAGTTTAATCAATTTTGCAGTGGTGTTTTGGTTGTTTGTGTTTAAAGCAATGCTATGTTGGTTGGTTGTAATGTAACGTATGGTAATTCCAAACAGAGATTGGTGTGATATCTGCCTTATCCATACTAATAATAAAAAAGCAAAAGTAACTCTGCCTGTCTATCTAAAGCGAAAACCGCTGAACCGATCTTCATGAAAGAGATATAGCCTGGGATATGCAGAAGTAAAAAGTAGCCATATAGGCTACTTTTTTACGCGATAAAACGACATCCAAGCAGGTGGAGCTGCGGGCAAAAATTAGTGCTACGTTATAGAAAAGATGTTTTAACTACAAATTTGCTCATATCAGCTAATTTCACATTACAATTTCATCACAATAGGTTTTGTATTTTTTACACAGGCCCGGAAGTAACTTATGTATCGGAGGGAACTTATGCGTAGGTGCTGACACCATTTTCTAAACATTGACAAAACGTCTATCAATATTTCCTAGTGATTTAACAACTAGAGCACTTTACGGCTAAAATCAATCTTATTATTCTTACTGTTCTTATAAATGAGAAAGTTTGTATGTTCCGAAGTTTGTTTGTTTCTATCTGAATTATGAAACAACGGCTGAACGAATTTTATTGAAATTTGGCGCGCAGATAGATTATATTACCTGGATTAACACATACAAAACTTTTTATTTCGGCTACTAGTACTTTTACGTGGAATAATTTTCAAGTGAAGCCGCTGGCAAAAGCTAGAAAGTCTATAAAAAGACTGAACCTTACCTGAAAAGTGAAAATTTACAAGCAGACCTACTGATAAATCATAAATTTTAATTCCACTACTAAAACGAACGTGACAAACACCTACACTACACCCTCCACCGAACAACTAGCGAACACGCCAAAATCGAGGAGGAAATAGCCGCCAGAGAGAACGATAAATTTCTCCGCGCACGAATATTAAAACTAGGGAAGATAAAGCAATAAATTGCCGAGGTCGTTGTCCGGTGCGGACGATAACGGACACCGGCCGGACGCCGGACGGTAGCCGGACGGTGGCCGTATGTATACCGCGACCATAACTCAAGAGGCTTTCCCGTGCGTATCGAAAATGAAAAGAATTTCTTCGGTCTGATGATGTATGGGTTCTTATGACCTTGACAATGGATTTTAGCTTGTGCTTGTGGCATTATATTTTGCTGAGTTTTCATAAGATTGGGTAGGAGTTATTGCGTATATATTAGCGGATTATCATTTTAAAAAATGACTTAAAAGGAGACCGAACGAAAGGGTTTTAAAAAAAACTCTGTTTAATGTCTTTAGTTTTACGTTTTAAGCTTTGAATTCACATTCTATGCTATAAATGAACCAAATTATTTTTGTGTGAACAGGGAAAGTCTTTTTTCGTTGGTATATCCATACTTAAAAATAAAGAGTATCAAGAAAAGAATGCTCCTACTATTGGCATGGTTTGTTCATTTGATCTAAACCCAATTTTAAATATAGCAGAATTTCTTCTACTTACGTAGGTACTTTCGCTCTCCGCCATTGTTATTCAGTATTCCGTGCACACTGTGTTGTAATGCATGTACTCGTAGGTACACAGTGTTCACGCCAGCTAATTGCCAATTATAATCGAAAGCAATTTAAATCCGTATAGTGAACCTGTTTTGTTGTCCCTCTTCTAGCTGCTTTAATACCAACCAAGTATTTTCCATTATACTTACATTGTTACGAGACAAAATAGCCAGTGGTGGGTAATAAAAATGACATACAACTTTAATTAAACCAATACTTACTACATTTTGAATATTCTAAAGTAAGAGAATTAATTTCGATTGTTGTTTATCCTCAAAGATATAATATTAATTAACCAAAAATGAAAAAAGAAATCTTTATTAAAACAATCGATTCGAACGTTAAAAAACAAATGGCGGGAGATTGAGCTATCCAACGTTAATTATTTAAAGCTCTTCATTGACCTTCCATCTGGGAACGAAACTTGATTCTTGGCTAGACACCGCAGACCAGTACAAAGGTACGTTTTCGAGTGTTCGTTCACAAAGAAAAAGGATTTTTATAAAACAAAGTAATTTGGTAATGGAAGAAAAACAGTGTTTGAATTGTACGGTATCTCGGCCTGTTGCTTAGAATAACTTTTTTTTAATTTTGTAAAATAATATATTAAGAAGACTGCCTTCTCAGCTAGTAGGCAAAAGCGGAAAACGAAAATTGTAGAACTCGTCACGAAAAACCATGAGACTTTTTATTAAATATAATAGAAAGAGACAGAGAGATTTTGAGAGAGTTTTCATAGCTTTCGAGGGTGCTGAAGCCAATAGTGAGATCAAAATGAAAAACAATGCGATAATTTTCAATTTTTTATCATGGTTGTCGTTTTCGTGTTTCTCAGGGGTGCTGAAACATCGGTTTTAGCACCCAGCTGCAACATTTTTTTTTTAAATTCATGGGTATTTTTAGAAAGGTTTGAAGCCAAGAATGAAGTAAAAATACGCTTTGAGTATTTTGAACATAAAGTTAACGACGTTATATTTGAATTTGAAGGAAAAGCGTAATGAACTTCGTTCCTGACAGGGGTCTCCCATCCCCAACCTTTTGTTTTTTTTCATTTTAAATGCCTAGTTGATGGCAACAAGATGTCCCCCGATGATATTTGACTTTAACCGGTTTCGTCCGCCCTTTGATTCGTGCTTGCGCACCACATAATTGGCAAACATTGTGGGGGTCGGGGAAAAAAGGTGTTGTGAATAACGTGTTTTAAAAAAAAACAGCGAGGAATATTTTACATCTGTCAATGATTCTGGGCACGCCTTTTATCACAATATTATAAAGTTATCTTACTTTTACCGTGCCAGCGTAGAAAATGAAATGCGAAAAATGGGATGCTGCAGTAAAATAGTCAATAATATTCAGAATTTAATATGATGAAATAATATTTTTGCAATGGCCTTCGCCACTACATTTTACTAACAAAATATCTTATTGAATATTGTTGTTCTAGCCTGGCTTTTAATACACAGTTTGAATGCATCGGCACTGTCAATTTGTTTCTAGGTTTCTTTAAATTACTTTTATGTTACATAGTGCACTTTACGTTTAGCATAATGGCGTATAATGTACCCACTGCTGGGACATAGGCCTCCTCTCTGTGTGAGGGTATTGGCCGTAATCTACCACGCAGGTCCAGTGTGGGTTGGTAGATGTCACAGGTCTTCTAATTTTTGGTTCTAGGACATGCTGACTTCCTCACGATTTTCCTTCATCGTTTTGATGAGAATAACAGTGATGACATAATCCACACACAGTAAAGCGCCTGTATGGGTTCGTACCTACGGCCTACAACTCGTAAGTCGCAGCCTTTAACGCCACCGTCCCCACTGCTACCACTTCACTATGAAGAACAAGAACGAATATATTAATTTACAAAAACCATTAACAAAATAAAAAGATTAAAATATTTTTTACTAATCTATCATCATCTATTTTTGGGATGCCATTTAAAAATTACAGGCCAAATATTTAAGGAATACAGATACGAGTACATTAGAAGGCAGCTAGCCAATAATACATTAAAACTTCCTAGAGCTAAGCGCAAGCAATAGACGATGAATATTTAGTTGTTGCCCCAGAGTTAGTGTTGACGGGCGGGAAACTGGCGGCAACTTTCATGTGGCGCTGTGTGAACTAGAATTAATAAACTATTTGTAGAAAATTAGACTAAAAGCTAGAGCTTCTAGGAAATAATTCTAAGGTTAGACTTGAAACGTTTGTCTGCTAGTTTATGTCATAAAGTTTGCATAAAAACATCTGTTGTTGCTTAAGTTTGGATTGCAAGGCATTAGTTTGGGAATTTAATGGGTCCCTTGCTTAGATATATAGATCTCTTGGGTAACGAATCATAATCACGGCCTTTATGTTATTTGCTGCTATATGACTATCCAAAGTACTCCTCGTTTTCATTTACCCCTTTAAATACACACGTTGCTTAAAGTTCAGAAACATCATAAATATAATTATGGTAAAACAGTCGCTAATCATTACTTAACTTTTAGCAACGTATATTAATAAATCTCTTAAATTATAACCTATTTGTTTGGCTACAACATTATAGTTGGCATTAACGGTTTCTGAAAATCGACCCGTTAGACTAAGACATTACGTTATTATGTTAGTCACAGAACAATACAAAATTAAGGTAACCACCGTCGTGCAGATATTCTAAGACGGCATTATTAGTCCATGGTAGCAGGTTGTGCATAGATGTTCCCGCCAACCTGTGTACCTCACAGGTTGGCGGGAACATCTATGCACAACGTCCAGGAGAAGGTTCTCCTATTATATATCGTTATAACATTGATAAAGGATTTAATTACTGTATCAATATTTGGGTATCTTGAAGTCTCGCTTACACATGTTTGATGTTAGTTCTGATAATTAGTCAAGAATTAAACAAACCATATTATTAATACTATTGTCCTATTTAAACTAAGATACGATAGAACAGAGAATAACAATTCAGACGCCTTTCTTAAATAGCGTTTGTAATTTGGTCTTGCGATTTATTTATTATTATTTATTTCAAACGCTGGCAGCACTGCCAGAGTTTTGCCACTTTTTCTATTGACAGCGATGCGGATGAATTTTGTGATGCCCTGTTTTTTGTAATATGTATTTACACACTTTCAAATGGATTTAATATAAAATAGTGGGAACATAACAAAAAATAACATCCCACATTGGGTGGGGTCGGCTCTCCTAATTTTTCTGCGCCATGACGTTCTGTCTAGGGTTATCGGGTCGGGTAGTTTTTCTTTATTTATGAGGCTGATCAAACTAGTGTAACATTGTACAGACGTCAGCAGGTTAACCTATCCCAAACTGTCAAATTTTCCCAATTGAACATGAACCTTATTCCTTTGAAATAAAGTTGAAAAACTATTTAAAAAAATTGTCAGATTGGGGTAGGTTGATGTGCTGGCTTCTGTACATACGTTCATCACTGAAAACAATAATTAATTTTAACGTTTTTGTTCAACAAAAACTGGAATTTGCTTGGTTCCGAAAAAATTGTTCTGTTAACCAAAAGTCATTCAGTATGCATAAATATAAATTCATGGCATATTCTGCAGGTAGAACATGGTTATTAAGCCTCTTTGCCTACTTAACCTCAAAATATCCTTAAAACATAAAATAATACTCTAAATCAGTATCCAACCTCATTTATATTCTCCTAAATATCCCTATTTTAGTGGTAATAATGTTACTACAGTACCTTCATATAAGGTAGACCCTGAATTTGCTTGATCCCGCCTCCCCGGGGTCCCACAACAGGTCATATAATTAAATAATTACCCAACACGGTACGGGTACAAACATCATTTACATTTACTGTCCACATTCTGAATATTAGGTACTACTGGGTATATAAATATGACAATTAAATCTATTCAATCAAGCTTTTATCTACATTCATTTATTTAGTACAGAAAACTTCTGTTCTCTCAAAAAAAAAATAGTAAACCACAATTCTTGGTTCCTTGCGTATCGCAATAATAACAGATTTTCAATTGAAACGTTTGATAAATATTTTTTCAACACACTTGCTCATAAAATGGCTCTAATTTCACCGCAATTAGGCACATAATGACACCTATTATCAAACTGTGACTTTTTCATTACTATTATTCACTAGTGAGTTATAGGTTTTTTTATTGGTTGAGTTGCTTCGTTCTTAAAAAGTTTCGATACAAAAAGGTCGTGTTCAATAATACAAATAAATTAATGAACCTATTGCTTACTCATTTCATGCAACTTCGTATTGAAGTAAATAATTTCAACTTGTACGAATCCGCGAAAAGCTAAAAAAAAAGAAACTTTCATTCTTTTAGGCCACGTTCCGAGTTACAATAATATCCATTTGAGCGCGCTCACACCCGTTCCGATAACGACGTCCTGCGTCATGACATGCACCATCTTGTCAAAAATGACAGTTGTGCTGTTTTGTTTTTAGTCGCATCGAATCTTTAGTTAAAATGACTACAAGTACTAGTTATGAATAAAATGATTTATGTTGTAACAGCTCCCGATATATGATGTGAAGCCCTTAACGTTATGGAAAGTTTACTACCTAAAAACTCCAAGGACAAAATGATTTTTTAGTGTTGTTTTCTTCACTAGTGTGTTTAAAAACGTCGTATGATATACACGTTACACACTAGTACCAAAATTTACTATATTACATATCTTTTGCTATAGGGACGCAGGTAAGTATTAAATTTATTACCTTCCTAGATAATAACTTATTACTACAGTTAGGAAACATTTCATTAACAACAAACTCAAGTTGAAAGATAGCAGTAAGCTATTGTTAGTCAAGTACATACCTTTTTGCTGTAGATCTTCTTGTCAATACTTAAGTCCTTATAACTCTCAAGTATGAAAGGCTGCTAAGGTACTTTTACCCAAGACAGTATCTCTCAACTTCACTCATACATAATTAATTCTTCATACTCCCCTCAAATCGTCCTCGGGTACATTCAGCGACAGATTTTTAGTACGTTTTAACGGGAATTTTCAAACACTTGGTGAAAGCTAATAAGTTGCTTGAAGACTCCATTTCCGAGGTGGAAAACCTACTTAATTGCTCGAGCGCCTTTATAGAAATTCTTTTAACTTTGTACTATCTTAGCTTCTTACTTAATAAGTTTCGTTTACTTTGATAAAACAAGAACTTTTCACGGAAAATCAAACAAGATTTTGCGTGAAATCTTCTTATTCTTGATGTTTTTGTTTAAGACAACTTGAAAGTTGTCGTTAAAGAAATTCCAACGTTTTTATCACGTTTATTTACCCTGGATTTCGGAAATTAAAAATTTTAGTTCGAATTTCAAGTAGGAAGACGTGGCTTGACTTAAATAATAATTGTTTATAGCTTTATTAGGTAAAAGAATTTGAAGCTCATCTTCTAACATCCGCCTCGTATAAGATTGTCTTCAAACGTCGTCAAGCCAATCAAAGGGCGGGACGTGGGATGCTTTCATGGCTGTGTACGTGAGTGGAGACCGCGGCCCGTCATGCGTGTCACCCGCCACCGAGGTGGAACACAACTCGATTTGTACCTTTTCATTATTAATAATAAATTATTCGCTTTTGACCTCGATCTCGATTGGTAGAAGGCCATGGAAAACACTTTAAATAGATTACTTCTTTAGGAATCGATTACAATGGCTACGAATTATATAGGTAGGTATCCCTATACACACAGTCAAGGTTTACATCTTCAAAACAACTTTTTCTGATAACAACTACCACGTCTGTTCAACTTAGTACGACGCCAACGTGAAGGAAAATCTCCTCCCACCATTATCAGCTCGGCAGGGAATCGGTTCACTTCCACTACATAAATAGTTGAATTACATTCATTTACCTTTGTAAACAGAACATACTTTGTAATAACTTCAGCAACTCTGCAACGGGCATCCGGCAACTCTTCAGTTTTCCTTATGAACTAGTTTTTAAGTTAATTTTGTCTGTAACATTGGAAACTGTTTGGAGTTAGTTCTAATGATTTTTTTGGCATTACTTCATTACTGATTTACCTCAAGATAGTTTTTGGAATACTATGTGTAAAATAACACTTCACTTTACTAAGTTCGAATACCAAACACACTTAAACAAAACTGAAATCAATGGTGGAATCTCTGTAAATTTTAAGGTATAAGATGTAATTCAAAACTTTTCGACAAAGCCACTTTTTATAATTTATCTCTAACTGGCCCGTCAGACCTTGTCCTTCCCAAATTATAATAATTAATTCATTCAAAAAAAAATATCCCCAAAAGTTGAAAATCGGTCCAGCCATTTCCAAGTGATGCGCTAACCAATGAACAGCGTTTCAATTTTATTTATATACTCATTGAGTCTTATCTCCGGAAACAACAACTCAGCAATTAAACACCACTAAAGAACACAAGCAGATTCTAATTTTAGTTAGTAGATCGCTGAACTCATTAAGAACAACTTAATTTTAGAGTTGTTTACACAAAACCGGGAAGTGAGGAAACTTCTGCCTTCTTTAGAGAAGTTCAGAACTTCTTCTTTGACCAAGTTTTTTGTTTAACGTGGAATTTCAATGGTCCTGCTAAGCGGCTAGCCTGAGAGTTTTGTAAGTCGCTTTTTTTCTAACGTATTTTGAATGAAACTTTCATAAAACTAAGTGCCGCCGTGGGTAATGTCCCCAGTTTCTTGCCGTAACTTCAGTGAAGATTTATGGACTGATTAAGATATTACAAATCACTTTTCTTTTTTCTTGAAATCTTTGAATCTAGATTGCGAGTTCTATAGAACATTTGTTCTTGTCTGTTATCTAATGAAACCTTACCCTGCAAGTATGATTTCCCACCAAAAAAAAAAAAAAAAAAAAAAAAAAAAAAAAAAAAAAAACCCTGCAAGTATTATTTGCATCAACAACATCTCTACGTTATTTCGAAGTTTTAAAAGACGAAGAAAACAATAGAAAACCTTCGCATTCCTAATTAACAAGTACCCTATTTCCCATTACTCATAACAATCAGTTATAAGACCAAAACAATACCTATAAAGTTATTCCAAGAGTCTTCAATATCCTCCTGAAGATCGCAATTCATCATTCAAATGTCTTGCGGCCGATATGACCCTGTTGTTTGCTGACACCCCGCAATCGCCCCGCAGACGCCCCGCCGACGCCCCGCGGACGCCCCGCCGAGTCACCGATGGATACAATTATTAACAGCTACAATTGTGAGTTGGACCCTTTCTTAAAGGAGTTTGTACAATTGGAGATCGTATTTCGGTTTCGTTTCTGAGAGTTGGACAGCAATGGTTTCCGATGTTATCTTAGTTTTGATTTTAACGGCGTTCTAAATATTACCTTGGCAGCTTTCCTATATTGGTTGATAGTCTAAAGACCTGATAATTGATGTGAACACCAATCAGCACAAAAACGCCTAAATCTAGGCTAATGGGGATGAATAAATGAATAACACCGCTTTAGTCGTGAGTGTTTTATTCCATTCATTCTTATTTTTGGCAAATCTAACATTTTATATGTTGGACTTCCAACAATGTCGATGGTTCCACATCCTCATAACGTTATTCAATTTGATTTAAATATACCTTTTTAGAGTAAGAATCAAAAGTTTGCGAAGTTCATTCCCCTGGCTCGAGTACCCTGGCCGATAATTGGGTTTTTCTGCCGATAAATTCTCGCTTAGTCCGGATTGGATTTGAACCCGATATATTGCAATAGGGTCACACCTATTCATGCCTTAATCAGTGAACTGTTTTATCCGTTCCTGATATTTGTAACATTGTATAGTACTTTTATGTCGCACGATAACTTTGTAAAACTTTGCGTCCGCGGACAGTGAATGGTTTTTTATAGTCGTAATTTATGCACTATTTAATACCTGGGTTAGTCTCGTAAAATTGTAAGCTCTTTAACCCATTTAGCAGATGGTAAACGGTCGACCAGTTTTAACAACCGGTACTAGCTCATAGAATATAAATCTATTTAACACACCATCGTCAAAGCTGCAAGAAGACCCCATTTTTATGTCATCTACTCCTTAAATATACATACTAATCTGCTTTGTTTATGAAAACAGGGTAAATTTTTAACTGTTGGAGTTGGAGTCAAGAGAAGAGACAAAGTGAGATTAAAAGAAATAAAAAAGCATAACCAAGTTAAAAGATGCATATAAAGTATGCAAAACACAAAACTGACGATGGACAGGACATATTTTAAGAGGGAAAAAAGAGAAATGGATCAAATCAGTAACATAATGGTACCCAAGGGATGGAAAAAGGAGCAAAGGACGACAAGCGAAACGATGGGAAGACGATCTCAAAAGAGTGGCTGGTCCAGAGTGGATTCGGCTGGCGAGAGACAGAAAGACATGGAAATCTTTAGAGGAAGCCTTTGTCGAAAGACAAGTGGTTTAAAAATAATGCACCGAACGCCGATACTTTTAAAAAAAAATTGTAGAACCAGCAATAAAGGCTTATTTTATTTTAAATTTTTAACGATGAGTTTCTTCTCTGTTTTGATGTAATGAAATAATTAAAAAAAGTAAAGCACCTGGGTTCGCACCTACAACTCGTAAGTCGCGGCCGCTAGCACTTGGCCACCACTGCTCGCCATCATCTTATTCACAGTTGTAAAGTACCTAGCCTCCATTTAAATGTTTTGTTTTCTTGTTTTTCTCTAACACATTCTATTAACAAAACAAAGTCACTTCCTATGAATCTAAAATTCTTAAAGACTGCTTTCTCTGCATTGAACGTGCGCAGTTTTAACTGAGAAAGCGAAGTGTACCCTGTAGGTACAGGGAACCGACCGTCCAGGGTACGGTCGTAACAGAAAGTGGACCTTACAGTTTACCTAGATAAAGTTTTATTTTCCTACGTATCTGTTTCAGACAGAAACGAGCCGAGGGAAGAGTTTCAAAGCTGAAACTTAGAAGTTACATGTAGAAGGTTTTTCCCGATTGCAATTTGAGCATTTTGTTAAAATGAAGGTAGTGTTTAGGAGCGAGTACCTACTGAGATTTCTCCAACAAAGTCTTATGCTGCATGTCTATCTTTCATTCGAATTACGGGAAGTCAATGATACAATCTGCACCGTTAATTTGTCACAGACGAGTCTCAATCATAAAAACTAGAGTGCCCAAAACCAACATTTTGTCACGGCGAAACCAAAGTATTGGTCATCATTCGTTACACGCATCAATTAACGTTGCTATAGCATTCACAGCAACATGAATATACTTTAACGGCTGTATAATACTGGAAATTAATGATTTACATACTTAGCATACATAACATCACGCCTGTAATCTTCAAAGGGCTAGGCAGAGGTATGCCTATAGTACACTCATATTTCGTCAGTTATGTGTAAGTCCCATGCAATAGGGGGCAATACATTTACGTACTTTCTGGTGATAATTCAATCCCATTTTATCTTTATTAAGAAAACCTTGAATATACTTAAAATAGTGTCATATTATTGGATGCAAATGACGACTTGATAAATCACGCAGCAATAACGTCATGCAAACTAGTTAAAGACATCATCATCAGCCTATAATGTTCCCACTACTGGGACACAGGTCTCCTCTCGGTGAGAGGGATTGGGACGTAATCCACCACGCGGGCCCAGTGTGGGTTGGAAGATGTCACATGTCTTCGAATTTTTGTTTCTAGGACATGCCGGTTTCCTCACGATGTTTTCCTTCACCGTTTTGAGAGTAGTGGTGATGAGATAATTTACACAAAGTAAAGTGCCTGGCTGAGTTCGAACTCACGACCTACAACTCGTAAGTCGCGGCCGTTACCACTCGGCCACCACCGCTCCACAAATGTTAAAGACATATCATCATCATTTTCATCTACCTAGCATTTTCCCAATTATGCTAGGGTTGGGGTGGGGGAGATTACTTTTAAACTAATCAGATACAGTGGAATACCAGCAGGTACTTTAAATGGAACGACTGTCTATCTGACCTGCACAACCTAGTTAGCACTATAGAGACTTTGGTACGATTTTGTTCTCAGCCATATAAATGATAACTGTAGCAAACCAATCACATTCGCGTCCGAAGCGAGCGTCCCGTGGTCGCGTGCCGTCGCGATATAGGCACTAACATGGCGTCTCTTTTTCCCTCGACGGAACGTAGCGTAAAAACGCGCATGGCACTGCGCACCAGTCCGCCGCCCGCTCGCTTACCGCGTAGACGCGTATGGAAATATCTCGCGCAAGTCGCCAACGCCACGTGCCTACGTCGTGCCGCCATTATTGTTGTCGCCGTATTGTGTACGCGAAAGACAGATTAATTAGGGTTTCGTTCCCAGTGTTTATAATCCAAATAAACTTTGAAACTAAGAAGGTGGTTTCTGTTCCTGAGATAACCTCCCTCATATAACTTTAAATGTGGTCAACGCTATCGTTTGGTGTTTGTACAAGTAACTTAACAATAAGACGACTATGAGAGATGACCGTGATTATGATCCCGGGGACTTGGGGACAGCAACTGAACGGTTGACAAAACACTAGATATACCCCGTCAATATTTAGCCAGACGAGGCCCCAATCTTAACCTAGATTAAATTCAAGACAAAGATAACTCAATCAATTGTTTAGTTTGATTAAACTTTGATGAATTTATGTGGAAAGGGCAATTTTGAGGGGCTTCAAGGTAAAGTTAATAAATATAGTTTCGTTAATATAACAGATTTTCTATTCTATGATAGAAGATCTGTTTCGTATTTCATATCCATCTTTTATATATATCAACAGATGATATATAATATACGGAAGCCTATCATTATTTCCGGATTTCTCACTTTTAGGTTTAAGCCGTGTCGTACCGGACATGAAAGAATAGCACCATCCCATTTCTTTCCATGGGTGTCGTAAAAGGCGACTAAGGGACTTACCTACCAGAGAATGGGCAGCAGCGTTCTCTATGCATTTTACCACGATACGATCGCCAACCCGCCTGCCCAGGGTGGCGATTATGGCAAAACCCCATTTTTGGAATAAGGCCTATGTCCAGCAGTGGACGTTAGCAGCTGCAATATTTTTAATGTTTCAATGTTTTCCTAGTTGGTCGCTGTGATTAACTCAAGACAATGTGTATGTTCCTTCACCAGAAATTAGCTTACCTACTGACAGGTTAATAATGATAGATTTTAAGTTCTTTTCACGTTTTTTATTTATTTCATCATCATCATCATCATATCAGCCGAAAGACGTCCACTGCTGGACATAGGCCTCCCCCAAGCTCCTCCACTTTTATTTATTTATTTGTTGTTATTTATTTCTGCTTGAGTACCTTTAATGTTTTGTTGGTATATTGGCGTGTGCTTTACATATGGCAAATGTAATGTTTTTTTTGTGTTTCATAATGTTAATTACCTACTATTATATAGAATCAAGTTCTTTTAACTTAACAGACAGCTGTGCTGCTGGGGAGTTTGTTGCGCCACTTCTTCTTTCCACCTAAAGCACTAGGAAGTGGTGAAGGGCGGGCGTTTTGGGTGGACTGTCTTATGTAATTTTGACGTTCAAAAAGATCTGACTCTCAGCCTAGTTTGAATAAATGACTTTTTTATTTTTATTAATGATGATGTACACGTACGTACAAACGTACCTGTAAATATGCTACCGGAAAGATTTTAATCGGTGAAGATATTTTGATACATACACACCATATTTAAATTATAATATCAACAGGTACATATTTTCAAACTTACAATATGTAAAGGACTTGAAAGCCGCAGGAATCCGCTGGATGCGGGAAGCACAGAACCGGTCGAAGTGGCGGAGCTTGGGGGAGGCCTATGTCCAGCAGTGGACGTCTTTCGGCTGAAATGATGATGACAATATGTAACCTTGTTACTATCCTACATGTATGCATATATAAGTAGGAAAAGCAGGCCAGAGGGCATCAACAAATTCGTGAGCTTCTCTGTCCACAGAAAAAGTGCCAAAAAGGCTGACGGCATCGCCACGATACTTGAACAAGATAACGTAATGCCAAACCATGCCATGTGCCTTCAACGTGCCTTCAACACAGAACAACATTCCTCTCTTCCAAAACAAAAGGGTCAAACAACAATGCTGCATCAAGGCGGCAGACCTAATCAAATTACCCAGTAAAAAAAGCGGGCACGTCGGAAAACCGTCATGTAGGATCAAAGCTGTTTGCTTCGTGCGTACTCTCCCTTTGGACATCTTTTTGCGAACGGACGAACAATGGTTTATGTGTGCATGCATGCGCGTTACGTCATAGGTAATGTTAGAAGTAAAACATGGACGTGTGGAACTGACGTAATTAAGTCATCAGAAATAATGCTTCTTTTTTTTTTCATTGTGATAAGATATAATAACTCAATTGCGTAACACACTTACTTATAATGTTGAAGAATTTTGAAGCAAATTCATAGTCTATTGGTTTATAAATATTTGAAATACCTACCTAAATTACTTGGGTGCGTTCTTTAGAATATCATCACAAATGCAGCGAAATAAGCTAACGGTAAACTATATACCTTTTGCTTATTTTGTGCTAAATAAGCAAAAGGTAGTTTTCATTAAAAAACTTCACAGTCGCTTTTGATAAAAATTATGTTTCGTGTGTTGGTCCAAGACGTCGTTTTCAATTTTTAACTTGTAGTAGCGTTATCGCGTCGCCATTATCCACGTATTTCACAGTTATTTCAAAAAAAAGGCTTTTTCTGAACGTTTTGGAACTGAACGCACCCTTTGCTTGCTTGCATTGCGTTATCTGTCACCTGTCATGTCATTAACGTTTTCGTGCGCGCCAAAGAACCACGGAATAATCTTCAGAAATTAAAATGGGTAAGGATAAACGAAGAGACAGGGATTATGACGATGTTTTGTATAAACAAATAAAGAAACTGAAGAAATCCCTGAAGAAAAGACGCAGAATAGCAGGTGAGTAAATTGTGGATCGTGTCTAGGTACCTACACGAACAAGAAAATTTTCTACCCGCCAACGGTTTATAATCTGGTGCTGGAAGTAATCTGAAATCTAAAGCAAAATTTAGCAAATATCTTGAGAATTTGTTCCGTGTGGTGAACTAACCACCCGTGAGACTTATTTCTTGATAATTTTAAAACGTTTGAGAATAAACTCGTGTATTATTACTGACGTACTGGAAGTAGGTACGTCGAGGTTTATTCCAAGCTGAAACATAATATGAGAATATACTCGATGAGGTATATTTCGTATACATTGTTAATGCTCAGTAAATGACAAAATTGTCATTTTTTCAGAACATTCCCCTGAAATAATCACTGTACCAGAACAAATTGCGGATCCAGGTTTAGAAAAAACTGTCGAGCCTGGGGCCGAGCACATGGAAGTTGAACCAGTACTCGAGCACTCAACTGAAACTGAGCCAGACGAAATTATTGATGAAGTCTTGGGAGATGACCCCACTAAAACAAATAAATACGGGGCCAACATTCACAAAGACATAGCATCCCGCTGGGAACACATCACTAAGGAAGGTTTACAAAAAGACACCAAGTCAGATCTTTTAAAGACGGCTGTCATCCCAGAAAATTGTAATTTTTTAGAAGCTCCGGTAAAAAACCCAGAAATAGTAGCAGCCATATCTGACACTGTACTTAAAAGGGACAATGCGTTAGCTGCTCAGCAAAACTTGTTGGGTCAAGCCACTGCCTGCATAGCAGTAGCCCTTAATAATATGCTAAAAGATCACAGTAACATCGAACACACAAAAACAATAAGCAATGCAGGCCGCATGCTGTGTGAACTGTTCCACATGCATAGCAGCGCCAGACGCTCCCTAATACAATTTGCACTAAACAAAGAAACAAAATGCATTGTACAACATACTAAAATTGGAACACAGCTGTTTGGTGACAACCTTGGTGAGGCTTTAAGAGCAGGAAAAGCCATTACAAAAACTGGCTCAGAAATAAGGTATTCAAAACCTCCACCTAACAAGCCACACTCAAGTCAAAACCAGTCTTTAAACTACCGGGGCCCGCCTCGCAAAACACAGCAACAGCGACCACCACAACCGAGTGCGGGCAGAGCAACCAACACCAAACAAGCCAACAAACATGTTCCGCGGGGCCCTCCACCGCAGAGGACACAGCGCTACAGGAGATAGAGGTACAGTGTGCTGGAAGACTTCCTTATTTTTATAATAATTGGTGTTCTATTACCAATGATAGAACTGTTTTATCCTGGATTAAGGGGTACCGTATTCCATTATCTGGGTTACCCTTCCAATCCAATGAATCACTAAACATAAAGCTTTCAAATTCACATGAAAAAGAGACTCATAATGCAATAACACACCTATTAACAATTGGTGCAATCACAGAATGTCAACCAATTGGCAGCCAATTCTTGTCTCCTATATTTCTAACACCAAAACCCAATGGGGATTTCAGATTTATACTCAATTTAAAAACATTTAACAAATTTGTGACTACATCACACTTTAAGCTTGAAGACATTAGAACTGCTATGAAATTGATATCACCCCATTACTTTATGGCTAAGATTGATCTAAAAGATGCTTACTTTGCAATAAACATAGACAACAACTCGAGACAATTTTTGAGATTTATATGGCAGGGGAAAATATATGAATTTAAAGTATTACCTTTCGGCCTTAATACAGCACCCTATGTTTTTACAAAAATAATGAAACCCGTCATAGAACACCTTCGTTCTATGGGAATTCTATGTACTATTTATTTAGATGATGTACTTCTTATTTCTAAGTCATACCAGGACCTAATTAAAATAATTGATATCACAATCAATCTACTAGAATCATTAGGATTCATAATAAATTATGACAAAAGTGTACTGACCCCTTCACATACATGCCAGTTCCTAGGTTTTGTTCTCAATTCATCAGATATGACAATAGAACTACCACAAGAGAAACGCCTAAGAATAAAAATGGAGATAGTTCAATTTTCAAAATTAAAGTGCTGCAAAATAAGACAATTCGCACATTTTCTCGGCCTCCTTACATCTGCATGCCCAGCTATTAAGTATGGGTGGTTATACACTAAATTATTCGAGAGAGCAAAATATCTTAATTTAATTGACAATGACAATTATAACAAAGTAATGTCCCTACAAAAATCTCTTCAACCAGACTTTAATTGGTGGTTAGAACACATTGAAAACTCGAGTAATCACATCCGATCAGACTCGTACACCAAAGAAATCTTTACAGACGCCTCCTTAACTGGCTGGGGCGCGGCTTGCAACTCTCATTCTCTGGGTGGAAATTGGTCCCAAACAGAATGCGAGAAACATATAAATTATTTGGAATTACTTGCAGCTTTTATGGGTCTGAAAGCTTATGCTACACACTGTTCCAACTGTCAAATTCTTCTAAGAATTGATAACACCACTGCCATCTCATACATCAACCGCATGGGTGGTGTCCAATATCCTCATCTAAATGAAATTACTCGAAACATATGGCAATGGTGTGAAGCAAGAAATATTTATTTATTTGCATCCTACATACAATCTAAAGATAATTTCATAGCTGATAAAGAATCAAGAAGAGATCACTCTAATATAGAATTTGAACTGGCTGATTATGCTTTCAAACACATCGTATCATTGCTGGGTCAACCAGAGATAGACCTTTTCGCAACAAACGAAAATAAAAAATGTGAAACTTACGTCTCATGGAAAAGCGATCCTAACGCTATCTCAGTAGATGCTTTTACAATACCATGGACCAAGTATTTTTTCTATGCCTTCCCTCCATTCTCATTATTACTTAAAACTATCAAAAAGATAGAAAATGAAAATTCTAGGGGCATTTTAGTCGCCCCCTACTGGCCGACACAACCCTGGTACCCTATGTTCGTAAATCTTCTTGATTCTGAACCAGTTTTCTTTTCACCTAACAGATTGTTACTCACATCAATCAACGGCCAGCCACACCCACTATATCCCAATCTTACCCTGGTGGCAGGGATCTTATGCGGCAAGCACTGATATCCCGGGGAGCCCCAGGAAGATCAACCGATATCATGATTTCTTCAATTACAGATAACACTTTTACTCAATATAATACTTATTTTAAACAATGGTGGGAACATTGCTTATATACAAATATTAATCCTCTGGCTGCAACACCATCAGATATAATAAATTTTCTGACAATACTTTACAACAAGGGTTTAAAGTATGGCAGCCTTAACTCATGCCGTTCGGCATTATCTCTTTTGCTAGGACCGCATATTGGAACCCATGAAATGGTCAAACGATTTTTAAAAGGTGTGTCTAAACTAAAACCAAATGCTCCTAGATATAATATCACATGGGATCCCAGTATTGTAATAAATCATCTTAGCACATTTTTTCCCAATGTACAAATACCTCAAAAAATGCTAGGGAAAAAAGTGGTTACCCACTAGCCTTAATAACAGCACATAGAGTACAAACCCTTAGTCTAGTTAAACTGGAAAACATAATTTATCAGGATAGTAAAATCATAATTAAAATTACAGATTCTGTTAAGACAACCAGAGAGGGCACACCCCAGCCTGTACTAGTGATCCCATTCTTCTTCAATAAGCCTGAGATTTGCCCGGCTCAAGCACTTTTAGATTACATAAAAGTGACAGAAAGAGTCAGGCCCTTGCAAACAGGTAACTTATTCATTAGTTTTAGAAAACCTTATAGTGCTGTTGGATCAGAGTCAATCAGTCATTGGATTAAGGAAACCATGACTGAAAGTGGTATTGACACCAACATTTTTTCCTCACATAGCACTAGACATGCTTCCTCCTCTAAAGCAAAGTCTAGTGGGCTAAATATTGACCTAATTAGAAAGACTGCAGGCTGGAGTGAGTCTTCATCTGTGTTTGCCCGTTTCTATAATAGACCAATACTGGATTCATCTGAATTATTTGCAAGAACAATTCTTGATAGTAATTAAAGAAGTAATAAGTATAATTGTGATATAGGATTAAAAGGATTAAGATATATACTTTTGAAACAATTAAAATTTGAGCATGGCTAAGTTATCATTTTGTTTTATAGTACTTATTATTTTAATTTTTGTGTAACAAGTTATTATCACAACAGTAAAAGATTTAATGTTAAAGTCAAAATCGATGAGACTGATTAAACATACATTAATTTTATAAGAAATATCGTTGTTTTCTTTTCAAAATTCATGACCAAAATTTCACGATACTTTGAACATCCTACAAGTTAAAAATTGAAAACGACGTCTTGGACCAACACACGAAACATAATTACAAATCAAACGAACTTACCTGTGAGTGAAGTTCGATGTTAATTATGTGAGAGTGTTGGTCCAAGACGTCTTGGATCCCACCCAAATTAACCCATTATTTGTTTACAAATACCCTAAGTTTCAGACCGTGAAATTTGGTAAGTATCTTCAAACTAAATGACATGACAGGTGACAGATAACGCAATGCAAGCAAGCAAAGGGTGCGTTCAGTTCCAAAACGTTCAGAAAAAGCCTTTTTTTTTTAAATAACTGTGAAATACGTGGATAATGGCGACGCGATAACGCTACTACAAGTTAAAAATTGAAAACGACGTCTTGGACCAACACTCTCACATAATTAACATCGAACTTCACTCACAGGTAAGTTCGTTTGATTTGTAATAAGGGTGCCAAGTAACGTTATTATGTGCACGCTATCGAATAGCATTAATACAAGAGTGAGTGAGTGTGAGTGTGGTCGAGGCATTCTGTGGTCTCTGCCTACCCCCATAGGAAGAAGTCGTGAGATCTGATTATGTATGTATATATGTGTGATACAATAAAAGAGTAGTTTACATTTTTTAAAGTTCATATTCGCGTCTTAATAAAAAGAAGGGTGCGAAGTAGGTAATTCCAAGAATAGAAAAAAATCTAAGGCGTTTTGACAAAAATAAGAGTGCCAAGTAATTTAGGTATTTATGTGTCAGCTCGACAATGTAAATAACACAATGCAAAAAAAGTACATTGTGTGATATGTGATATACCTACTGAAAACCGAGTTCAAACCAATCAACAGTGCTATAACTATCTACTAACCAACCACAAGCCACATACTACTGTACTCAAAATAGCGAAACTCATTTCAGAACCAATTCCTTCATATTACTTCCACAGTAATGTACCATAAACACTACTACACACTCCATTCTGTCGGTAACTAACATCCAAACGTTCAATATCTACTGTGTAGTGAAAATTTAATGTAAAACATTCGGTAGCACTAACTGGCCGCAGGTGTTCGGTTCTCGGAGGAGGTCGTTTTTATTTCAACCACCGTTCACATTGTTAAATGCTTTCTCAGTAGTATTTCTTTATGCTTCGCTGCTTCTGTGAACTCCTTGGGTTTTATGCGAGCCTGGTATGTTGGGGCGTGTAGCGTGGCTGTAAGCTGCTTGTCGCCTAGGTCTAGGGTTGTTAGCTGATGGAATTCTCGGGGAAAAACATAACAAAATACTAACTTACCTACACAATACATTTTGCTTGACGACAAAAAAATTTGCTTGAGCCTTTGTTATACCCATTTTTGATCACCGAACTGGGTGGTTGCTACCACCTTTTCATCTAACTCCACAACCTACCCAATAATTAAAACCAACTTCTACTTAACATGACGATGGCACTCTATACAACCTTATTTTTAGTATATGCGAAACCCGAAACACGTGTCTAGTATTCTTATGTAAAGAATCTACGAAGGTACAAAATTTCAAAGCTGTATCATGAAAAATCACAAAGTTATAAACTTGTTATGCTACCTCGTTTTCTACGCAAACATGGTCACCATAGACCCCACGCGCAGCCTGCGCGTCCAGCGTCGTATTGTGCTCATTGATAATATTAGGCAGTAGGTACTTAACCATATGGCAATTGTTTTGTAATTAACTAGTGATAACTAAAACAAAAAAAATGAAAATATTTAACATTATTAATTAAAATACAATTATTGGAATCGATTGAGTTTCTTATTCTGAACAAACTATATTCAGGTTTCGCATAAACTAAAAATAATGTTGTTTAAAAGCTGAGAATTTTGTTACGAGCTTGGCACCTTAGATAGTGTCCATCAAAAGGATATTTTTTTCATTTAGCCTACACTGTCGCACTGCTGAGCATATAATATGTATGTACCTACCCTCTTACTAATAAACAAGGAATATTATACCACGAATAACTTTAATTAAATAAATAAAGTTATTCCAAGTTTACACCTATGAAAATGTATGGTTATTCCTTTGTTATTCGTGGCATAATATTCCGTTAGTTAAACGTTCCGTAATTTAACCTAAGAATAGGGTTTTTTACACTTTTCTAAGAAAATTTTAAAAATAAATTATCGTCGGCCTAATTCGTTAACCTGCTAAGTCCATTTTTTGGCTAAATTTACTTTTTATACCAGTTAAAAAGTTCAATTTAATATCTACCGTATCGTTTAAGGAATAAGTGCGATATTAGCCAAAAAAGGTGACAAATGCTATGCCCGAAAAACTGCTTTCTGAACAACAGTCAATCTCCACAACGAAAACCTGCTAAATCCTGTTGGGACCTCTATTTTGTACTTTTTCAGACTGATTTCTAAATATTGTTAATTTCAGAATTTTGGAAAATTATTTCTGTTTTATTATTATATTTAATTTTCTTTTTCGATATATTCACCTGCAAGCCTAATATATTTTTCAGATCTTTCAATAAGCTTATGCATATCATAAAAAAACAAAAAAAAAATCCTTAAAATACCCTAAAACTGCGTCCTTCACTTGAAAATTTCTTGCCACGAAGTAATTTTTTCAGGTTTGAGAACAGATAATATTCGCAGGGGGCCAGATCTGGACTATATGGGTAGTTAATTATTTCGAAGCCAGACTTGTGTAGGGCTGCCAGGGCAACACGGCTCTTGTGAGCAGGCGCATTGTCGTGCGAGAGCAAGATGCCTTTTGTCAATTTTTCTCTTTGATAGCTTCCCTCAAACGCTCCAAAATTGACGCACAGTATTCTCCGGTTATATTAAACCCTTGTCCTTATAATCTATCAGCAGGATTCCTTCAGTATCCCAGAACAGTCGCCATGAGTTTTCCGGCCGACTGCGACACCTTGAACTTCTTAGGCGGTGCTGTGCCTTTTTTATACCACTGCATAGTCTTGTTTAGATTCAGTTTCATAATGATGAACCCAAGTTTCATCTCACACAATTCGACTCAAGGTACCCTCTTGGTCTTCGTTACAGAGGTCCAAAAATGCACGTGCACTCTCAACGCGCTGTTGCTTTTGCGGCGGTGTGAGCATTCTCGGCACCCATCTTGCACTGACCTTAGTCATACCGAGATGGTTATGAAGAATTTGTAAAAATGGTTTTATCGGATATTTCAACCATTTCTGCAAGCTGTTCCATTTCTGTTAACCTAACTTCTTGAGACGAGCGTCTTCCAATATTATTTTTTCGACTTTAGCGATGATTTTTGGTGTGGTCACTTCGATGGGGCGCCCAGGCCGATGATCGTCTTCAAGTGATTCTCGTCCTTGCTTGAATAGACGATGCCACTTGTAAATCATGGTTTCACAAGGGCAAGAGTCTCCATAAACGGAGAACATCTCTTTCGTAATGGTTTGGACGTTTTTCCTTGCTTGGTAAGGAAGTTTATAACGGCGCGTTGCTAGATTTTTTCCATTGTGAATGCTGCCTTCCTGATTAAGTTGCTTGGTTGATGGTAGTTCATCGTAATAATACTCGGTATTTATACTAATAGTGAATCACTCAACTCGTTGACGTGCTAATGAGACCCCTCTTCAACCCCGCCATTCCGCGAGCTTAAAAACGCACCCTCGTCGTAAAACAATATTAAATGGCTGTCATTAGTAATTAAAAAATGTATACTTAGGAGTATCCTGTCAATATGTTGGTTTTGTAGTATTACGTGTTGTACGACACGTAATACTACAAAACCAACACATAATAACGTATATTAAAACTATTACAGATTTTTTATGAAAAGAGTATATCTTAGATATTTTAACCCTGTTTCCTATTAAAGAAGACTAATTGTTAAATTTTTTGTAATTTTTTTTTTTGATAAGTTTCTGATTGAATTCGTTTTACTCATAGATATAAGATATTTCTATGGTTTTACTGAACAATTCATTAATCTATACACCATACTCAATTTTTATTTTATTTAGAAAACTGCTAAGTCCTCAATCAAATTGAAACTTCACCTCGACAAACTGCTGAATAATTGCTTTTCTAAATTTTATAAAATGTGTTTATGTTATGCTGCTACAGTTATTGTTAAAATATCAAGAAAAATTATAGAAACCAACGGGATTTTCAGAATTTTGATTGATAAATTAATAGAGATATAATTCAGGTTTTTCTTTGTCCTGTAAACTATGTCAAAATGAACTTAGCAGGTTAACGAATTAGGCCGACGTTATACGCCACTGCCCCATGCAGATCCTTCTGACATATTTAACCCCTCATGACATATATAGCACTGCGCAAGTTACAGCCCCCGTATCCTCATGGCCGAAGTTACGACTTACGATCCACTAATATAATGAAAAAGGGTATAAAGAGGTATGAACCGGAACTTTGATGCGCTATGACGATAATAAAATATTCCCGTCGTCAGAGAGGGGGGGGGGGGCGGTGCCCGCGGGGAGCGGGACGAATAAATAAAATTTATTGCCGTTCCGAACAAATTCACTAGTTTTATTACTGAATTTCGATTCGGACCGTGAAATAAGTGTCGTTTCATTAAGACGAAGCTCTCTCGGAATATTGAGGCATCTGCTTTTTATCTGATTCCTCAGTTCAATTTTTTTGTTATGAGTTGAATGAACTTTCATGTAAAAGGTCCTTCATAGGCGTCTTATTCTTAGATTTCTGCTAGACGTTTGCGAGAGTTTACTTTAAGACACGGCACGGTACCAGTTACATATTTAAACAAGCATGTCTGTTGGTTGAAGCTCGTGGCACTAAAGAGATTCCAGTCTTTTGCTTGGTGTCAATAAGAGATGTTTGAGAATTGAAAAATAAATACGTGCTTAAGTTACTAAAATACAAGCTAATAATCACCGAAAATAGTGTCTTAAACTTATTTGAACGAAGTTATTTATCGCAACTTGCATTAGGACCGTTGTTAAAAACGTCACGAAAAAGCGTTATGCTTAACGTGACCAGACGTCCCGTTTTGAACGGGACTGTCCCTTTTTTTAATAAAGAGTCCCGGTGTCCCCGAAATGGACTCTGGGACGCAAAAATGTCCCGTTTTCTGAAACCGCGCGAAAATTTGAGTAGTCGAGCCGGCCGGACGCGAACGGTGTGCAAGAGCGAGACCGCGTCGTCGGTCGACACGACGATAGCCGAGAGTGGCCAAGTCGTCATCGCTTGCGCTTTGTTGATTAATAGGGTATTTTCCAATTTATTAAAAAAGTGTTTTAATTTGAAGATTGGGACGAAATAAGTAACAGAAAAATAAATTGATTTATTATATCAAATTTTCTCAATTACAAACGATTTAAATCAAACACATTTTTCGTTGTTTTGAATTTACCGCCAAAACGCTCCTTAATATGACATTTTTATCATTTGGCGGGTTGTTCGAAAGAGATACCGGCGCCCCTGGCACACAGGCTACTGTGGGAACACGGGTGGGTTTTAGTCAGTAAAAGTCTGACACGCCCTCTTGCTCCACCCAGAGCGGGAAAAGTTATTTGACGATTTCCCTCCCAAAAAAAACACATGTGACGTCACTTTTGTGTAAACTAAAGTAGTACAACTACTTTAGTTTAAACAAGGGAATGTCGAGTTTATAATTAACAAGCTTGTTAATAGATGGAAAATGGTATTACTGGTGTGCGGTGCCTCTGTGCATAAATACTTCTAAAACTGCGCCACATAAATTATTTTTACCAGTGCCGTTTAGGTACCTACACAAATCTGAAATCTGACGTCACGTCTGGTCACGTCATATAAATGTCATCGGAAGGAGCGTTTTGGCAGTAAATTCAAAAAAAACGAAAAATAAATTTTATCATAGGTAATCGTTTTTAATTGAGAAAATGGATATAAATCAATTAATTTTTATTTTTCTGTTAAATATTTCGTCCCAATCTTCAAGAGGTTAAAATAGTTTTTAATAAATTAGAAATATTCTATTGTTTGACAGATTTTTCGTTCGCCCACTTCTCGATATTTATTTGTTGTTGTTTGATGTTCGTGTACCTGTTAAATAATTTAACTTCTTTTGTTTTGGAATCATAAGTTAAGATGCCGAAACACAAGTGTCCGTTCAATGTTAACTTACAAGCGAAATATTCGTTTATCAAGCAAATAAATACCTACTCCCTCAGATGTCAGATGCGAAAAGTATCGTAGGTACAGAACTTTTTTTTTTATTTTTTTTTTATTGACTACCTGTTATTTAACCTAAATACCTAAACCAATGTCCCGTTTTGAATCAAAGAATAAATGGTCACGTTAGTTATGCTCCTTCCATGCGACTTTTTAACATAATAGAAAAATTTGAGGAAAAAGGGAAATTTTATAATTTAATCTAATTTATCATCACAGGTGTAATGTTTTTTTGTGGTTTTTGGGGCGGTGAAGGCAACAGCGAGGTCAAAATGAAAATCAAAGATGACATCTGAGAAAATTTTCATATTTTTCGACATGAGTGTCTTTTTCATGGTTTTTGAGAGCGCTAAAGCCGAAAACCAAGTCTAAACTTAAATCTAAGATGGCGGCTGCGAACATATAGGTACATATTACAGAGAGAGATAGAGAAAAAGTTGCATGGAGGAGGCATAACGAATTTTCCTTACGAAAATATACAAAAATAAACAATCTCTATATCTAATTACATTCAGACTATAAGAAAAACGTAATGAAATTCAATCCTGATAGGGGTGCCCTACACGTTTCTATTTCTATTTTAAATAGCTGATGTTTGGGACTCCCACCACTCCAGGGTTCCAGGGAGACCTTATCACTAATCATAAAACCAGAAACACAAACATAGCATAATATGATCTTATCTGTAACATTCATCGCCACATTGTCTCAATAAATTCACATATAGAACACAACCTACCCTTAAAAATAACTTGTTATCAGTCGCCGGTGCGCTCTCATTGGCAATCGAACAAACTTCCCGCCCTTACTTCTGCGTTATCTACTTTATGCTACTTTTACAGGTACCTATGTTCTTGTAATAACTAAGGAAATTCTTCTTATGTTCTGAAGCACGATTTCTTTATAAGAAACTTGTAAAAGATAGGACAGAAGGAAAATGGTGGACATTTTTCGTACTGTTTGTTAGGAACTAAAAGATGATGATTGTGACACAGATGCAAAGATAAACCGAAGATTTGAGACTTAGTAAAACCTCAACTATTTATTTACAAAGGTACATCAACAGCTTCTGTGTATAATGTACCTATTTTAAGTACTACGCTAATAGCCTTGGACTTAGGTGTACCAGAAATTTTGTGAAATAGTTTATAACACATAATAATAAAAAAGGTGAATAGAATCTCTAGAATTAAGTAATTTTGGCAAGAGGTAGAATAAGAAAATTCGTAGATTTCGCTTATTTACTTGATTGAAAGACGTACTTTTACAGTTAAAATATTGCTTTTACACAAATTTTAATGCAATACCTACATGAACGATAGTCGGTAAATAAAATTACAAGATTATTTATTTATTTGCAATTTTGTCCAGATAAGACTAGGACATAAGCAATATAGATAGATGCATTCAAATATCGCCAACTATAGACAAGGACCAACACAATATGTAATGCACATTTCTTTAACAGAAGACGACCTTTATAAAAAGTTTGAAATGTCGTCCTCTTTAAAGAAATGTGCATTTATTAGTGTTTCTCGCTCAATGAACAATAAGAGACCGGAAAATAAACCACTGAAATTACAACTGTTGTGAAGCTACATACACCAAATATATTTTGGCACAAACAAAATTCCGCTGCAATGGAATGAGCATCTAAATCACTGCGGCGGTCAACATGCACTGTTAAAACAGCGCCAAACCACTGCCACGGCTAGAAACCGCGATTTGGCATTAATATAGCTGGTTAAAAGATAAAATAGCTCTAAATAGGCCGAGAACACAATCCACGCAGTTGTGGACTGCAGCCCAAAAGTTCGCACGATGCAACGCGAACACATGCGTTTAGTGAAGGCTTTGTAGGTATCATGGCAATAATAGAGGATTTTGACTTCCTTAAATCGGTAACTAAGGCATTACGCCATAATGTTTCTTAGTAGCAGCACTAATGAGAATGAATGAGAGAATTGAGGTGAATCAATTAGAAAGCACCCCTTCGTATGCTTTTTAATTGATTCGCCCTCAATTTAGGGCACATTGCTTGCAGAACCGATGGCCGATGGGCCCGAAAATTTCTGGAGTGGCGACCGCGTACCGGGAGACGTTAAGTTGGAATGCCTCGCACAAGGTGCACCGATAACCTTGTGAACGCCGCAGGCATCCGCTGGATGCGGAAAGCACAGAACCGGTTCAAGTGACAGAGCTTGGGGGAGGTCTCTCGACTGAAATGGGATCGTCATTTCAGCCGCTTTTTTTTCTTCGTATGATGAAAATGAATTTTAATCATCGAGCTCAAGACTTTTATTTATTAATTTTCATTCGTTTATTATTATTTTTCAAAATGGGTAGTAATTGGCACATAGATGTTCATATTATAAAGTAGTCCATGTGCTACCATCAGATGGGTATCATATTTAACTCGTTTTTCTCTATATTATTCGTAAGTCTTTTGGTAGGTAAAGTAGGAAAAAAAAAAGACGAACATGTATTCGACCACCAAATGGTACATGGATCCACAGTGCACCTGCACTTCGGACAATAACGACATACGCAATTCATGCCGTGATTAGATGGCAATCCAATCACGGCATGATTGGCGTATGCAACAATTAACGCTATACTTTATCATGGAGATTAATTCTCCATTAAAAACGAACCTTAAGCAACAATACAAAGTCATCATCTGCCTAGCCTTTTCTCAACTATGTTGAGGTCAGCTTCCAGTCTAACCGGATGCAGCTGAATACCAGTATTTTACATGAAGCGACTGCCTATATGACCTCGACAACTCAGTTACTGGGGTAACTCATCATTACCGGCTGACTATGTTGAGCTTGCAAAAGTCAAAAAGTCAAAGCATTTATTTCAATTAGGCACTTAAAAGGCACTTTTGAACGTCAACATTTACATTTAAACAGAATTGATTCTAGTCGCCCATTCCAAAATGTAGTTTCGTATGGAGAAGAACGGGCAAGAAACTCCACCGTTACTCTTTTAAAATGTTTTACATACAATTTATCATAGTACATTCATTATATAATTATATGTGAAAACGATGCACCCAGAATAAAATTACTATACCAAAAAAGGTAACAAAATGCAACTGAAGCAATAAAGATAAATTAATTCTATGATAGATACATGGTGCCCACATATTTACAAACATTGTAAGAGTAAATATACGATTTTCCTAGAATATTAACAAGAAATAAGTCAGTGTGTGAGTGTAAATCAATGTCATAAATATAATTATTTATTTAATTCAATAAACAACCAGTTTGATTTTGTCTAGACTCTAGATTGTCCTATGGAGCAGGACCAGCATGTTTCCAAGCATTCTTATCTTGGATATAATCCTCTAATTTATAATACGCTTGTTTACAAAGTGTACTTTTAATATGAGTTTTAAATTTCCTTTCATTTAATTGTAATATATCACAAGGTATTTTGTTATAGCATTTAACACAGTACCCCATAAAAGATGAATGTACTTTAGCTAATCTGAAAAATGGTTGATCTATTTTGTCTTTATTTCTAGTATTAAAATTATGTCTATCACTTATTTTATTAAAAAGATGTAGATTTTTTCTTACATACATGATATTTTCATAAATGAATTGGCAAGGTACTGTCATAATATTAATCGTTTTAAACAGTTCCCTGAGGGATTCGCGGCGACGTAGATTATAAATGGCTCTGACAGCTCTCTTTTGCAAAATAAAGATGGATTCAATGTCAGCAGCCCGACCCCACAGTAAAATGCCATACGACATAATGCTGTGGAAGTAGCTAAAATAGACCAAACGCGCGGTTTCTACATCTGTTAACTGTCTGATCTTTCTAACAGCATAAGCGGCCGAGCTTAGCCGCCCCGCAAGAGATGTTATATGAGGTCCCCATTGCAATTTATCGTCTAGCGTGATTCCCAGGAACACCGTTTGATTAACAAATTCCAGTTTTTCTCCATTCAATATGATGTCACATTCGCTACTTCTAACATTTGGTAATTGAAATCTAATACATTTGGTTTTTGTGCCATTTAGTACCAAATTATTTACCGTAAACCAATCTTGGACCTGAAGAATAGAGTTATTCACGTCGTCAAGATTTTGTGTACGTCGGTCTATTTTAAATATCAATGATGTGTCATCTGCAAATAACACCATCTTCGGTTGATTTAGAAGTATATACGGTAAATCATTAATGTAAACTAAAAAGAGGAATGGACCCAATATTGAACCTTGGGGAACGCCCATTGCCATTTCAGCCCCTAGTGAGTTTATGCCGTTTACTTGAATTTTAACTTTTCTGTTTTTCAGATATGATCTTAGTAAATCTAGAGCTGTATTTCTAATCCCATAGTGCTCCAGTTTCAGCAGAAGTGTCTCATGGTTTACGCAATCGAACGCCTTGGAGAGGTCGCAAAAGATTCCAATGGCATCTTTTGCTTCTTCCCAGGCTTTAAAAATGTTTTTTATTAGGGTAACACCAGCGTCAGTGGTACAACGCCCTTTGGTGAAACCGTACTGCTGTTCATGAAAGATGGCATTTTTATTAAAGTGACGTAACATTTGATTGAGAATCAACTTTTCAAACACTTTACTGAGGACTGGCAGAATTGACACGGGCCTATAATTGTTGGGTTCTTTACTATCACCGGATTTGAACAACGGAACTACTTTACTGTGTTTCATGAGATCCGGGAAGACTCCTTGGTCTTGCAGAAAAACTTCCAGCGGGCCACCAACTGCCGTGGCTCACCTGGAAATCTCTTAATCGATTAAGAAGCCAGGTGGGCCGCATGAGATGCAGTGCAACTTTAGAGCCTCATCGCAAACTATGACCCACCTCTTGTCGTGTTCTCTCTGCAATAACTCCAGAACTATTAAAGATCTTTGCGAGGTCAACGATAACGCTGTCAAAGTGGAACAGTCAGAATTCTGGTCCAAGCTTGTCTGAGCTTAATTGGAATCATCGACACGACGAAGGAGACGATATCCCATGGTAAGACTGGTTGTCAGATTTTCAGGCTTCTGACGATCCCGTAGCAACTGTCAAAGATTCACAAATGACAGCCGGGACCAACGGCTTAACGTGCTTTCCGAGGCATGCACATACAAAGTAATTTTCTACATAACACAGGTCCATATTGTGAGACTATTGCTCGGATTAGACCTAAATAATTCTACGAATCCCCTAAATATTGATCGAATTAAAACACTGCTCACATCGTTACTCCCAGACCTATACTCGTATATATTAGTGAGCGATATATTAATTATTTATAGCTAAGTTTGGATTCTGGCTTCACTCAATTTGGGACTGGGTCACGTGGATAACTTGATGCCAAATCATGTTTCGCACATCTTTTTTAGAAACTATAGGAACTTGAGGACATTTTCCATTTTCAAGATAACCAATTTTATACCACATAGTCACTCACGACTATAAAAATACAGCCTTTTTGTGCTCATAAAATACTTTTTCCAGCATTGGAGTTTTTAGGACCAAAGAAACGTATTAGAAATTTGTGAACATATAAAAAACAAGTTAAACATCGTAGGTATTATTTACGACATATCTAAAGTGACCTAATTTCATTATTATTATCTATACAACGTGTTGTTTTGCATCCTCGTCAAATTTCAGGAGGCTGTTCTGAAAGACATAAATAATCAAATAAAATTACGATACTTGCTCACTAATGAATACATACTTGTTTTTTTAGTTATTTAAGTTTAACAGTATTTCAGAAAACACCTCTTTCAAAGAACAGAACCGCCCCGTGCCGTATGCAGCAGGCAGTGTCGCACGACTATATCGCTGTGTGTTATCACATAAATATGGAAAAAAATACTACTTATTTTATTATTGATTCGTGTCGAGAATCATTAGCATAGTTACCTCCTTGAATTTGACGAGGATGCAAAACAACACGTTGTATATTATAAATATATACTATAATATCTTATTTATAAAATGAATCCCTATTTCCCTTTGTCACGGCATCACACGTGAACGGCTGGACCAATTTTGCTAACTCTTTTTTGTTGTGTTTGTTATTGTCAGGAGAAGGTTCTTATGAAGGAAAAAATTAAATAGTGGCGCGTAACATTTTTTTTTAATTTCTTTTATTTATTCATAGGTATGACAGAACAACGTCTGTTCGGTCGTCTAGTAATGTGAAACACCAACAGTTTTTATTTGACTATATAAATTCATTTGAATTTAGTGTTGTTATATCTACTCATTGTTTTTTATTTTTATTAATGAGTTAAATTGCAAGATGTAGCTAGCTAGCGACCCCGATAATGGATCTATTATATCTAGAACTAATTTCAATTTTGATATTCCGTAAGCTACCATTGTATAAAATCAAGCTCTTCTAACATGACAGACAGCTGTGCTGCTGGGGAGTTTGTTGCGCCACTTCTTCTTCCCAGCTAAAGCACTAGGAAGTGGTGAAGGGCGGGCGTTTTTGGGGGACTGTCTTATGTAATTTTGACGTTCGAAAAGTGCTGACACCAGCCTAGTTTGAATAAATGACTTTTGATTTTGATTTTTAAACATTTTAGAGCTATATTATTCTAATTGTATTTGTACCTTGAACAGCAGTTGTTACTTCTAAATGTCTGTTGAGAACTCAACATGACTTTATATACCAGCTGGTACGTAGGAGACAGAAACCAAGCAATGAATAATGAATATTAATGAAGAATGTTCTTCTTAAACGTCGTGTCATAGACATTGTAATGACTCCAGATTAGCAACCATGTCTGAAGGTTGTCTCACACCGACCAGACTGGGTACAAATATTTGGATTAGTGTCCAAATATTTACAGATCTGAAGCTGCCTTTAGTTAACGCGTTGGTGTTATAATCAAAGAGCAACCAATAAATGCATTTTATTATAATATAGTAGTTAGGTTTATGTGTTTTCTATCTAAATGTTGATGAAAAGCACGAAAAAGCCTCACAGGACGACACGAAGAGCGTTCGGAAGTCGGATGTTTTTTTTTTTTGGAAAAAGTGTTTATTTTTAATTTTTTTGCTATAGTACCAACCTGAAAATTCGAAATTTCATCATCGTTGGAGTCAAAACAATGCATATTTATGCGATAGCAGCAATTGCGGTTGTATTGCTGTAATTTTTTCATCATCAGATCTATATGAAATTTAAATGGGACCATTACAGAATAAACCCCTTTAAAAAAAATGCAAATCTGTCTATAATGACGGAGTTATGCCCGGAAATACATTAAAAAATCTATTTATAAACATGTCGAATTGATAACGCTATTTTTGAATTCGGTTAAAAAATTTGATCCAATGCCTTTTGATTTCATGTTCTATTAGTATTTTGTATCATCATATTGCAGCACGCCTCGACAGACTCGTCAGGACACTCGCAGTTGATACGACGATCATGTGTCGCGCGTCAGAACGGATTTGCTGGTCTCGATCACCAAAGATTCTATGCGGCTAGTAGAAGCGATCGTAGACCTTGCAAGCCTGGTGAATATTCCGATACCCGGGAAAAAGAGCCAGAAGCAGCCCATTATAACTGGTTCTACACCTACGACAAATAAAATAGGGTGATACACCAGAGAAAAGATTACAACTTCCGCTGACAAATCAGGGACAGTACATACCTAATTCGATGGGTATCGTATATCATGATTGCAGATTACAAGTATCAAGCCTGGTGATACAATTAATTATAAATCATCATAATCGTATCAGCCTATATGTTCCCACTGCTGGGACACATGCCTCATCTCTGTGAGAAGGAGAGGGTCGTAATCCACCACGCGGGCCAGTGCGGGTTGGTAGATGTCACACGTCTTCGAATTTTTGGTTCTAGGACGTGATGGTTTCCTCACGATGTTTTCGTTCACAGTTTTGAGAGCAGTGGTGATGAAATAATTTACACAAAGTAAAGCGCCTGTACCGTGTGGTGCCGGCTACCGTGTGGTGCCAAACGCAAAGAATAGCATTATACCATCTCTTCCCGTGGGTGTCGTAGGAGGTGACTAAGGGACTTACTAGAGAATGCAGCAGCGTTCTCTATGCATTTTACCACCATACTGCGATCGCCAACCCGCCTGCCAAGCGTGGCGATTATGGCAAAACCCCCCCTTTTGGGGAGGCTTATGTCCAGCAGTGGACGTCTTGCGGCTGAAATGATGATGATGATGATGAAAGCGCCTGTCTGGGTTCGAACCTACGACCAACAACTCGTAAGTCGCGGCCGATACCACTGGGCCACCACTGCTTGCACTTATACATGGCACAATTTAATATTACAAATCGAAAATGTACAGGGTTTGACTGGATTCAGTACCTACATATTTTTCAACATCTGACTTTTCATCCAATAATTAAATGAGTTTCTTGATAACGTCAAAATGCGAAATATTTAGTAACTTGACGACCAGTCTTATGAACTATAAAGCAGAGGTCACGCTGCAATACGTACATCTCTGATGATTCCGTCGAGGTATTAGGGTGTGAAGTGTGACGATTTCACAAGTCAAATAAAACAACTTGGGGTATGAGCACATTGCTGACAGTGTTTAGTCGCTTTACATGCAATCTGGACCCGTCTCACAATATTAGATACAAATTGCAGCTATGTGCGGGCTTCAAAGATTGTGATAAAATTAAATGTCGCCATTTCTGATTGTGTCATGTTGCTGTTTTGTGTTTTGTAGCGCACATAGAGGGAGAAATATGTTTTATATGTTTTCTATCTGAAAACATTGTTAAAGCCAATCATTTTTAAAAGAGTAACCGTGGAGTTTCTTGCCGGCTCTTCTCCATAGGAAACAACATTTTGGAACCGTGCACTTAGCTTCTAACGTTTCATAAGTGCCCATGCAGGTTTATATGAAATAAAAATATTTTGATTTGATTTGATTTGGTTATTCTCGACCTCAACTTTTAAGTTTTTACTGTGACCACAAAATTAACAGTAAAAGTTTCATGAAAAGGAACAAAGCGGCACAGTGAAACCGGACTCGCACGTGAAGGGTTCCGTACCACCGTAGAATTATTAAAATAGAACAAAAATCGCTAAAGGGCTCTAAGGCTTAATACTACTTTAATACTAGTCAAATTTTAGAATAAACTGACATAGCTTTTCTGTGATGGAAAATATGAGCTGATATCCTTCTCTGTATTTTCCCTTCAATGAGGGACAGTAAAATTGCAATGCTGAAATAGTGATGTAATTATTTTAATCATGAAATTGCTTCAAAACCATTACCCACGTTAATATTTCAAACATGCAAGTTATTTACTGCGTTAAATTAATTTAACTTGACCAGACCATGACACACATGCATTACTAATTAATATTATAAATACACATTGACCTAAATGCTACAAGCTCATTAGGCAAAAACCTGCAATTACTAGTACCAGGCTAGCATGACATCAAGGTAGTTGACTGCGTGGTGCGACTAATTTGTAGTGAAACTATGTGCATTTGCATCTAGGCTGGTAAAGTGGAGCTTTTTTAACTGCCTGGTTATCATGGAGTTACCTGGATTCAATTTCTAGGTTGAGCAAAGTTGATTTTCTACAGCTGCCCTAAGCCAAAATTTGTGCCTTATTTATAGCAATATCTTAGGCTCTATCTATTAAATGACACTGTAAATAACTGACAAAATGTTTATATTCATCTGCCTAATATTTTGGAATACGTGAGGTCAAAAAATGTGATCATTCATTGTCTTAAAGCATTCTGTGCTATATATATATTCTGTGTTATCTTAAGAGCATTCATCCCACGTGGGTTGGCAACGGCGTATTTATAGCAGTTTTTCGCGATTATTTCATTAAATACAAACAAAAGTAAACATGTTTTTCAGCCATGCACTAGATCATTGGTATTTTTTTGTTTGTAGGCTATTTTTTTTGCAGTGATTTTGCTATTTAATTACAAAAATCGACATACCGTCAATTATTTTCTGTTTGCATTATTTAGTATGATTAAATATTTTTATTAAAGAGTATGGAAATAAGTATGTATAATAAATGAGTATGGAAATATGAAATATCGCTAACTAGTGACCTAAAATATGAATAATGATTTGCAAGTATAACTGAATTTGATGTTGTAACCGTTTTTAGATGTAAAAAGGGCATTTGGAAAGTTTCCAAGTTCTTTTTTTACATCTAAAACTAAATATTCGTTGATATGATATTAATTATTGCATTTCATAATCAATATTTTAGGTCACTACTTAGCGACATTTCATATTTTCATAAAATAATATTGCAAAATTAATCAAAACAGCGAAATATTTGACAGCTATTTGCGACGTTGCCAGTTTTCAGAATAAACGCTCTTAAACATAGATTGCATTCTCTCTGAGCTGACCGTTCAAGTTCTGAGTTCAAGTCACGTTGATAATATTAATTCAACTGTTTATTCAACTGCATGAAATTATACTACGAGTAAATCGTGTAAAATAAACAGTTGTCATTAGGTGCCACGACAAGTAGCTTACAATGTGCATGTCCACCTTAATTTTCTATGGTCTTTGACAACACAAAATAATATTTTCTAGGCATTGATAAATCGTAGCAACAATACTATTTATACCAGGAGTGAAGAACATGAAAGAGGTTGTCCGTAATGCTATAAGGTAATTTATAACAGCACTTACCGTCACCCGACTATTAATTATAAACATGTTAAACTACTGTCAATCTACTTTCCTTTCAAATACATTAACATGGTACACAATTATACCTGATTTAATGACTAGGACAACATGTGTATTCAATTAATTGAAAAGTTGTGGTAACATAATTAATTGATTTCATATTCCCAACAAAATGCGCGCAATCATGAATGATAGTATTAATTAATTAGGGCTTTGCATTTCACAAATAGCGCTTATTTATCTAGACACAAACTCACAGGTAATTTTCAGTTGATTGCATTTTTTGAACAATGAAAATTTTCTTACAATGCAACAAGATATGAACACAAACAAACACAATTTATCTTCATCTCCCCACACGTCCTTCACAAAACGACAAATAAAGATTCACTAGATAAAGTCACTCAAATGACGTCGCTATGTCCAAACTGACTGTTAAAAAGGTTCCAGTCAAAACGGCGGGTCTCCTTTGTGGTCTTCTACTAACATACAGTAGAGGCAAGGGAACCATGCGTCTATTTCGCGGTGGAATATTTTAAACTCGGTTGTAAAACATACATATGCCTCGGGTAAATATTATGGAGTGACACTGCCAAAGCGATATAAACTCTGCTGAGGTAAAGTTAGAGTTGAAATAAGAAGGTGCGTGGTCTTAGAATAAACGAATTATTATGTGTAGGATGTAAAACACATTCGATATGACATGTATTGTGGACAATGTTATGATATTTTCTGTGTGCCCCGAAGGATTTTAAGGTAAGCTTGATCCGGGAGAAATGTATTGTAGTGTTTCAATGTATTATACTCAGGTACTTGGAAAGATAGGGACAGGTTTCAGCGATTACGGTTTTTCTTTTGTAACATTGACAAAAAGAAATAAAACCTTGAACAAATAACAATGATGGCGTTGGCGTCAGCTGGAAATATACCTCAAATAGATCGCGATGTAACGAAGTTGCTAAAATTTTCGTTTGTACGGTAAAGGTCAAATGTATTGTGTAACAGTGATCTGGTAGATTATTATATTAAAATTGTTAAAGTGTATCCATACTGCGGGGCTTGTGGCCTCAGTAATAAGAGCCACACGGATCGATAGATCAGATTTAGCTACACTTATTGCACGTGGTCCGTGGATGGGTGACCTCCTTTAGATACCAAATGCTTCGGAAAGCACGTCAAGCCATTGATCCCAGCTGTTATTCGTGGATCTTTGACAGTCGTTACGGGTCGTCAGAACCCCGAACGTCTGACAAACAGTCTTACCAAGTGATATCGTTTTACCCAGTAAGTGGTTTATGGAAGTCCGATAGGCAGCCTGTTATTCAGCTGCATCCGATTAGACTGGAAGCCGACCCCAACATAGTTGATAAGAGGCTAGACAGATGATGTATCCACACTGCGGGCCTTTCGCGAGCGTATGAACGACTACTTGATCATTTGACTTCGAAGTAAACTTAACTTTGTCATTTCTCTTCAGAAGATCGGGTGCTGATCTTCTTAGGACGAATGATAAGGTAAGCGAAACACACTTTCTTCTTTCTCAATCACAATCAAAGGGTTTTAAAAGTAATTCCTAATCCATTCCTAAATCCGAATTACTTCACCATCAGCTAATTACCCCACTATTGAGACTCAGGCCTCCTCTCTATGAGAAGGAGTGGGCCATAATCTACCACCAGTGCGGGTTGCTGGATGTCACTGGTATTCAAACTGACTGACCACGTCCTTGGACATGTTTCCACGATGTTTTCCTTCACCGTTTTGAGAGCAGTGGTGATTCAATTAAAAACTCACAGTAAAGTGCCTGCATCACTTCAATTCACGACTCACTTTTCGTAAGCCAGGAATAATCCATTGATTTCTGGGTCTGAAAAATGCGTCTGCTCTTCAATGTAAAAACGCAATGAACGTGGCTAAACTGTCAAAATGATATCTACCAAATTCAAACTCAAACTCAAAGCATTTATTTCAAATAAACCAATTACAGGCACTTGAATTGTCAAGGTCGGTGAGTTAGAAAGATGAAGCTAGTTGCCCATTCCAAAGCGTAGGTACCTATGGAGAAGAACGGGCAAGAAACTCCATGGACACTCTTTTAAAATCATGATTTTGTTACAAAAAGTTGGTTACATCATTATGTTGAAATTATCAATGTGAGAACGATGTAAAAAGTGCACATTATAAGCGTCCGTAATTAGAACAAAAATAAAATAACAATTCGGAAATTAAAATAAGCCGTGGGAGCTAAGAGATGACCAGACCCTACTGGCGGCGCCCGTTCACGGACATCACGTATGCATCAGCACCATTCAGCTCAACCATTTTGAAGGGAACTTAATGATCCAACACACACGCCCCCACCAGCGAATATGCATTGCGATCTAATGCTATTCTATCTATGTTACGCAATCCCCCCACTGGTCGTAATTTCCTTTGTCTACGAAGGATCACACATAATAATACTCCATCGAAAAGGCTATAATTTAAAACAATTTCTTCGCCCTTAGCATTTGGAAAAACCCATGCGAGAAGGTTCTGAGTTCAGTAACAATTAAAGCCTCTTTTAATATTTAACAAGAGTTGAAAATTATATTATGGATTGCTAAGCAAACGCATTTTTTTGTAAATGATGATAGGAAGAATTTAATTAAGTATTTTTTACTGTAATATCAAAAGAAGTATTAATATTTCCATTATGTCTACTACCGTCTAGTCAATTCTTCATAATGTATGCTTCGCTGGGAGAAAGTGGGAGGGGGGGTGTATACCTTAACAGACTTTTTTTTTTACTGGGAGTGACATCTCGCAGGTCAATCTATGAGGTTGTCAGCTGCTTAACTGGACATACCTGTGGCTGCCTTAATAAGTTAAGGCGTCCAGCCAGGGCTTAAAAAAACTTAAGCGACGACACGCTAAGGGCACCACCTGTCGGGTACGGACTTTGGCTTAGGGCGTCGTTGGAAGAGGGCAGCAAGGGACGGGTTGGACGGGGGTGATTATTATTTAGGGACGAATTCAATGCTACATGCGCGAGCCGGCTCTAGCAAGGGTCGGAGCGTACATGGATTGGGACGTCTCAGTGGCGAGGACGGAAGGATAGCGATCTGAGACGGTGAATCATGAGATTGCTGGCGAGCCTCTGTCGGCGATGCAGCCTACCAATGCGGGCGGGAGTGTAGCGAGCATCTGCCACGATCAAGGTTTTTTGACTATCAAAAACGGCTGGTCTATACATACATTGTAACCGTCTTATTGTCGAAATGCTAAAACAGACGGTAGCTGAAGAAGACCAGTCTCTGGTTTAACCTTGGTCGCATCAGTCCTACGGTTTTCTTATTGATATTAGGTACATTCTACGGTTTTCTTAATAGCTATAGTTTACACAGCCAATTGACGTAGTGTGTCAATTTGCTCGAGAATTGATTTCCCAGGCTGTACACATGTGCGAGTTTCAGAAAGAGTGGTCCACATTCAGATGCCTACAATAAGGGCAGATTTACAAGGGTTTGTATTATAATTTCGTCTATAATAACGTTTATACCTACGTATTAAATTTCCAATTAGGTACAATCAGTGTTAATATGTCAAATTAACAACAGATAAATAAATAACATCACGCTAATTAAAACTAACGAGGTAAATAGAGGCGCAATTATTTGAATACAATTAAGGTTGGTAGTACAATGGAATTAATATGACTGGCTCTTTGGTTTAGTGAGTGCAAAGATGTTGAGTGTGAGGTCTCGGGTTCTATTATGCCTTATCATACCTAGCTGTGGCCGTCTTCCAACTGAATTACGATGCTGAAACGCTCACTATTGAACATGAGCCTTCTACATCACATCTGGTAAAGTTATTTTCGATTACAAAACTAAATGAGATAAGCAACCAAGTGCGAATTTAACACAATATATTTTAGCATGTTTTTTCTTCTTCCGCCAAAGTGAAAATTTTCATGTGTTCTATAACAATTCAAAAGATATAACCCTATGACACACGAACGGACGGACGTACAGTAGAGCCTTAGTAATATGGTCCCGTTGGAACTCTGGGTACGGAACCCAACAAAGGCCTTCATACAACGTGTAACAGAATTAGCGCATGTCCTGAAAGACGTTTGTTCATAATTGACAAATACGCTATGTAATGCATTAGATACTCTGCTCGCAAACAAATTACATGTGGAGGTGTAATAAAAACTACCTAAATTAAAAATAACCTTTATTTCAGACAAGTACCATCCAGTGGGTTAGTAAGCAGAAATATTATGACTATGTTAGTAAAGCTTAATATTATTACTTAGCGACAAGATTATTCTGAGAGATAAATCTCTTAATTATGCTATGCATTATCGAAGAGCGTATCTTCCGGCTATGATTTTAGTGGTAATTTATCACATTTTGAGCTTTATTTCGGTTTATCTATTACATGGCGATTTATTAGCAGAACAAACTTTACGCTTCTTTGTAACATTTTGGCATTAGAACCATTGTGATACCTGTGAACCTTCCATAACTATCTCCTACTTCTATTTATTTTCAGATCTCAACCTCTTATCTATTTGCCTACAATATCCCAAAAATTCTGTACAATAAATATCTGCCAGAAGTCTTGAGATAAACCCGACCTCTGTATCGGTGGCTAATAACAATAAAAACAAAAGCAATCGAAGGGAACCTTTTCACGCAATCCTACAAATCCTAGACCTATGTCATGAAGTACTAGGAATAAAGTTTAGTACCTAGGTTACGTCGTAACGTTAGGTTTGTTCCGAATAGATAGGTCTTATATTTTTAGAATTAGCAAATACTGCAAAGATTGTGATTTATTCTTCAAATACCGTGAGACTTTTTTAAGATGTTTATTTCTGTAAATAGATTTGAACACTTTCACACGTTATTTTTTTGGACAATGTTTTAAAACCAGATGATGCCGATACATTTCGTTCTTTAACATCATTATTTGTAAAACGTCAAAATAATACTGTGTCATACTGTATGTCACACATTCAGGGCTCCGATTTCTTCAGAGGGCTTTTTTGTATCACATCTCGTGAGGGCAAAGAATGAAAAGATCGTGTAAACTTTTTTCAGGTTTCTGTATTATCATGTCTACTAGAAAATGCGTTTGATTGAGATTCTGGGAACTGAAAAAAAAACTTACTTTAAGTTTGCGTTAACTACCATAACATAAATACCTGATGACATTGAAGCAGGACTGCCTAGTCCTATTTAATACTTAAGTCACGCCAAGCCAAGACTTAACGACGTATCTGCCGATCCCACTAAAAACATCGAGCCTACATTAAAATTTAACCAAAAATAATGCTGATCCTTGCGAACAAACAAGGGCGAAGTATATTTTAATTATCCCACCGTAAAGGTGGGCAGTACCAGGATAACATAAATACAAAGGGACAGGTTAGAGGTCGTAGACACGCCATTAGGCAATCATGTTGCGGTTAGCGGATGATTTGACCAGACAGTGTGTATTTTAGAACAAAATTTATGTTATGGTACTTTGTGCAGATATTGTAACTAACAGAAAGTGGTACTTAACAAAAAGTTAGAACAGAAATTCTACAGAGAAGTAGCATGAGACTAGGCTAATTTCAGTTTCCGAGACGAAGTCGCAAGCAGCAGCTATAAATAATTTAAACTATGTGACATGTGAAGCCCAACCGTCGTACCTAATTCCATATGCCACAACTTGTAGATACATTACAAACCTACTTTAAACTTGGTAAAGTAACACAATACAAACTCATAAGCGAACATAAACTGTCATACTCTAGCCACTTCCTTCTCATCCCGAACTTGTCTTAATGTAGATCTTGTAAGGATTGTTTGAAGTACAGTCAAACACACAGTTTGATGTTCAGGCTAAAATAGTTATATAACTTGCCACTACACTCACTCCCTACCTATTTTTTTTTAAATTGAATTGTCTGCATAATGGCTTTTTCCGGAGTATAGAGTTGTTGAAGACTTATATCATGATGGATTGTGTCACAGAATTTGTAGATGACAAGATGGCGGCGTAAGTACCAATTTTGGCCAAGCGTCTATCGTCCAATTTGCCCCTTGCCACCTTTTATTCATGCAGTTAAAGTACAATGGTTATTATAGGTAAGAAAAAAAAAGTACGTAGTATCAAAATAAAGTACAATTTAATTTTCTTTATTATTATGATTTAAAACACATTTTATTGCTTTTTGCAATTTGTTTCAAATTAGTATCTCTACTAAACAATTGCACAGTATCAGCAGATCCGTTTCACTATCAAAATTACGTTTTGTAGGTGTATGTGGAGTATTCTTGTCCATGATTTACTATAGCATGAATGTATAAAACTTTAAATCGTATTCATATGGAACCTTTATAAGAGTGCCTTTGTGATGTGGCGCTGGCGAGTGGCGACATCGATTCAGCACCAATAGAGAAATTTCGTTTAGCGAAAAAATACTTACGACTAAACTTTTCAAAATCCCAAAGAAATCAAATCATGTGAAGTATTTTGGTGTACTTCATTGTTCTCATAAAGTTTAGAGTACAATTACCTGAAATAACATACAATACTTTACTATAAAGTATGGGTGGCAACCCTACCCTTGACTGTAAAAGTCTCTTTCGGCAACTCACAACATTGTTAAAAGCAGTTGGGAGTTAACTGTATGTGTACCAATCTCCTTGTTCGACTATGTATCATAGTCCTACGCATACAGGGAATCCGCCCACTCACGCACGTGGAATACTAATCAGACTATTCAGTTCAGCATTTATAACCACTGTGATAATATCTGACTTCGGAGATCTGGTTGGTTTCTAAGATATGGTGTACCCAGTCCTGCAAGATGGTATAAACGATTAATATTAATTACCGTTTCAGGGAATCATGATCAACATGCAAAACAGTCTGAAAATACTGCAAAATTTATGCTTGGATATGAAAAAGACATTCTGGTTCCATGACGAAGAATTGTGAGGTATGTTTGTTAGGTGAGTAGTCCTGGTGAAATAATTTACACAAAGTAAAGCGCCAGTCACATGTCTTCGAATTTTTGATTCTCAGACATGCCGATATCCTCACAATTTTTCGTTCACCGTTTTTAGAGGGGTGCCCTCTATCTGGCAGAATCTTGATGCTCCGAAATTTATTTGGCATAACACACTTGGCATAATCTTCTTTAAACGAATATTTTTAAGGCATAAAAAATATTTAATATAATTATTGTTTGGCCAAATGTTTATATGTCCGAATTTACAATGGCATACTTTTAAAATGGCAGAATTTTATTTGGCACAATTACCTTTGGCAAAGTTAACATTCCTCATAAGAAATTATTTTGAAGAAATTGTTTAGCATAACTTTTATTTAGAACGAAAATATTTTAGGAACAGATTAGGTTAAATATTAAGTTAATACTTGCAATGAAAGATTAGGTTAGGTTAAGTTAGAACTGCGACCTTCAGCTTGTAATCTACCTATTTTACTTATGCCAAAAGACGGTTCTGACTGTGAAATTTCTGCGATATGATGGTTCTACTTTTTAAATATTATGGATATGAAAGGAGACTGAAACGATTACATGTAATCTTGGGCCTAGGTGTAAAAAGATGAAAGTGGTGTCAATTAATAGCATAAATATTATCAAGCTTTCACTGAAAATTCTGCGCATTTTATCAATCTAAGAATAGCGAAATAAGAGATTAAGTAAAAGTGAGGTTATATTACAATCTTTAACTAACAGCTGATTCCTGAAGTGTAAAATATGTTCTTTTGCACTAATAGTTATTATATTTAGTAGAAAATGTTTGAAAAATCATAGGAATGAACGTCTATGACATAAAGTCATAGGTAGGTAACAGGTATGGAGTTAATAACAATTCCAAGACAAACGTGTCAGTGATCTTCGGAGCCCAGTGTGAAAGCAAGGGTCGAACAAGGTAGGTAGGGTCAGAATCCGTAAAATACAAAGCAGTGGTCGTGAAAAATTAAGAATAATTGGGAAAGCACTCAAAACGCATCGGAAAACACAAAACGAGTGAGCACCTAGTGTCAATATCAGTATGCTGTCATGCCAGTGACATAGACTAAAAATAGAAGACTGATTTTAATCGATTTGAAATCGATAATTAATTGATATTTTATTTATTAATATGACTGGCATATAAGTAATATAGTGCATTTAAGTTAATTATTTAGTGCAAAGGTTTTATTTTCGTGACTGTGTTATCGATTACTCAATCGATAATCTCACGAAAACGATCTTTCTCATATTTCTTCGCTTCCAGATTGAGAATTGAGGTGATTTTTCATATTCTAAGATAAAAATATGACTAATTTTTTAGATCATATCTCAACTTATTACATTTGGGCCAATCGTTTTTCATGTCCTATAGGCCTCAATAAGATTCTGACTTATAAAATGATGAGTTTCGAATGTATGCCATATCAGTGTGTGCCAAACAATTTTCTGCGAAACGAAACTTAAGCTATTCGCTGTCATGCAAAATAATATAATGACATAAAAAGTTCTGCTATAAAGGGTAGACCCTTTTGAGTAGTGGTAATCAAATAATTTACACAAAGTACCTAAAGTAAGCTCATAAGGAAGGCCTACTTCAGTGCTATTTAGCAATAATTTGGACCCAAATTACAAACATTTAAGGAAACGAAATCTCTACCCATAGCTTACCAAGTTCAGAATGAACCGCATCAAAAAGACCAACAACCGCCATTGATAAAATTCCGTCTACCCACATCTCCTAAATAAAAAATAAAACAATTGTTTCCAAATAACTTGATGCAAACAATCGAGTTTAATACCAAATTGTATAATTACACACCCACAGTAATTGGAAAACAACGGATAACCGAGCCGTGAACATTACGTGAGAGAAATAGACACTTGTTTGATAATAGAATGGACGGGAAATTGCGTCTTTTGACCCTTTTATTCAGGTAGATCAAGCAACAGTGCTTGTTTATTTTCTAAATGTTTAATAACAGGGTAAGGGTTTTGATATTTTTTTTTATAAATATCCCGAGTGTATTCCTCGAAAAGGTATACAAAGGAATAAAATACACCTACTTACATTTAGCTATACTCCATTTGAAATAAGATTAGACATTTACAGTAGCAGTCATAACCAGTTGAACGGGCTGTAAAAACGGTTTATTTAAATGTCTTTATATCTTATTTCAAACGGAGTATAGTTCCATGTTAAAAGTGACGTAAAAATAGGATAACATCGTGAGTAAACTGAAATGTCCTAGAAGTAAAAAGTTCGAAGACATGTGACATCTACAAGCCCGCGTGGTGGATCACTCCCTCTCAAGGAGAGAAGGCCTGTGTCCCAGCAGTGGGAACATTACGGGCTGATTATGACAGCTAAAATAATTATATCATATTCTAAATGAACTAAAACTAAAAGCTAACTAAAAATTATGTTGTTGACTAATATACACCCAAAAGACTGGCAACATTGCCACGTTCCGTTGTATCTGTATGGCAATGCTTAACCTCACACTTTGGGAAGGCCTTTCCCAAAGTGTGAGGCTTGCTGGGCAGAATTTTACCTTGGGTAGTCTAGGACTTCAGTGATCGTGGCTTGGGTGGCCACAGGTCCCCCTTGCGGGACCCAAGAAGTATCAAGTAGGGAAGTATCAACCTGCCGCTCGGGAGATTTTTATTTTGCCGCTTGATTATACCACGAGCACTCGGACTCCATGACCACAAGATTCGTACCTGGACCAGCTCTAAAATATGTAAAACTAGCTTCTGTCGTCGGCTTCGCCCGCGTGGAGGTCGGATATGTAATCCACGGGAACGTACTACCGGGATAAAAGTATTATATGTGTTAATCCAGGTTATAAACTATCTCTGCGCCAAATTTCATACAAGTCCGTTCAGCCGTTTTGCTCGTTTGAGTAACAAACATCCAAACTTTCACAATTTATAATAATAGGTCTTTACCTATGAAATTGCCGTTTTGTATGAAAAAATTTAAACGATTTTTTTTCATGAATTTTTTATTTGTATTAATCGAAGTAATCACCCATGCAATCAATGCATCTTAGCCATCGCAGTGGCAGTTTATTGATGCCCTTCTTAAAGAAATCAGCTGGACGGGAGGCAACAAATTCTTCAAAGGCATTTTGTACTGCCTCTCGGGTATTAAATTTTTTTCCCGCCAAGAAGTTATCCAAATTCTGGAAAAAGTAGTAGTCTGTAGGCGCAAGGTCTGGTGAGTAGGGCGGATGACGGAGAGCTTCCAACCCCAGTTCTTGCAACTTGGAGACCGTCTGCTGTGCAGTATGAGATCGCGCGTTGTCGTGCAGGAGCAGCGGAGACGAGCGATTGACCAATGCTGGTTGGAGATGCGCCAGCTTCTCCATCATTGTGTTCAGTTCTTCACAGTACACATCTGCAGTAATGCTCACCCCGTTTGGTAAGAAGCTGTGATGAATCACACCGGCGCTAGACCACCAAACAGTGACCATCACTTTTCTAGGGGTAAGTTTTCGTTTAGGGCATTGTTTAGGTGCTGAACCAGGATCCAACCAACTTGCTGAGCGCTTACGGTTATCAAACAGAATCCATTTTTCATCGCAGGTAACAATGCGGTTCAAAATTCCTTCATTTGTGTGTCTGTTGAGCAGTGCAAGGCACGTCTCGACGCGTACTTCGCGCTGGCGATCATTGAGTTCGTGGGGCACCCATTTGTCAAGCTTTTTTACCTTGCCAATTTGACGCAAATTGACCAATATTGTTTTGACGCTAACGTCGAAAGCTGCTGCTAATTCAGCCGTAGATTGTGTATCATCAGCTTCCACAATCGCCTTTAATTCGTCATTGTCGACCAAAGTCTTCGGACGACCGCGAGGTTCATTTTTCAGGTCGAAATTTCCAGAACGGAAGCGAGCAAACCAATAACAGGTGGTGCGTTGGTTTGTAGTGTTAGCTCCGTAAACGTCGTTGATGTTGCGTGCCGCTTGTGCCGCGTTGCTGCCACGACGGTACTCATATTCCATAATTACTCGAATTTTTAACGTATCCATGATGACGAAAAAGATTGAAATGCGATGAAAATGTAACACTAATCAATAAAGAAATGACTACTTTTAGAAAAAAAAAATCCATGTTTTTAAAATAAAATTAATTTGAAATTAGAATTCTTAGCCAAACAAAAATTATTTTGATTTGAAATGGCCAGTACTGCAGAACGGCAATTTCATAGGTAAAGACCTAATATTATTATTATAGTAGGGGTAGGATAGAAGCAGGTTTTTTTTTTGGGTGGGATATCATCAAATTTCTTCTCCCGCTGTTGGGTGTAATGCCCAACAGTGAAAATGTTATGTACTTGTTATGTAAGTATGTTATGTAAAATGAGTAGACGAGTTTATCCCTTGATGGATTTATTGCCACTGAATATATTTACATAATTGTTACACTTAAATACTATGTTAGAGGAATGCACAGCTAAACAACATTGATGTGCATGTATAAGTGATTTACAAACTGTCACAAAGGTCAATGTACAGCATAGCTCGAACACCCGCTCTGGGTGGAGCAGGAGGGTGTGTCGGTGTTTTACTGATTAAAACCCACCGGTGTCACCCCCGAGTTACCTATGTGCCCGGGGCGGCGGTATCTCTTTCGAACAACCCGCACCCCTGGTAGGCATTGGTCCTTGCGGTCGCCACCAATGGATGCTGACATCTCTTTGAGGCGCGCGTGGAACACAACGCGCCGTCGACTTGGGCTTGGTCCTTACCGGACAGCGAGCTACCCATTATTCGCCGTCCGCAAGCCCGCGCCTACGGTGGCCGGGAATCAGCCTGGGATTCCCGACACCCGGGGCCTCCTGCGGTAACTAAGGACGTATTGCCTCTCCCTCACGTGCGCCGCCTCCCTCTTCGCGAGTATCACCGCTTCGCAGGAGGTGACGGCTACCCATGCACTCTCGCTCCGTACCAAGGCCTGGACCAGGGCCGGACGCGAGAGATCGCCGTCGCCCATCGCCGCCACGAGGACACGGCGGTGCTCCACCCAAGCCGGGCACACCTCTACCGTCTGCTCCACTGTGTCCTCAGGGCGATCTTCGCAGTGGAAACACCCGGGCGTTTCCTCCCGCCTTATACGAAACAGGAACCTCCCGAAACAGCCGTATCCGGTGAGGACCTGCGTCAGGCTTACCGCCGTAATCGTGGCGTGTCCAATAGTAGTAGAATTACCGATGAACTTGGAAATCCAACTTATTTCTATGAAATAGGTCTTCACAAATGCCATAACAAAGTGTCCTTGAACTTAGACTGATTAGAGATGATGATGCTACAGACAGGTATCATAAACTTATATAACCACTGTTACACCCCATTATTACTCCGTTATTATTACGATTAGACCAATGAGTCGAGAAAATACGGATAACATGCCATCAAATTGGATTGGTCGGTGAATGTTGTACGTCATGCAGAGGTAATTATTGGGAAATGGGCAAACAAATACTGTTGATAGTAAATATTATTGGTTCGAGTGTATGGGCCTGGAAGCTACGGGCCAATGATTTGTGATTAGGATTAATTTGGACTATTATTTTGGATGGTTTCATAGCCTTGTTAGCGTATATGTTGCAGTAAGGAGATGAACAAAACGTGCCTCATGGAGTAAAAACATATAATAATAATAATAAACACATTTTAAAAAGAATTAAAAAAAATGCATTAGCAAAAATGTGGATATAATCATAATTAAAAGTTAACTGTTTAATTTTGCTCTTAAAACCTTTTTATGTTGCTATTTTAAATTATCAAAAATCACAACAGGGAAAAATAATAACGCATAAGAAGAAAAAATCAATACGCATAGCAGGTCCTGCTGAGTGATACTAGTATGCACCTATATAATTTTGTTTAAAGAAAAATGATCAGTACTATTAAATGACAAAAATTTAAAACGACGATGATTATGAATGAGTTTTATATTGCTATGATAATGGTACTTAGCCACTACTTTTGTTTACATAAGATGAATGTAGATATAATAATAGTATATTTTTAATTGTAGAAGTCTCTCATCTTTAGATCTCACTGCAATATTATTAGTTTTAAGTAATCTTGCTGCGCCGTAACAGGGTCATGTACTCACTAGTTTTAAGCCTAGCGTGTAACTATGGTTGTGTACATTGTGCATTAAACAAATAAATAAATATTAGCTACCGTATATAAGCGAATATGACTAATAATTTAAGTTTTCGATGTGTCAATTGCTAAAAAAGCGGAAAGATCATATTTATAACAAACCACCACTATCTTAACTATATCACCTGAGTTTCTAATATCTAACAAAATTGGTAAACCATTTTACCCTGTGAAATAAACAACCAAACCTATTGGAAAAGATTCTACCGTACTAAGTTGAGGCGTGAACCCTTCATAACCAATAAATGGAATCAAAATATTGACACGCTTATGACCAACTTTGCTAATCTAATTCTGTTGCTTATCTGGGCTATTTACAATGGAACACTCACTATATTAAAACTATGTAGATTTATGTTAATTTTACGTCTAAACAATTCAGGAGCCATTCGGGAGCTGTTGGTATGCGCTCTGAATTACAATTTGTATTTTAGAACTTATGTTTTTGAAGCTGTTTTGCGAGTAATCTGATTGTTGCTGAGGTGACATCAACAACAATCATGATTCCTTTCAAAGAGGCAGATCAATACCATTTCATTCCAAGAGAGTAGTTTGTGTAAATTATTCCTTCACCACTGCTCTCAAAACGGTGAAGGAAAATATCGTGAGGAAACCGGCATGTCCTAGAACCAAAAATTCGAAACCATGTGACATCTACCAACCCGCACTGGACCCGCGTCGTGGATTATGGCCCACTTCCTCTCACAGAGAGGAGGCCTGAGTCCCAGCAGTGGGAAAATTTTAGGCTACTTATGCTCGTAGCTAAAATAACCTAATAAATATTAATCAACAGCGACCTCAAACGGTTTTTAAATATTATTGACGTATAAAAGTGTTTGCCTATTTACAGAAATAAAATCATTCATCATTTATTAAAACAGTTCAAAGTACCTTTAATAATTTCAAAATAATATTTACAGTCAACAACAGCCGTCAAATCATTTGAATGACTATTTTACCTGTTGCTACCATTGCTACAATCTATTGCTTGAATCTTGACTTATGATAACGTCAATTAACCTGAGCCAAAACCACTTCGTATAATAATTCTCTGAGGATGAAATTTGTCCACTCCTACTACATAACATCACGCCATATTTCCCTGAAGGGAAGGGCAGAGGTGTACCTATAGTACCTACACCCATATTTCGCCAGTTATTTTTAAATCCCATATAATAGGGGGCGAACCTAATGCCATCAACTGGACACAAATCCAGATTCTGGGCAGCTTTTGAGAAATTGAAAATAGAAAAACCCAGATTTGTTAATGTTAAAATAGTTAACAAAAATAATAAATCCAATTAAATCTTTAAAAGTAAAAAAAGGATGAAAAGGAATTTTATCTAAATTTAACACTTTGTCCGACCTGGGGATCGAATCCAGGATCTCATGCTTAGCGGTAACGCTTGCGACCACTAAACCTACGCGGTAGTCCACTAATACTATTCCTTTATATAAAACACACTCCTATTTCAATACTCCTTCATGAGTGAGGGATAAACCCATCACCTTTTATCGACCAATTAATCCCAAACCAGGAGATTATTTCTAACATCTGGTTGGCTGATATCATAGTCTCGCTAATTCGTCGACCAATGAGCCGATGAGACTTAATACTTTCCGATCGAATGATTTTAATGGTACGTGTTTTCAGGAACATTTAATTTGCGAACTTTGTGATAAGGGTTTTCATGTGGTCAGACCCAAGTTGGATTAAATTAAAGATATCTGACCTCTGATAGGTTGACACGTTCTACTAGAATTTGTGGCCATTTGATTGGATTTTATAAAGCTGATTGAAGAAATAAATGACATCACTTTTTTATTTAAAAGACTGTGGTTTCGTTTCTATATTACTGAAAGATTTTTTTAGTAAAATGCATGTCGAACATATAATATAATAGAACACATAATCGAAACTCTAAAAATTATAATTTTTCGCTCTATAGAATATGATTGAATACTCTAACGTAATAACTGCTCTAACGTAATGAATGATTGAATACTCTAACGTAATGACTGCTCCTCTTTTTGTGAATCTCAAATAATTCCTACTTTGGGGTCGTAAAAATACTACACAGTGACTTGAATTAGTGCGACCAACTTTGATGCAGCCTTCACTGAGAAAAATTTCCTCTGCCGCACTACGTAAAATAAGGACAAAAATCGACCACAATGACGTGTGTAACCCGCTCCATTACGCGTAAGTAGCCAGTCATACGTAGTCGGCATACTGACGCTCATCATGGAGCGGGTTACGTAATTTACTCGTGGTCGATTTTTGTACGTACGTGCGTAGCCCGACTTCCGACTACGTAATACGTAGTGCGCAAGTCGCACTGAATACTCCTGAAACTACGATTGCAACACCCGTATACTATTGTTGCGAGCACAGTAGAACACGGTGAACCTTACGTGTGTACCATGGCGGCTTACGTACGATACTGTAGCGGGCACGTTAAATAATGATGAGCCATATCTGTGCACCGCGACGGCATACGTACGATACTGTGGCGGACACAGTAAAGCACGGTGAGCTGTACGTGTGTACCACGGCGGCATACGTACGATACTGTGACGGACACAGTAAAGCACGTTGAGCCGTACGTGTGTACCACGGCGGCATACGTACGATACTGTGACGGACACAGTAAAGCACGGTGAGCCGTACGTGTGTACCACGGCGGCATACGTACGATACTGTGGCGGACACAGTAAAGCACGGTGAGCTGTACGTGTGTACCACGGCGGCATACGTACGATACTGTGGCGGACACAGTAAAGCACGGTGAGCCGTACGTGTGTACCACGGCGGCATACGAACGATACTGTGGCGGACACAGTAAAGCACGGTGAGCCGTACGTGTGTACCACGGCGGCATACGTACGATACTGTGGCGGACACAGTAAAGCACGGTGAGCCGTACGTGTGTACCACGGCGGCATACGTACGATACTGTGGCGGACACAGTAAAGCACGGTGGGCCGTACGTGTGTACCACGGCGGCATACGTACGATACTGTGGCGGACACAGTAAAGCACGGTGAGCCGTACGTGTGTACCACGGCGGCATACGAACGATACTGTGGCGGACACAGTAAAGCATGGTGAGCCGTACGTGTGTACCATGGCGGCATACGTACGATACTGTGGCGGACACAGTAAAGCACGGTGAGCCGTACGTGTGTACCACGGCGGCATACGTACGATACTGTGGCGGACACAGTAAAGCACGGTGAGCCGTACGTGTGTACCACGGCGGCATACGTACGATACTGTGGCGGACACAGTAAAGCACGGTGAGCCGTACGTGTGTACCACGGCGGCATACGTACGATACTGTGGCGGACACAGTAAAGCACGGTGAGCCGTACGTGTGTACCACGGCGGCATACGTACGATACTGTGGCGGACACAGTAAAGCACGGTGAGCCATACGTGTGTACCACGGCGGCATACGTACGATACTATAGCGGACACGGTGAATCATGGTGAGACATACGTGTACACCACGGCGGCATACTTACGATACTATGGCGGACACGGTGAATCATGGTGCGCCATACGTGTACACCATGGCGGCATACTTACGATACTATAGCGGACACGGTGAATCATGGTGCGCCATACGTGTACACCATGGCGGCATACTTACGATACTATGGCGGACACGGTGAATCATAGTGCGCCATACGTGTGCAGCGTGGCAGCATACGTAGGATACTGTGGCAGGCACAGTAAAGCATGATGTGTCAGACGTATTAACTGTCGTAGTAGAGGTAAGGTACCGTTGCCGGTACAGTAAGGCATGATGAACCGTGCGTATGTACCACGGCAGTGGACGTACGATACTGGTGCGGGACCAGTAAAGCACGGTGAACCATACTTATGTACCACGCTAGCGTACGTTCGATACTGCTGCGGGTATAGTAAGGCATGGTGCACTATACTGTGTTACGTATGGCACACCATGCCTTACGATACTCGCACCTGTATTTTCCTTATGCTGGCGCATGGTACATACGAGTACAAAGGTGTTCAGATACTTATTTTGAATATTAAACACTCAAATCAATGAAATTTTGTAGACATGATCGAGAAACTAATATCTAGGTCTGTGGTTTATTACATTTTCGTAAAAATGTATAGTTTAAATATTGCAGGGAGTTTTGAATGAAAATATGAAAACCCCCTGCAATATTTAAACTATACATTTTTACGAAAATGTAATAAACCACAGACCTAGATATTAGTTTCTCGATCGTGTCTACAAAATTTCATTGACTTTGATTGGTTAATATATAATAATATCTGAACACCTTTGTATGTACTTACGGCCAGCGTCATAAAAATATATACGTTAACAAGAGCTCAAAAATATCTACACGCCTCTATGTCACTGACAATAAGGTTGGTGTTTACATATTTTGACTCGATGGCTGTATATATTTATATATTAATGACGTTGACTGTAACCATGCCAGCATAAGGAAAATACAGGTACAAGTATCGTAAGGCATGATGTGCAATACGTAACACGTAGTGCAATAGTGCACCATGCCTTATACCCGTAGCAGTATCGCATGTACTCGGGCGTGTAGATGGACGGGTATGGTGAATGGTATGGTGCCATATTGTCCCGCACTAGTAATCATACCTTTTATTTTTCTTCTCAGCATATATATTCGTCCACTGCTGGACATTTATGCTTCTCCCATGGTTTTTCTATGTCATCCTCGATGCGGCGTATCTGGTCGAGGTCGGCCCTGCCATCTTAGGAATGGCGGTCTGCCTACGCTTCGACTTCCCGTTCATACCTCTACTATAACAGTTAATAAGTTTTATACACATTATGCTTTGTAGTATAAGTAGTACAACCTGCACTGGTCAATAGATATCTACTTATAAATAATGGTGCGGGTACGGTAAAGAATGATGTATCATTATAAAGCTGACCAGATGTTTTAAAACCCGCGTGCGGTATTTTTCAGATTTAATTTCTTTTACTGGCAATAGTTACGTATAAATATATCACAAAAGGTCGCGTCCTCATTGCAGGGTTTTTTTAAAACTCTGGTCAGGCTTTACCTACTGTTGTTGAATTTGTACGATATTAGTGCGGCTATTATTATTATTATGCAAAATAATTTTGTAGCAAACTTAACAGCTACACCGATATAGCACCAAATCGGACCTGTAAGTGAAAAGCATACACTAATTGGTAATTTAGATAAAATAATACTTCACGATACATATACATTTAGTGTAGGTACTACCTACACAGCAATGATACATCATTTTTTATTTTTTTAAACTTTTACAAGGTTATTAACAGAAGAAATTCTGAAGAAGTTCTGTTCTCAAACCCTGTACAAGTTTTACAACGTTACATGCTTAAAAGGAAATAGACATAAAAGATTCATATTATTTATTTTCAATCGTAAAATTGAGACATACAAAAAAACCACAAGCTTAATTAATCATACTATTCTAGAATTACATGGTAGTCAACTATGAACGAGGAATTTCACCGTCTGTCGGTTGTTGACAGGCGTCCACCATTGCAAGATTTAAGGCCTACTCAAATCTGACCGGTATCCCGTACCGGTGGCGATAACGATATCCCGATGGGTATGCGGTAACGCGCTGTTCAAAGGTGTTCCGCAACTGCTGCCGGTAATGCCATACAAAATACCGGTCGGGATATCGGTCAGGTTTGAGTAGGCCTTTACAAAACGTAATACGGAAAGGACGAGAGGATTGGCGATTAGATATTTATTAAAATATAAGGGCGTCAGTAGATATCCTATCTTATATAGATTTCGTCTGAATGTTTTAGGGCAATTATAAATACTTAATTAGGTATAACAACAGACAGTCCATTATCAACATGAACAATGTCTCAGATCTCCGGTATTTGTAGCACGAGCCGGAAGCGGGTAAGTAAGAGCAACCTAGGATTCCCGACCAAAGAATCACTAGTACGAGCCAGTCCACACGGCGCGTTGCGTCTCCGTTGCGTCGACGCAGCGCTGCCGTTGCGTCATTTTACATTTTGCGTTGCGTCGACGCAACGCGCCGTGTGGACTGGCTCTAAGGGTACCTTGGCATCAATGGAGTCCGCGTGGTCGTCGCTGGAAACCAATGCATCTAGGCCTACGGTAAACTTAACTTAAAGCTCGTTCGCATACGAACGCTAATACATACGCATAAACCTAACTAGTTGCGGAACCTATGTCGCAAGGCCCGACTTTAAACTGATATAACCGGTATTCTACAAAAAAAAAAATACAAAATGTGGGGATCGCCCCGTTTTGGTAGCGATCCGAGAGCCACCTTTTGGCAGTAGGGGCGGTGCACCCCTACCCCATGGCCTAGGTGAAGGTTAAACATCAGTACCGAGTTTCGATATTTTCTACTTTTACGAAATTTGACTGATTTTAAAAGCATAAATGACAATACGATGAAAGAATACAAACAACAAATGAAACTCAGCTGATGTTTTACCTGAAGTTAAGTTAAAGAAACAAATTGGTGGTGGGCCCGTATTCACGCTTTTGCAAAACGGTATATAATGTAAGGTATGGGTACGTAAAATGTGTAAACTGTATCACCTGCGGGCAACAGATCCGCACAGGTGGGTGTGTTTCTGAATTTTTGCACGTGTTGTATGTGTTATAGTCAAACCCCGAAGTCCCGGCGCTCCAAGGTTTGCCTAGTCAAACCTCAGGTTTGACAAGAAGGCTTAGTCAAAGTCCAAAACTAATAGCGTGTTTCGACCTTTGGCTAACGCATTTATGGCCAAACCTAGGAGAGACTAACTTGGAAAGTCAAACGCCGAAACGCAATTTGATCAAATCGCAATTACTCCGCTGCGAAATTTCTAACCTGCAGGACCACGTGACCTACAGGAGTAAGGCAGTTTTGAATCTAACATCGGAAATGAATGAAGTTTTTCATACATATTTAGGTTATATAACCCATTCTGTCCCTAATTTAAGTCTGACTAGTCAAACCCCGATTTGATCGTACTGAGTTTCGGCGTTTGACTACCCAAGTTGGTCTCTCCAAGGTTTGACCATAAATTCTTTTGTCAAAGGCCAAAACACGCTTTAGTTTTGGACTTTGACTAAGGCTTCTTGTCTAACCTGAGGTTTGACTAGGCAAACCTAGGAGCGCCGGGACTTCGGAGTTTGACTACATATGCATGTAAGTGTGTGATGAGAGAAAAATAAACGAAGAAGGTTGGTGCTAATATGATGGGAAGTCCTACCCCAAGGGTACGTACGTCGTATGTGATGTGTAATGGTCGTTGTTATTCTAAAGTCCATCGAACAGTGACATAAAGTTTTAAATCTGACATTATAGTAATTGTAGCCGGTACAGGCGAAACAAGGGTATTATAATTATGTAATAGGTAATCGTTGGTTCTCATCACTTGATACGCATAGTAATGCTGATTAAAATCTATACACTCTAATGAAACACACTCAAATGTAACTTCATCATTGTCAAGTAAATAAATATTTTTTATTTCACCAAACTTTGGTAAGCCTGAAGATTCTGAAATATCTAGAATGACAATTGACGACAGCTCAAATCGGACACCATACAGTTTCACCCATGATAATGAGTACCAACAATTATTTTCGATTATACCTCGAGAATGAAAGTTTTGTCTTACATTTTCAATTTGCGCTTCTGTCATATTTGCCTTTTTGCCATAAGAGATCGTCTTTACAGTTTCATTTTTAAGAAAAGTATCGTTTAAAATTAATTGATGTTTAATAGCTATTGTTTTACAAACATTTACTCTGTTGTGTGATGCTCTGGCCACAAATTTAGATATACGATGCTTGGCTTCAAACCTCATCGTCCAGATTTGGGTAAGTGGGCCAAATTTTTTTAACATTTCTGGATAATGTGTAAGAAAATGAAACTTTGGCTTTAAGTCTGTTTCAGCAAATTTTCGATAGAGCTCGTTTAATTCAGCTACTGAAAATTTTACTTGATCAATAGTATTTTCATGGATTCTATGACTCAAAAGTTTATCCAACAATTGTCTTAATTTGATGTATAAGAACCAAACTTCGTTTTCATCTGGGACATTATATCCGACAATCAGCCCAAAATATCGAACAAGGGTAAGCATTTCAGAAGCCGAACATTTTAACTTTAATGTTGAGCCTTCTTTTGCTACAGAATCGCACGGTGTCGATGTAGAATCAGGTCCATAATTAAAATACCGTATTCTTGATTTTAAATTGTCAAAAGAAATTAGCATCTGAGTACACACTAGATTCTGTATCACAAATGGCATCACATATCGACAAGCACCCTCGAGATAGTCATGTAAAACATCTACGGCGACGTTTTGAAATAAGTCAAACCCATCTAAAGCAAGCCACGAGCATTTTTCTTTAAGACCAGTCATATGAATGTCATTTAAATGTAAATCATTTTCATAATTGACATTGTTTCTCAACAACGTGTCATCTTCATAAAGCAGTGTTTTGATTTGTTCTTTATTAGCAGTACAAATTCTACATGGCCGATTTGCAGAAAAACTTTCAACAAAACCTAACATAGCATTCAATCCTAAATTATCTCCCGTCACAGCTGCAACATAAAACTTAATTTTGCCAGTATACACATCAGTTTCAACATGAATACCATTGTTCCTTAAATCATTAAGAACATCAAAAACTTTTTGAAAAATTATGTTGTTTCCAAAGCTTGTTCTGTCTGATGAGTGAAAAAGAGCCAATAATAAAATATTTTGCAAAAGCGACACGTAGTGAGGTGGAAGACATGGTACTGAGGCATAAATAGCTCCAAGTTTATGAATCCCAGCGTGGCTTCCTAAGGGATTGCCTATTTCAAAATCGTCAAAGTAGATTATTAATGGTAAAATCATTGCATCATGCTCTACAGAATTTTCTGTCATTTTTTTCCATACTGAACCCTGAACAATATTCTCAATACCGAAAGAGTCATTTTGTACTGTGTCCAAATATTCAAGAGTATCCTTAATGAAATTTTTTGATGAAAAAATTAGTTTTAAATTTTCTTTTAACGGAATCACCTGCATTGTACAATTTACTTGTACTAATAACAAACCAGCCGCTGTTTTTTTAGACTCATTACGTTGACCTACAACCACTTCAAGGGGCTCAGAATAAGTTCCTATTTCATTAAAATATTTTAAACGTTTGTGTTCCGAATCTAAATTCTCAAACGCATCGCTGAACGCGCTAAATATTTTTTTAAAAGCATTTTTAACATGAACATTATCTTGGTCTGGTGGTACCATATCATTAAACTGTCGCTCTATAATGCATTGTGATTTAGAATGAAATAATTGAAGATTTTCTACAAGAACTTGTACGGCTTTACGCGGTATTATTGGGTTAGCATATAGAGTGGAAACGAGACTTGCAGCATGGTGACCAAGAGAGTTTTCGTCTCTTTGAGTTGGTAGAGATTCCATCGTATTTGCCGTTTCGTAAGTTTCTTTGCTTGACGTTGAAGGTAAATTTGAGATATTGGCTTCTGTATCAATCGGTTTGTTACTATTTGGATGAGGCAAGACTGACAATGATGACTGGTGCTCTCTAACTAAGTGCTTTTTGAAAGATGCAGAGGAAATATAATGACGATAACACCCTTGTTCACCACACCGAAATCCGGAAAATTCTACCGTTAATTTACAGAAAGTTCGCACATGAGTTATAAGTAAATTCGGAGACACACTGGCTTTTTTGCAATAGTAACAGGTAAACATTTTTAAAGTATTAACTCTAGATCAGTTAAAAGACTATTCACAGCCTGTGTGGGCCTGTCAAATTTAGTTTTAATATCGTAGAAACCCAATTGAATAAAAAGCCATATGTCTCCAGCTTCCTCCGGGTAACAAGCTCCTATCGATTGAAATATTTTAAATGCACAGTCTACTGCTGTTACTAATTTGTTGAAACTATACAATGTGTCATTTATTACCACATATGCTACTTTTACCTCAGTAACGGTAAGGCCAACAAAAATAACGTAGGGTTGAACTGTGCGGCCTAGCCTCTGCAGGTTCTCCTTTTTTTGAATGATCTTGTTGGTAACGTCGGCTTCAGAAGCAGCTTGCGATATATAGCCGTCGCATACTTCTGCTCTGGATGGCTTCCACGCTGGCTTTCCTTTTATTTTCCGTGCAGGTGAAATGTTGATGACATAAGCCAGCAACATCAAAGCAACATTGCTAGATGTCTCTGGTTCATCTTCTGTATTCAAAGAAAAAAAAAAAGTTTCGGTTAATTTTTAAGACTTAATTTTACTAAAATTAAAAAAAAAACACTATGGACGTCATTTTTTCCATACACTAACTGAGCGGCTCGGTGCTGAGGGGAGGGGGAAGTCACAAATCTGTGCGATTTCTAGAATGGGCGGGGCCTCTGAGACTCCACGTCATAGTTAAAGATTAATAATAAGAACTAATATTTGAGCAAAACTTCTTACCGTCAATCAGTGCAATTATATTTGCTATTTTTGTTCTCGTATCTTGGTCTCTAATTTTTCGTAATTTTAATGAAGCATATTTTATAATTTCTTCATTTTTGAGGGTGATAGAGGAAAATAATTTGTTTTCCTTTCCCGGATACAGACGACTGAAATCGTTCATTAACTGAAAAAAAGAATACAATAAATGTGCGCCACGTTATTTCCACTGGTGAGAAAGGTCCGGATGGCTACCACATAGGTTATTGGGTTGTTGAGCGAGAACTAGAATAGCTTGTCTCTTTTAGTGCCTGCACAATATCTCGTTCTGCAATGTCGGCAGCGCGCGAGTGTTGCAAGTGACTAGAGTCTGTGCGAAAAGAGAAGAACCGTGGCAGATACGGGAACTAACATTACGAATTTTACATGGCAATCGAAATTCAGACACTTGTCTTATAACCCCTCGTTTTCACCAAAGTATAATACATGTATTTTACAAATTGAATGCAATGTTTTAGTTTTTCGCATGTATTAAATATGTTGTTCAAAACTTGTTATGAAACTATATTACATGATTGTATAAAACTTGTTGTAAGTATACAAAACTTGTATGAAACTTGTTAGTTGAAAACTTCTAGTCGCCTACATGTTTATGATCTCATATACAGAAATTGCAATAAAATAAACATTAATTGTCTAAACCACGTTTGTATTTTGTAGGTGAGAACGCTGTCAATGTATCAGAGGGCCTAGTGTGAGTTTCTTTTAACCATCTCGACTTTACGCATCGACCGCTTTTCTCCGATTGGCACTCGTTTGGTGAAGGGCCAATCAGAGAGCAAAACGCGATCGATGCGTAAAGTCGAGATAGTTAAAAGAAACTCACACTAGGGCCACAGACGAGTTAATACATGTCACAGACTTCATTGTAAACGTAAATGTGTTTTATACTTGTAAAAATACTTGCTGGCTACACAGTTGAACGAAATAATGTTTGAGACAGTTTTGACAAGTATTCTACAAGTTTTTTTTTTACATAATCCTTGTGGTTATTTATAGAAAAACCACAAGGATTATGTAAAAAATAAGCGGCTGCGGTTTATGCTTACCAAGGTATAGCCTTGTGATTGTTTTAAGGCTGGGAAATCCTTGAAGTAATCTGCTATATCACCTTTTCCACATTGGATGCGATTTAGGCGGTAATCTGCAGTTTCTGCCCACTTTTCTTCAACAGATTTCCATGGATCGACATTGTTTTTCAGCCATAGTAATGTTTCTTCATAGACAATACCTGTAATTTATATGTGTATGGTGGGATGAGTCAACAAGAGGAAGGGCATCATAGTACAGTCGCCCGTAGTACATTTAAATCACGAAAAAGGTGACTAGCGATTATTTGCTTACCACTTTCCAGAGATTCCAGGCTATAAATGTCATCATCTGTGATAGTTGGCGTGGATCTGAGCGATGATCTGGACGACTTCGAGGATGAACGGCTAGTTCCCGGCAACTGTCCACTTTCTCGCAACTTTCTCCTTCGAGCTATACAACGTGTTTTTTTTGATATCCCATAACTCTAGGGTATGATTGAGGCCATATCAAAGAATCAAGTGGCATATGAGTTATGTTCCAATCCTTCGTTTTTTTTTTTTTTTCATTTTTCATACAAAATAATTCGGCAAAGTCACGATTATTAATGTAAAACACCCTTACGTGAAATATGACAACGTCGCATTTTCTTAGCTTTAAATATGAATGATTGGTTTGAATAAAGATGAATTACTCGTATTTATCAATGAAACTTGGATACCTAGACACATCGAGGGTCTATTTTGTACGGTAAGCAAACAAAATTAGGTAGGTGAACTTTATAATTTTAGTTTCATCAAATTCAGCTTTTAGTGTTTTTAAAGGACGCAACTAAGACAACGCTAGGATGATGGATAGGATAATTTGAAATAAGTTAAGCGAAAACAAACTGGCCTAAATGTTATCACTTCATTGTTTAATTAAGTTTTAGAAACTTATGAAACCTGGGACTTTTGGCAATTTGGTATAGCACTGGCTTTATTTTTCTTAATTTGTAAACTAAACTGATAATTTTTACCTGCCTATCCAAATATGTCAAAATATGCCATCGTTAGATATTGAGTTGAAAATTGATTGCGGGGATTTGACAGATTTGGGTAAGTTGATGTGTTGTGTGTGTGTTTTATGGGTTTAGGGTATGATAAAAAAAACAAGTTTTGTTAAAGTAATCCGTTTAATTTAAATGATTTTCAAAGTGTCCGCCATGGTATTCCAAGCACACATTTAGCCTGGTGCGAATCTGCCTATTTAAATAAACATTGTTTTGGCGCATTTCATTAGCTGCTTCTTCAATTCGTCTAAGTAAATGGTCCCTTGATAAAAATTTTTTTTTCATACACCTTACTTTTTAATGTGATAACCCCACACGTAAAAATCTAGTGGGGTAAGGTCTGGTGATCGCGCCGGCCACGCTATAGTCGGGCTTCCACGCCCGATCCAACGTTCTGGGTATTGTTCGTTTAGGTATTCCCGTACCTGTGTCCCATAATGGGCAGGCGCGCCATCGTGTTGGATCCACATTGTGCGAATTGTCTCCAGATCCACATCCTCAAAAAAATCTACGAATATTAGATTCCGTAAAAACGTTAAATAATTTTCTGAGTTAAGGCGGTGCGGGATTTCTATGGGGCCTATTAATTTATTATTTAAAATTCCCGCCCACATGTTGACAGAAAACTCATGTTGGTAAGAAGTTTCCCACACAGCTTGCGGATTCTCTGTTTTCCATTGATGCTGGTTTTTTGAATTAAAAACCCCAGCGCGCGTAAATTGGGCTTCATCCATCCATAAAATTTTACCTATCATATTTGGGTCCTGAATTAAAAATTCATTCATGCGCTGACAAAAGGCTATTCTAGAAAAATTATCCGCGGGTAATAGGCCTTGAGCTTTGCGATAATGGTAAGGGTGGAGCCCATATCTTTTCCATAATTTCCACACTAAGTTGTGAGACACTCCAACTATTACACCCACACGTCTCGTAGATAATGTTGGATCTTCAATTATTAGGTTCATGATCCTCATTTCTTGAACCTGAGTCAAATTCAAGACTCTTTCGTGAGAAGATGATCTTAAACCATTTTCCCGAAATCGTCTATGTATCTGTAACAAGTAAAGGTGCGCTTAAAATGTGACATAGGTAAGAGTGGGAACAAAGGCAACCGGGGACTTTTTTGCCTATTTTTTTATAAAAAAACGTTGCCCCACACTAGGTATATCTCCTGTGTCGTGGGTGCATTTACAAACATTTAAACTCACGTACACAAACACCCAGACCCGACCCGGAATAACTACTTGTAGGTCATACAAATATTTGTTCCGTGCGGGAATCGAATCCGCGACACGCAGCGCAGCAGTCGATTGCTCAGCCACTGCGCCAACTGTGCCGTCGAATTTGGTTTTGTTTACACCGGCTTCAAATTAAACACGCAGCATCTCTCCTAGAACAACAATTAAATGTCATTCGTCACGTCATCATATACCTATTCAAATCGGCATTCGCCTGCACATCACATACCTATTCAACGCGACTGTTGAGCATGAGGTCCTGGGTTCGATTCCCAGGCCGAGCAGTGTTATTGGGTTTTGCCATTAAAAATTTCTGAGTATCAGCCACCGAGTCTGGATTTGTGTCCGGTTAATGGCAATAGGCTTGCAAACCCTCGTGTCCGATACTAAATTAGTAAGTCACCAGGAGCATAGCAGAATTATTTAGGTACAATTTTTTTCGAACCTTTCAATAATATCAACAAGCGAAACCTATTATCCGGTATTTTGCAACTGTAACACTTCTTAAGAAGCTTCTGTAATTATTTTTATTTAAAAAAAGATCATTTCATCCTATGTATTTTACTGATAAAATAAATAAATAAATCATTCATTACATTTAACTGTCATGTAATAGTACATTATGATATAGGTAAGTGTGGTAAGTTGAAAATTACAGCCGAGGCGATATTGCTACAAGAAAGCAGAGGCTGTAATTATCAAAGCGCACGTGTGTCATACGACGTTTTATAACATATTTGCGAGTAAATAAATAAAACTGTTCACGAATAAATCTTTTACTTGTTCACAAATTAGCGATGCAATAAGAGACCCTTTACTAGCAAATGTGTTACAAAAGACGTTTTATTAAACTGTATTGCTTCATGTATGTTATTATTACTGAAAGAGACCATACTAAGGGCTAAAACGAATAAATAAACTATGTGAACTTACGTTTATGAAGGTTTGATTGTCCGGCACAGTGCGATTCGGAAATCGACGCTGGTATTCCCTCATAGCTTCCATGGAATTTCCATTACAATATCCATACACAAAATGAATATCTGCTTGATGTTCTGGCGGATAGTTGTGCCTCGGCATTGTAACTGAGTTAACACCCAAAACACTTCAACGTACAAAGTTCAACAAAAACAAATTAACAAGAAAACTTAATAAAAACAACAATAAAATAACAGCAAAACCGTAACAATTTTACGTGGCACAGAAACTTGTAAACGAGACGAAAGTCAGGAAACAAGTGTTAAACAAAGGGCTTGCTAAAAATAATTTCACTTTTTGCTAACGCTACGAGTTCCATGTGTGCGTTCATTGTATTTAGTAACTAACAGGTCGGTGTCGGATAAAAGAATTAGTAGGGTTGTCAATATTTATGTAGGTAATTGAGTCATAAACTAGTTGTGAAAGTGAGATTCGATCAGGACAGGTTTGATTTCGTGTTTGGTAAAATGCGTATGGATATTATAAAAAAGGACGAAGGGATCCAGGTACTTAATGTTACTCAACAATTTAACATCATACGATAGTATCTGGTTTGTGTAGCTCAACTTTAGTTATGTTTAGCCACGCAAATTAGATACTATCCTTGAAAAATGACGTCATTTCAACTTTGCACATTGGAATGAAAAACTTTTTAGTGTTTCAGAAAAGTAAACAGCTAGGATAGATACCTCATGGAAACTAACATAAACATTTTTAAATTCGTTTATTGATTTGTACCTACATAATAAATTCCAAAAAAGTCTTCTTCAGTTACTTAATTGGAATATCTAAAACATATTAGGTACATGTGATGTGGCTATCTAGGCCGTTCGTTTCGCTTAGAAGAATTAACTTAGGAAAAATCTGAAAAAAGCCAATGACTCCTAATGAATGAAAGACTAAAAAATCTTACGTACATAACTACCTACGCATTATAAACTCGTAAGTGACAACCCTGATATTCCGAGCACTACACACACATAGTACTCATTGTTAACCGTCCCGTTCGAGCCCGTGACGCTACGCAGGAACCTACTCAATAGCTCTATCTTGCTTACACAAAGCGACAAGCGCCAATGAGAGAGTGAAAAACCCGAGTCGTAGCAGGTGCACTTCACCGAGTTATCATTGTAAGTAGGTATCTAGGCAACTCTTGCGCGCTGCGCGCTAGGATATGTTGTGCTGCCTTTTTAATGAAATCGATATCGATTAAACCCGTACTTAGTCTTCAATGTCATTAAACACTTACTTTGATTTAACGCACATAATTATTCAATGAAGATTACGAATTTTCTAGTCAAGCAAAAATGCGAATATTACGAAGGTGGCTCAAATTAATAATAAGCTTCACCCAGTACTTAATTTAAACTTTAGCCATAGGTTACAAACCTTAATTAATGATGCTAATTCGTAGTTAGTTTAGGTACCATACCCAATCATTTTGGTGCAGTAGTAGTTCTACTAAAGCGTACAATGTGTTTCAACTAAGAATAGGATGACCTTTATAATTATTGTGACGACAATTACATTAAAAAAGACTGCAAATTAATTTTCAATAGTATTTATTATCTTGTTAATGTTACTTTCATATTTTTAAGAGCGTGTAAGTATTAGAAAAGCGTGCATTAAATCACAATATGGCGTCAAGGTCATCCTATTCTTAGTTGAAACGCATATTAAATAAGATGTAATGTCATTTAAATTTTGCTTCGTAATTTAGATATTCAAACTACTTGAGGTTTCATCGATGTCGACAAGGTAGCTTTCCCTTCACTAGCTGCCGCCGGGAAGCCCCGATACCAACATACCTACATATTTTATTTTACTATTTATTTTACTACACTACTGCGAAGTTTGGCAACCTCGCAAAAGTAAAGATTCGTCATACTAGTGACAATTTTTGACCTAATTTAATTATGATTGATGATATCTCCGAAACGATGCATTTTTGGACCACCTATTCTAGGAGTTTTAGTATTATTTTTACCTACAGAATATAACCCTAGAGTTATGGGATATCAAAAACAACAGGTTGTATAGCTCTCGTAGAGCTTTCCGCTAGCATTTTTTTTAGCTAATTTATTTGTAGCTGATAAATATGCAGAATAATACACTAGAACGCGTTCCTTGTGAAATATTTCCACAATTTCGGTAGCTAGTTTATAAAATTCTTCACTGGAAATTTTCTTCGCACAATTGTTTTCTAGTATGTGGTGTATTAGCAGCTGGCTCAATTTCCTTCGGGAACCCTCCGTCAGTAAGCCTCCTTTTCCCTCTTTGAGTATTGCTCTGCCGTCTAAACTTTCCTGTATGTAAAACACAAACACTATTGATACCAACTTTTTAAAGTTGTTGAACAAATTGATAAATTAATGAGTAAATGGTCCAGTTGGAGAACAGCCTTCGGAGCTCTATGAGTAGTAAATAAAACCAAAAAAAAAAAAAATAGAATTGTAAAAAAAATTTTTTTCGGTGACCGATTGTCCCTCCTTTTTTTGCTCTTATTTAATTGAGGATACCCATAGAAACAATTTAGGCTTTATACACTTTTTCGTAAAATGCATATTTTTCGAGTAATTTAACTTTGAAGATTTTTTTACTTTTTTTTAATAATTAAATATCTCGTGATAATAATTAAATAACTGTGAGTCGGGGACACATCATGCCCATGACATAAATTGATGGGGACAATGATCGAAAATCGATATAAGTTCTCAGTAAATATGCATTTAACGAAAAAAAAATTATAAGTTTAAACATGTTACTATATGTGCCCTAAATAAAAAAAAAGCAAAAAAAAGTCATCGGTAAACGATTTTTTTTTCAAAAAAAAAAATTAAAAAGATTCTGAGTCTTTTTTCCCATAGGCCCCAAAGGCAACACTCCAACTGATTCCGACGAATTGAGAACGTCCTCCTTTTTAAAGTCGGTTAAATGCCGCGCAGTTACCAAGTTAAGCTAGCTAATGATAAATACTATTGAATACTAAATAGGTATATACTACTTAGTAATGCAGACCATACACGTCCAATTCGATCGTTCAATTGGCATGATACTGCTGATTGGATCCAATCTGCAGTTCGTCCATATACCTACACCACACACGATCAATTCTAACTGTCCAATCGGACAAATAAAGAAAAAGAAAAAAAACATAAAAATCGGTCTATAAATATCGAAGATATGCGCAAACAATGATAAAACAAATATATACAATCTAATTAAGAACCTCCTTGTTTTTTGAAGTCGGTTAAGAAAAATCATACGATCGATCGCCCACTGCCATACACGGTCCAATCGGCATGATCCAGCCAAAATAATTGAATTTTGATTGTTCCGCCAATTCGATCTGTCCTGCCTGCCGATCCACGGCCACATACGGTCAATTCGATTGGATCCAATCGGCAGTGTCATGCCAATTGTACAATCGAATTGATGGTGTATGGCCTGCATAACTATACGAGTTGTAATAATACGGGTTTTAATAATGTACCAAATAAATACTATACATACGGATGTACTTACATTTTTGCTGGTTAAACAATATACCTAAACTATGAATATTCTACTAGCATACTAACTTTGACTATTGCCTTCTAAATACTCATACAATCTACTAAAGAAAATAACATTACATTTAATAGTTTCAATACCTGAAACAAAACAAAACGTAATCTAAGAATTATTACAAACTTAAATAGGTACCCGGTCCTATCTTAATGATGGGCATTTTCAATTTTATCTTAAGCAAGGTTTACACGAGGCCATCGCAAGCCAAGCCAGCAACGCTGGCGAGAATAAAGTGCCCGTCTATTTTTCAAGCCAGTGAGACTGGCAGCCAGCGATGGCCTTATGTAAACAATGCTTTTGGTCCATAACACAAACATAAAGTACCTACCAAATTAAGCTACAAAATAAAAATTTAAGTGAGCACCAAAAAAGGGTGGGGCAGCCTGTCAGTATTGTATTACAATCACTGTAAACTATACAAAAATGGACTTAGCAGGTTAACGAATTAGGCCGACGAAATACGTTTTGTTATCAAACTGAGTAATTTTATTATTATAAGTAACTCACAGTGTTATTAGCTGCAGCAGTACAATCTGTAGAGGTTTTTGCATTATCACTGACATCAGTGTCCCGTACAGCGTTTTGAGTTGAGTCGTTTAGCCCAGCATTCCTAATTTCAAGGTTCTAGAAAAATAATTTAAAAGTATACGGCATCGGTCCAAGAGAAAAAATCGAAAACATTTTTATTAGCTAAATACAAGATGTACAATAAACAAGTAGGTACGTACATTGACACTGGTCGCTTTTTGATGTTGTAGTAGCCAATTTTTAAATTTTATTCTGGGGCCAATCTTTGGAATCATTTCTTTCAAATCTTCATCGTTTAACAGAATGGCAGTTTCAAGTGATGTTATAAGATTGTCTGAAAAATACAAATACAAACATGTACAAAACTTGTTATGTAGGTAAGTACCTACCTACTTATAATTGCCTACATGTTCAGTCGGAGAGTCAGGTTTTTGGGCGGTCTCTTGGTTTTCAACAAAAAAAAATAATCTTTTTAACAAAAAATTGAACCGACGAAAAAATAAAAAAAGGAAAAAATAAAAAATTAACGTTTTAGTCCAGCTAAGCTCCACATTAATTTCGAGTCGGCGCCAAAGTTTGTATGGCGCCACCTGTACACTGTTGAGGACCTCTTGGAACTGACTTCACTACAACATAACAGGGATCTGGAGTTGATCTAATAATGGAGACGCCATCATCAGATCCGTGTTATGTTGTGGTGTCATCACACATCATAAATGTTTGGTTAATTTCAACAGAATCGGTTCACAATTGAAAATTCAGTAGGAAAATTATCAATAAATTCCTTTTTTTCTACCCTTAGGGGCAGATATAATTTTTCATATTTAAATGGGACCGATTTTTAGATATACTCTTTCCAATAAAAAAAGAATTTTTGAAATCGGACCACTCAATAAAAAGTTATGAGTGGTCATACATAAAAAAAATATACGTGTCGAATTGAGAACCTCCTCCTTTTTTTTTCGTCGGTTAAAAAATGCTGTCCGTTACCGATTAGTAAAGTTTACAACTTTATCCAACAAGCAATAATAAGGTTTTAAACTTGTTTGTAAGTAGTATTATATGTAAAAGGCTATCAGACAAGTTCAAACATGCCACCAAAGATGAGAGTGAAAATAACTCAATGAGTGAAAACGAGGGGTTATGTTATGACGCAACATACTATTTCAAAGTGCGACAGATCTAAGAAAATTTATAATCTAAATAAAACAAAAAATCTTGACTAAATAAAACCGAGAAACTGGCTTACCTTGAAGGAATGGTATTATTTCAGATAAACCGGCGTTTAATATCTCTTCCATAAATTCCATGATGGCTACGCTACGACGCGTTTTAGCACAAAATCACTAATCATAATTCAGCCAGACTTCGTGTTGTTCGGTCTGTTTTTCTCAGGCGACTGCTGACTGCCGCGCCGTTGCCGCGAGGCGCCCCCGCCTCTGGCGCCGCCGGGGGCGGGGCGTCACGGGCTGATGCAACACATTACCTTATTTGGTAGCGTTTCGTGACCTTCGCGATGTTTCTTTATTTTTTTTTTTCTTTACCCTTGCGGGAAGGCAAAGGAATCTAGCCCATGCAGCCTGATCTTATGTTATTGATTAACACATTTTGTAATCAAAGGCAAAATGCAAAGTCTTTTTTTTTATAATAGTTCTTCACTTTCTGGTAAATTCTAGTGTTCGATTCTATAATGTCCAATTTTTGGCTGATTCCCTGTTTTAGAGCCTCTGCGCAGTGCCTTGCGGGGGAGCGCGGTGCGTTTATTCTAACGTGCGGTCAGTGTAGCCAACCCTACAGTTTTAACTGTAGATCTACAGTTTTTTGTAAATTCTCTCAGTTTTTAGTTTAGGCCTCGAAATCTAAAGTTTTTTATTTAAGATGATGGTGTCTCTGTTTTGTTTGCTACGTAGTCCGTATACTAAGTCAGCTTCAGTAAAAAAGAACAATGCCCACCTTCCATACATTTAAAAACCTGATAATGAAAGTATATGTATAGTTATATGATATAGTAGAAATACTTCATATAAGTTTATAAAATAATGTCTTATAGTCATTTTGGCGATTTAAACGCCACGAAGTCCAAAAAATATTAATGTTTCTTTTTAGGTTAGGATTTGGCGTTAGGTACCAAAAATAATGAAACAAACGTGCATGAACTAATTAATTAGGTACGCTCGATGTTTTGTCTAAAATAGGAGTATTTACCTAACTATGGTATAAAACATCCTTTTTACTTTGTTAATTCCTTGAAACTAACTGCCCCTAAGTCAACAATGCTAAGACTGCGCCGACCAGTGTTGCCATATGGAGGAGGCGTGAAATCTATATTTTCATTTTAAAAATCCGTATTACCAGTAAAATCTCACCATTTTTCATTGTTTTTTGGCAAAAAAACCTGTAACAGATCTTTAGGACGTTATAGGTACTGAATTTCAATGTTTAGTCGTGTTCATGTACATACTTAAAAATATTCGTCTTACCTCCGCGTCCAATAGATAAGTCACTCAATTTCTTTTTACATAATGCAAACGTGCAAAATCCTTCTTGCTACGTTTCAGCAAAACCTTGAAAGTAGATTCAGCCAACCAATCTAAGTTGAAGCGCTAAATTATGCCTGATTTTTTGCATTTCCAGCCATTGTTTTCAAACTACACTTAATGTCCTTTTCAATCAAAGACAATAGCTCTAAAGGTTTTGTCTTTGATACACGGTTTCGAACGCGACCTATGGCACGGTATTCCCCACATCTCATGTTTGTGTTACGGCTCTATTATGTTATATTTCCATGAAATGAAAATAATAGTTGCGACAGAGGACTAAAATGTGATTTATAATGAATACTACGAAAAAAACTTCGGAATCTGCTCTGTACAGCATCTGGCTGAGGTTGAGTCCATCTGTACGTAAATCCGTATAAAAGTCCGTAAGCATGATTCATCCGTACTGGACTTCCAAAATCCGTACAAATATGGACAAATCCGTATATATGGCAACACTGGCGCCGACCGCCGATGCAAATCACAGAACTGTTAAATGTCAAAAAATCCATTTCACTTGCGCACACTCAATGAAACACTGAATGATTAATTTAATTCAATTATTGTGTTATTTTTATATAATTTAATTTATCCCATGACTAATAAAGAAATAGTTACTGATCAAATTAAACGTAAAATAAGTATTAAACTACGAAACGAAGTTAAATATGGTCAACCAGCAATGTTTAAAATGGAACGTTTAAAAAAAAAGAATGATTGGATGCGTTCAAAATATGTCAATACGATATGTCATGACGTAGAATTAGCTTAAATTAATGTTAAAAAATCTTTTTTTCCTGCGTTTCTTTTATCATTGTGATAAGCGTAATCAATATACAATTCAATAAGCTATATTTTAAGATTTATTTCATTTCTATACATAGTCAGGTCAAAAATAAGCATTCTTCTTTGCTACGTAGTCCGTACACTAAGTTAGCTTCAGTAAAACCTACTATTATCGGACTGGAATTAATTGTCAATCGATTTATTAGATGGCGTTAATGGTGGACATAGTGAGTAGATCGTTCGGTCGATGTCTGTTTTACCGACATTCCATTGTTTGCTTTTTTACTTAGGTACTCGGGAATCCCCGTGAATGCTTTGACTATCGAGTTATATGGTACCTTTATTGTCATGAGTTATTTTCAGGGCAAGCTTCCTCAAAAATCACTAGTCACTTTTTCTGAAGTGCTGTATTAGCTTAACAATACTAGTTTTTAGATAATACTAATGTTACTTGACGTAGAAAATAAATGTATCTTTGAGACTTTTAACATTTAATTTGATTAAAACTTTGATGATTACATGTTTTTTTTTTGTTTTTAATTCCTTCGCTATGATGTATTTTATTTACTACTATCACATTACTGTTGTTAGTTAAATTTTCGCACTTCTTTGTATTAAACTGTGACTGGAATGCACCCGCAACGGAAATTATGTAATTTTGCAACAAAACTCATTCATGACACGTCAGCATGGCAACCTAACATGTTTGTTTACTTTTTATTTTCATGAACTTCCCTAAAATACTATATTTTTCCCACTGTTTGAAAAAATACTATTATCCTTCAAATCAAATCAAATCTTTTTATTGTGGGCATAGGTTATACAGATGATCAAACAATAAAATTTATTGTTTGATCATCTCGGCAGGACATAGTGGAACTTAATTTAATTAAGTTCCACTATGTCCTGCCGAGTAGACATACAATAATTATGTATTACAGCAGGTATTCTGGAATAACTTACAAAACTACATACCAAATCAAACTACCATACAAATTATGTAACAACAAACTACTACAATTATGTTTAATACTTTTAATATCTAGTTATTTAAGAAATCGTGGATCAAAACAAAAGGTGGCAACTCTATGCACATGTTATCGTTATAAACTACAATATGAGTCACTATCTGTGTATACTTATTAGGTATTGCGTAAAAAGGGTACCCAAACGGTATTGGGTACACCGTACATCCCTTGACAGCCCTAGGCTAAGTTTTTTTCACGGCAGTGCGCGGCGCTTCCTAGATCTCCATGCGATACAAAAATATGTGCCGTAGATTCACCGCTGCAGCGAGAGGCTAACGGTGACTCTACCGCATGCGTTTATTTCACGGCAATGCGCGCACTTCTATGACACTATATTTCATAGATTAGGCGTTAGAAAAAGGCAAGGCAATGCGCGCAGGCTCTTAGATTTCGTAATTCCATTTGTCTGTCGGTTCCTTGTTTTAAATTTCGTTAATCGTGTTTCGAATGAAATTGTATAAGGTTAAAAATGCTTCTTTTATTAAGGCGAATACAATGTTAAGGGGAATAATGACACAAATTGTTATCAACACAAAAAATACTTATACAATTATTTTAATTTTCCGTTGTTAGACATTTCGTTCGCGAACAAAAACAAATATATCTTCGACACAACACTACGCCGCCGCGCGATCAAAAGCAAAATAATATCTAGAATTTGAAAATATTAAAAAAATCCATTATGGCATGGCCAACTTTTTTGTTTTGGGCCGATTTCAATGAAACTCGGTTTTTGGTACTATTTTGACAAGGAAATAACAACGCAATGTTGAAAATATTAAAAATCCATTAAGGCGACCAACTTTTTTGTTTTTGGGCCGATTTCGATGAAACTCGGTTTTTTATACTATTTTGACTAGGAAATAACGCAATGTTGAAAATATTGAAAAATCCAATATGGCGGCCAACTTTTTTGTTTTTTGGTCGATTTCGATGAAACTCGGTTTTTGATACTATTTTGACAAGGTAATAACGCAATGTTGAAAATATTAAAAAATCCAATATGGCGGCCAACTTTTTTGTTTGTGGGCCGATTTCAATGAAACTCGGTTTTGGTACTATTTTGACAAGGAAATAACGCAGTGTTGAAAATATTAAAAAATCCAATATGGCGGCCAACTTTTTTGTTTTTGGGCCACAGTAATTTCATGATGCGACTGACGTCATAAAGATTCTATGTACCGAACACAGTCAGCAAATAACGGAGTTCGTAAAATGAGCCAGGATACGTAATAACTGATGATGTAGGCGGAGACATTATTAATTATCCAGTGTGCGTAAAATGTATCGGCATATCCCCTACCCTGCTCGTACATTATGTACGTAACCGGGACCATTACTTAATGAGACGGATTCAGTACAATGATTTGGCAACCAGTTACTGTTTTAAAGAGCCTGGATACTGAAATAAGGCGGCTGTATAACGTCGTACTTACGTATAGCGCATACATATTTTATGTTACGGGTTAAGTAAATTACGTATGCTGCTCTGTGCGGAATCAATAAACCGCATACGTAAATTTTAAGAGTGCGCTACAGTAATTTCATGATGCGGCTGACGTCATAAAGATTCTATGCACCGAACACAGTCAGTAAGTAAACGGAGTTCGTAAAATGAGCCAGGATACGTAATAACTGATGATGTAGGCGGAGACATTATTAATTATCCAGTGTGCGTAAAATGTATCGGCATATCCCCTACCCTGCTCGTACATTATGTACGTAACCGGGGCCATTACTTAATGCGACGGATTCAGTACAATGATTTGGCAACCAGTTACTGTTTTAAAGAGCCTGGATACTGAAATAAGGCGGCTGTACAACGTCGTACGTATAGCGCATACATATTTTATGTTACGGGTTAAGTAAATTACGTATGCTGCTCTGTGCGGAATCATTAAACCGCATACGTAAATGATAAGAGTGCGCCACAGTAATTTCATGATGCGGCGGACGTCATAAAGATTCTATGCACCGAACACAGTCAGTAAGTAAACGGAGTTCGTAAAATGAGCCAAGATACGTAAATGATTATGTAGGCGGAGACATTATTAATTATCTAGTGTGCGTAAAATGTATCGGCATATCCCCGACCCTGCTCGTACATTATGTACGTAACCGGGACCATTACTTAATGAGTCGGAGTCAGTACAATGATTTGGCAACCAGTTACTGTTGTAAAGAGCCTAGATACTGAAATAATGCGGCTGTATATCTTCGTTCGTATAGCGCATACATTTTTCCTGTTGCGGGTTAAGTAAATTACGTATGCTGCTCTGTTAATACATATGCGGCATCATTAAACCGCATACGTAAACGTTAATAATGCGGGCACAGTAATTTCATGATGCGGCTTACGTATTAAGGATGCGGCCTCATTACAAGTAACTTGTTTACATTGTCTTTACAGAGCAATCAAAATCAAAATCAAAAGTCATTTATTGACGTTCGAAAAGTGCTGATTCTCAGCCTAATTTGAATTAGGCTGAGAATCAGCACTTTTCGAACGTCAAAATACATAAGACAGTCCCCCAAAAACGCCCACCCTTCGACACTTCCTAGTGCTTTAGCTGGGAAGAAGAAGTGGCGGAACAAACTCCCCAGCAGCACAGCTGTCTGTTTAGTCGGATGGACTTGATTCTATACATACATAGGCAAAGTAATAAACAATCTCGCATATTACCTAAAATAAAAGTTTCCTGGTATAAAGGGCTCTATATGTCAATAACTAATGACTTACTAGATAGATGATAAAAAACACTTGGTCAATAAAATTTAAAAAAAAAAAAAAAAGTATTTAACTAAATAAATATATGAACCCATATAACCTGTCACTAGGTACGCTAATTCTGGAGAAAGAACATAAACATTGTCTTGTGTTAATCACAGCGACCAACTATTCTTGTCATTTAGATAGTCGTTAATGGAATAGTAAGCCTTTAAACAAAGGATGGATTTTACTTGAACTTTAAACGCATCAAAAGGCAAATCTAGCAAAGAAGTGGGAAGCTTGTTATAAAAAGTTATACCAAGCCCAACAAATGAGTTATGAACCTTATGAAGCCGGTGAAAGGGAGCACGTAGTTTGTCCTTGTTTCTAGTGTTAACGGTATGAATATCACTGTTTTTAGTGTACATGTGTATATGTTGCCTAATAAATAAGATGTTAGCTAATATGAATTGTGATGCCACTGTGAGAATACCAATATCTTTAAAAAAGTCCCTCAAGGAAAATCTGCCACCTAACTGGTAAATTGCACGAACAGCACGTTTTTGAAGGACAAAAATATTTTGAATATCAGCGGCTTTGCCCCACAGCAGAATACCGTAGGACATAACGCTGTGAAAATAACTAAAGTATACTAATCGAGCTGTATCGACGTCAGTGTATTGTCTTACTTTTCTGACGGCGTAGGCGGCTGAACTGAGCCTCCCTGCTAGTGTTGATATGTGTGATCCCCACTGAAGTTTGGCATCTACTGTTATGCCCAGAAATACTGCCGTGTCTACGGTTTCAAGCACCTCTTTATCTAAGACGATATTGGGACCTAGATTTGCATTATGCCGCATACTTACTTAACATGGTGTCGTTTCATTATAAGTATGGCTCTTATAATTTTCATGTCAAAAGCACATTATACGTATCTGGCTGCCAGTACATTACAAATTTGCCAATTTTAAGTAGCCCGTTTTTCTCAGTGTTCGCTCAGCTGTTACAAGGTTGGTCACAGCACAGTTCTAACCTTACCTAACTCGTTTGGTCAGGGTACCCTAGCTGACTTACTGCAAACGATTTTGAGTAAATGCCAGAAAAATAAAACCAGCTAAAAAAAAATTAAACAGCTTTTTCCCACGGCTTGTGCTGGGTGGCTGTCGGAATATATTCCACAGGAACTTACTACCGAAATAAAATTATGTTAATACCAATCCGGAACATACATCCTTCTTTATAGCATATCATTCTAGACCTGGTGGAGCAGTGGTGGTCCAGTGGTAACGGCCGCGACTTAGGAGTTGTAGGTCGTGCGTTCGAACCCAGCCAGGTGCACTATTTTGCGTAAATTATTTCATCACCACTGCTCTCGAAACGGTGAAGGAAAACATCGTGAGGAAACCGGCATGTCCTAGAACAACAGATTCGAAAACATGTGACATCTACCAACCCGCACTGGGCCCGCGTGGTGGTTTACGGCCCACTCCCTCTCACAGAGAGGAGGCCTGTGTCCCAGTTGTGGGAACATCAAGGCTGATTATGATGATGATTCTAGACCTCCTTCTGTAGAAATTTTGCGTCAGTTATACAAAAAAAATCAGCTGTTTCACATATTTTGACCACGTAGATATTGTACTTTTCTATGAAACAGCAGATTTTTTAAAATGCTGAATTCATGGTCACAGTTTGCGCACGGGTTAAAAATTTACCCTGTATAGAGGTGTACATCATTAGAGGCGCAAAATCTTTTTAGAGGGACATTCATAAAAAATAATGTATCATGACGTCAATATCTTTAGAGGATTAGTTAAAATTTTGTCATAGCGAAAGGCCGCTATTATGCTAGCAAAACACCTATTTAGTCTTAAATTTCGTTGAGTTTAGTTACTACTTAATTATAAAGATTTTAAAATAATTATTATTTTCATTTGAAATTTTCTCACAGGTTTCTTCAAACACCATTCAATTAACGTTAACATAAAAGTTATTAATTAATAATGCTCGCAAGGACTTAAACTAATACAGTTTTAGTTGTACAAAGTAACTTTAATTGAAAATTCTATTTCTGTAAAGTGAATTCATAACCTTATAATTTAACTTCAAGAATTTTAAAAGGGTTATTATAATGCAATTAAAAAAAAAATCGTTTTGAATATAATATAATTTATTTCATAAAACAGTACTTACATTACATTACATTTAAGTGCTATGGTAAAATGAGGTACACAAAAGTTTTAGCATCTGAAACCGAACTAGGAGGAACCCGTATTTCGGATAACAGCGCCAATCCCCTCGAATTACAATAGGATAGAGTTCTTAAATGCATTTTACAAAACAAAAGAATAAATAGTAGTCTAAGGTTATATTCATGGTCTGCACCTCTCTTTGTGTTATGTGATATGGTAAATGAGTGAGTGTGAGAGGGTGTATCTATTTGTGAGTGTGTTGGTGATGTTAATGAGTGAACACATGAATTTGTGAGATACGCGGATATAGTGGATATGTATTTAATATTTATGTATTTGTCTATATATACTGAGTTTTTGCTAACATTACACATGAATTACTGCCTATCTTGGTACAGTTAGAAGTTGCTCAGGCTTATCAAACGTGAGACCTAATTTTACCGTATATTACCTATAATACTCTGAAATTTATCTGAATTGTCTTCGTCAAACATGCTCTAAAAAACTGTACAAGGATACATACATACATAGACTCCTTCCCATGAGGGTATGGGAAGAAGAAGAAGGGAAAGCAACTACAGACCGCCACCTGCTACATTTCTTACATACACATAAATTGTCTCATTTACAATAACTTACTTTTGTTTGTTCACAAAGCTAATTGTACTTTTAACCGTAGATATTTTTGGTACACAAAATCAGACCTACCTAACGTACTTTTTAATTCGTTACTTTTACACGAATAGTCATGTCCTTAGAGAAAATACGCGTAAAAGTACTCAGTTTTATCACTCTTACTGTTTCGCCGTATTCTTTCACTACAATATTTCCTGAAAACGACCGCAGCATACATCAAATTAAATACCCCAACGCGTTTGAATGTTGCAACATTTTGAAATATCTCTGACGCTATATCGAGCGCACGCTCTGCGCTCACGAATGATCGAGTTTCGAAACTCCTAGTGTATGTTCGTACAGAAATTTCCTAGATTTCATTTTCTTCAAAAGAAATTCCAGTGAATGGAGTCACGTGTTGAAAACATTAGTTTATTTCGATTGAATAAAAACGAAAACTGCTTTCTGCTTGGTGCGAAATGTATTTGGAAATTGGTTCTGTGTTTAGAACGCTTTTATTGAAATTGTATTCTATTGTTGTTGCGTTCGAATGCGTTTTAGATATTTCTGACGTTCGTATAAATTTTTCATAAACATTCTTTTCCTATTTCAGTATTATAGTTTGCAAATGGGAGTGGTCTCTGTGAATATAAAATGGTTAAAAGGAATGAAATATTGTTGTGTCTGAAAGTGTTTGCGTTCTTTTCTCATCAACAACAGCAAGAAATATTTTTTGTTAGTCCATTTTTTCTTCTATATTTCAAAATTTTATTCATTTTTTTTTTTAAGGTAAGGTATCAGTATAAGCATTTTGCGCCAATATGGCGTATTGCATGTATTGGGTATACACGTGCATGTACCCGAAGCGTCACGTGAATGCAACTAATAGATATAAGTTTTTTTTTAATAACATTGCTTAGATGTCGTGTGCATTACTAACGCCTTATGGACCAGCACCCTAATTGCGTAACTCACGATTGATCATAATTGGTTTCGTCTTCACAGTTAAACAATATTCATTGCGTTATTTATGTTGTCGAACAGACACATTTTTCGAACATATGAAGCAATGGTTTAACAATCCGTTTCAAAACGATACAGATTATGATGAATCGTGAGTTACGCAATTAGGGTGCAGGTCTTAATATGACAGTTTATTTTTCTTTTTTCTTTTAATAATGTTGTCTTGTCACAATATTACGTCTCCCGGGTTATTACAATCACGACATACGTATGAGTATACGAAAAGAACATCATTGTACGCACTTCCCATGTTCCTAGCCTAACTTTAACTTCATATATGCAAACCACATGCAAACCCTTACGTCCCTTCTACAGCACAAACACGACAAACAAAAACGATTCAAGTAAACACAAAATCGTGTTCACAGACAAAGCAAAGAAAGTAAAGTTGGCCCAACATTTGATTAGCTATTCCTATTAGTGTTGTATGTTGGAATAGTTGAACTCATTATTTCTTTATCACTTTTGACAGTAATATCCAGTAAATTAAACTTCACTAAAGCTACGGTTTCCTACGACAACAGTGGTCCCGCCTCAAAACCGCCTCAAAACGGCCGAAGTGACTTTGGGGTTTGACTTTACGGTGTCAAAAAGTCTCTCTAGAGAAACACACCCACTTACTTTCTTAAATGACGTTACAGTGATGTCATTATAGTGTTAGGAAAGTTTATGGTTGAAACTATTCAACTGTCACGTTTGTCTTGAAGTTCAAAATATAAATCGTCGTTTGTGTGTGTGTGACTATTAGGGCGATTATACCTAAATATTGTTGAAAGTTGGCCCAACATTTGATTAACTTGATTTGTGTTGCATGTCACGGAAGCCATCGCGTGTTTTAGTTAAAATAATTTATTCCTTCGTTATGTGGGGTTTAAGTTAATTTATAACATTATATAAAGTTCGCACTTTACAATTTGTTATGACGCGTGTTAGGCGTGTCGTAGGCTGAAGGTTGTATAGAAGGTTTTTGTTTTATGATTTTACTGTTGCGCTGTAAACTAATTTTACAATAATGTAAGTACAGTGTCCTTAACATGAATATATCATGAAACTAATGTCAGTTTGGCATGTTATAACTCCGTATTGTGTAAAATTTTGATCGTCACCTACACTTTTAGTGTAGACTAAGTGTCGTGACGCTCAAAATGTCTCTCATTCGCCACGTGTGCAAAAGCGAAAAGAACTTCGTTCGAATCGGATTTCCCACGAAACCTTTAAACTATTTTTCTTTAGCCAATTGTGGTAGATATACCTACGCACAAAAAGTCACACTTTTTTGCGAATTAAAATGAAGTATTTGCGCATCTGCCATTAAATAAGGAAATATTTCATTACTTCCATCTATTCCCTGTTACATGAACCTACAAGCCACAAAATTCCCGGTAAATTGAATATAACACATTAATAAATCTGTGTTACCGTGAACCAGGTTCAGTTCATATTGGCCTTTTGATTAATTCAGGGCTACTAAAAGTGTAGTCGATAGCCGCGGTGGTTAGCCCGTAGCCTTGCAGTGGCCATGACGCTTCAATATTAAAATGGCGACCAAAAGTCGACCGAGAATTCCCTGTACCTAAGGCCGTTTGTACACCGCCACCGTCAACTGGACGTCAACGAGAGCGAGATGACGGCACCGAAGTAGTGATACATTTATTTAATATTGTCCTGTGTCCACTGCACGTCCGTCATCGATCGCCGGGACCTCGGTCCCCGAAATTTCAAGTAGTTTGGCGAGACTGCTAGAACTCAGCCCGACATTGTGACGGGCCGATGTTCCGGCAATACAAAGCACGTTTGATCTTATCCCCACACTGCTATCGTACCGGCGAATCGAAATCGCTGGATCTTTTGTTTTGTCTATCATAACATGCTGAGCCGCCGAGTTCGGTCGCGGTGCACAAACAATCGTCGTCACCGGGACGTCACGTTCGGTACTAATAATCTCGTTTCTCGTTGACGTCCCGTTGACTTGGAAAAACGGTCTAGCTATGGTTTTAACTAGTCTGAGTCGTAGAATATATAATATCGATGAAAGGAAAGGAAGTCTGTACATCAAAACAGTCAACAACGCCTTAAAACCGTATAAGCATGGTGTTTTTAGCAAGAAAAGTGAGCTTGTATTTTTATAATAGACTTCAATGGCTGGTCGATAATGCCCTGTGGTATGAAGCCTGCCTTAGTAATATTATTAATCATTTTATTCGGAATAGTCTAAGCTTGCCGCTATTGGTCCGTGGATGGGTGACCAATATTACATACCAAGACCCCTCCGTGCCTCGGAAAGCACGTTAAGCCGTTGGTCCCGGCTGTCGATCGTGGATCTTTGACAGTCGTTACGGGTCGTCAGCCCAAAAGTCTGACAACCAGTCTTACCAAGGGGTAACGTGATTACCCAGTAACTGGGTTGTGGAGGTCAGATAGGCAGTCGCTCTATGTAAAATATATATATTGTAAAATAAATATTCAGCTGCAACCTGTTAGACTGAAAGCCGACCCCAATATAGTTGGGAAAAGGATTGGTAGATGATGATGATTTCATTCAGAATAGTTTATGTTCCAGATCATTCCACCTTGTGGGAGGCCTTCCCACTCTACGTCTTCCGGTACGCGGTCACTACTCCAGAACCTTTCGGCCCCATCGGCCATCTGTTCTGCATGCAATGTGCCCTGCCCACTGCCACTTAAGTTTGGCAATTCTTCTGGCTATATCGGTTGCCTTGGTTCTCCTGCGGGTCTATTCATTCCTGATTCGATCACGTAGTGAAACTCCGAGCACTCTAGCCCTAGCCCTTTTCATTGCCCTGTGGGCGAGTTTAGCCTTCTGATAAGGCCCATTGTGAGCGACCACGTTTCTGTACCATAGGTTATCACTGACAACAGCGGTATTTGGGACGAGAAGATATTGCAAAGCCTCCCGAACGCTGCCCAGTCGAGTCGGATTCGACGGAGTTCACCTCTTTCTCGAAGTTGGACCTACCTAACTGGATAGTTTGTCCTAGGTAAACGTACTCGTCCACAACTTCGAGTGTAGCGCTTCCGATCGTCATGAGAGTGGGTGTTACATGGGCATTGGACATAACCTTGGTCTTGTCCCATAGTATAGGTGACATAGCACCACCCATAAAAGTATAAATAAAGTAATAAATATGTTAACCTTGTAAAGCTGACCTTCAATTTGTTTTATAAACTAGAACTAATAGGTTCAAAAAGTTTCTAAGTTTGCTAACCACCCGTCAACGACTTCACACGCCTCGAATTAGCACTTTCAGCCTTTCTTCAGAAAACTTTCAGTTGATTTTATCAGAATAAATAAAGCGGTTTCTAATAAAAAGTCGGTAATATTAACGCGATCGTGAACATTTTTGTTTTATGATTAGGTAAACTGGGTTTTGTGATTTTTTATGTTTCTTTGATAAGTTATGTTCATTACTTTGCCTTCTACTGTGTAAAATTATGTTTTGATAAAACTTTTTAATACACAACAAGAAGAGCAACATACCTACTCCCCAGCACGCAAGCATAGTTGCCTGTGCTTACTTACTGAAGAGTTTGTTGCGCCATTTCTTCCCAGGTAATGCACTAAGAAGCGGTGAAGGGCGGGCGTTTTAGGATTATTTTATGTAATATTGATGTATTAAAATGCTGGTTCTCGGCCAAATTTGAATAAATGTCTTTTTTTAACGTTGCCACACACTAGGAATGTCTCCTGTATTCTGGGTGCGTTTACAATAATTTAAACACATACACAAACAGTCGGACCCGGAATAACTACAAACTTTTAATTTTGCATTGTGTTCAAAATCGGATGGTTTTTTTTTAGATTGGGAAATCATGAACTAACGCTCTGGGTGGAGCAGAAGAGTATCGGATCGTTAGATTGAGGTTCCAGTAAACCAAAACCATAACATAACGCCTGTATTCTCCGAAAAGTTAGACAGAGGTGCACCTACAGTACATCCACAGTTCGCCAGTGTATACCAATGTATGGTATACCACTCTCTCTCTCTGTAGTCGGTCCCTCATACGAGTATCTGAGGATCGTGGTCAGCTTCGGAGTTGCATCTAGAGCGGATGATCCGCCTCCACCGGTTTCTGTCCAGCGCATCCCTCACCACCGTGTAGAATTTAGAGGACGATGATTCCTTCACCTGATCGGTCAATCGTGTTGGTGAACGACCGCACGATCGTTTGCCTTCGGTGTTCCCAACCACAATCAGTTTTTCCAACTTTCATCGCCTCTGGGTATGTACTATGTGGCCGAAATAGGAGAGAATGCGTTGTTGACATGTGGTTGACAAGCGGGTTTTTATTTGAAGCTGGGTTAAGATCGATGCATTGGCATACCACTAAACCCAAGCAAGTAAAAGTACGTACCCCTGAAAACGACACGTCGAGCATTAGCACTGACATAGGCTATATCTGGACGTTAAAAGACACTTTGAACCCTGAGTTTATTTCGCCATTTCTTGCGTAGTCAAATAGGAAATCTTAACTCAATCCAGCTTATTTTATTTTTATTTGACGTGTAATCTTTTAATCCATAAAATGTTGTTCCATATTGACAAACCAAACCTTGTTGTTTATCCTTTAAACATTTAAATTATTTCAAAGGTACCTGTCTTAAAATAATACCTAATATGTACAGGTATACAACATGTAACGGAAAGGGTATTTACATACCAGGGGCACGGCTTCTTTGGATGATATCACACGATATTGGAAGGGTTTTTTAATCCTATCTCTACAAGTTCAGAAGTTATGAGATTTTTTTATACATTGGTACCAGGAACCGACCTTTTCAAATTGAAATAAACACATCACTCGGAAGAGATTTACCGTGATATTGGCAAGTAACGTGGAAACTTATTTACCTACGTAGTGTAGTGACACGTTTGTTATGATGAAACCGATAATTTGGTATCAATTCTTAGAGTATTTTATTTTCTGCTGAAACTATGTATAGTGATTCTTATACCAGCTTATTCTATTGTATATCTTTAGTGCTTATGGATAGCAATAGAGTTTCTGTTACATTGTTTAAACAAGAAAAGAATCATGGCATCAAAAAATTTGTCCGCATCATTGTCTACAGGAAAAGTGTCCAAAACTCTGGTAACATTGCCCCGTTGTCTCAACGCTCATTCTTTGCCCAAAAAATTAGCCAGACCTCAAATAATAGTGATTCTAATATCCTATTTCCAGAACAAAATTTCATTTCACCAAAAGTTCGGCACATGTGTCACAGAAGGTGCTCTAATCTTCTATGTCATATATACCTATGTGGCAGTCTCTTCCTGATACTCGTAGTGTTGCAATAACGGCGTACTGTGCCTAATATCATCGAGAGACTAGGTCACACTCAATTTGTAAGTGTTACCCAGTTATCAATAGACAGATGGGTGTTAACCCGAACACCTAGCGTAAGCCTTTAGTTGTTTGTTACGACACGTACGCACCGCCATGGAGTGGTTTACGAATGATAAACAATAAAAGGTTTGCTAAAGTAAAATATCACTGTTACTAACTGTTTTTATAATGGAAATATTTCTCTTACAATTTTATAATTTTCCGTTTTACGGTCTCCCAAACCCTTTTTCAGGTGATAAAAGCAAATTAAATATAGGACGTATTACGTTAGGCTGATATTGTCCTCTCCCTCGGAAAGTTCCTTACACGTGTTTTGCTACCTCGTTGGCCGAATGGTCACTAGCACGACTGTTGAGCGTATGGTCCTGGCTTCAACTTCCAGGTTGGGCAAAAAGCAGTGTTATCCAAGCAAAGACATAGAAATAAGATGTCGCAAAAAGTTCTACCAACAATCTTCCCATCCACTTAGATATCTTCACAATTCGCCTAAACAAACAGACCACTTGATCGAAACTTTAACCAGAAACAAAAGAACGTTGGGCCAATAAAAGTTTTAATAAAAGACGTCGGAATTTCAGTGCGATGCGATGCCAAATACTTATTCAGCTGCATGGCACCACAATTTGTACCCGTGTCAGTTGTGTGCAGCCGGAATCTGGCATGCCAATATCGATAGTTTTTCCTCACAGAATTTATATATTTGTACCAGATTTCGGTTTTTAGTGGTCATATTTTTTAAGAATTGTTACTGCATTTACATACGGGTTTAAGTGGACTTTTAAATAAATTGTAGGATGTTATAAAGCATTGGGATTATTATCAGTAAGGTGGGTATTTATTTGACTTTACCAAATACATAGGGGTCACTCTCCTACATCAAAGAACACAAATGGCGTTACATATTCTCTTCACACAAGATGCGAAATTGAACTTGTAAATATATCAATACGCTGTTATGATATTTTCAATTCAATAACTTTTCTGCCAAACTAAATAGAAATGAAAGTCTAGATACTAGTTTTATTTACAGAAAATCAGGCACACGCATCACGTCGTCTTTGTACACGTTTGCTATATTTACATTTTCTTTTATTTAACATTCCTCAACAAATCTTAAGAAAAGTCCAACTTGAAAGTCTAATTTAAACAAGCCAGATAATTATTATCTCGTGTATAGAAAAGAGTATTCCACGACAAATGGATTTAACATGTATCGCCATCATCTGTCTAGCCTTTTCCCAGCTTTCTTGGGGTCGTCTTCCAGTCTAACCGGATTTTAGCTGACTACCAGAACTTTACATGGAGCGAATCTGATCTCCACAACCACACCATGAATACGATACCCCTTAGTAAGACTGGTTGTTAGACTTTCGGGCTTCTGACCAAACTGTTAGGGAAGGCCTATGTTCAGCTGTGGACTCTTTTTGGCTGAAATGGTAATGATGAATGCCCAAAATCCATGCTCAGCATATATTGTTCCCTCTGTTGGAAAACAGGCCTCCTCTTGGTGAACTCAAAATGCTCCAGGCGTAAAATAGCACACGTAAAGGCTCTTTTAATTAAAATAAAATCTGAACAAACATCCACTTTTTTTACCATATATCAAAGTTTATAGCAACAATGAACTTAAATTGAAACCTCACTGTGACTTCACCAACCTTTTAACACCTATAAACAATAAATAAAGGTACCACTAGCAAATAAACGATTACCTTCGTGACTAAACTAAGGTGAAAATAGCTCCCTAACTACATGTTGGACAAAAACAAACGGCAAATAAATCGTCTTGTTTGTTAATTACATTACACAACTTGCCGGGCGTGGTTGAAATGAAAATTAAGGGGTAACCCTGCGTGTGACATACTGAATACAAACTTATACCCAACACTGACAAAGGAAAATAGCACTTGTTAAAAGGGAAGTAAAAGTTATGTGGAGTGTAAAGTTTAAGTTTGTGACATTGAAGTAGTGGTGGGCAAGCTATAACTCATAGAGAACGAGCAACGAATTTAAAGTTGGACTTGAAATAAAATTCGTTTTCTGAGTTATTTATGCGGTATTACCCTGGAACGAAAGAGTGCTAATTCTTCAGCCCGGGGCAGTTAATGCGAATTTAATTAAGACTGGTTTTCCGCTTCGTAATAGGTAATTTCAAAGTTTTGTTTACGTTTCTATCGTTACTGTTTTGAGTGCTTAACTGGTACCGTAAAAAAAACAATAGAGGCAATGAATTTGACCTGGGCTAAATCAAAACTACGCTTGGCTTACGGACAGCTGTGCTGCTGGGGAGTATAGAGCGCCACTTCTTCTTCCCAGCTTAAGCATTTGGAAGTGGTAAAGGGAAGGCGATTAGGACTATATCATGTAATTTTGATGTTTATAAAGTGCCGATTCTCAGCCTTTGTTTTTCGAGGGTGTGAAATCACCAAATAACTTCTCCCGCTCTGGGTGGAGTTTTTACTGAGTAAAATCCACCCATGTTCCCTCAGTTGCCTGTGTGTAAGGGACCGCGGTATGTCTTTTGAACAACCCGCACCCGTGGCAGGCATCGGTCCTTGCGGGACCCATCAGTTTGTGCTGACATCTCATAGAGGCGCACAACGCGCCGTCGACCCGGGCTTGTTCGAACTACCGAGGCTGATTCGAATAATTTTTCGTTTGATTTTACCAATAAAAGAAGATACAAGTCGGTACAAATTCAACCAATAACGGACCGATGGTACACCGAAAGAAATCAAGGATTAAAATATCAACACAGGATTATATTTAGCCACTCTGTTATAAGCCGCAACAACGAAACTGAAATATTTCCAGTCACGGGAAATCTTGAGGCACAGATTTTTTCCCATATTTCGAGCTGCAATAAATGTTAGTTGTGTCTCAAATCTTCGCTGGTAAAATAATCCAAAAAATGTGGTAAAGATAACTTTAGACAACTATGTATATGTATCGAAATGTTGCCACTACATAAAGAGTAAAAGTTTATTGAGGATGATATTCTCGTAGCATATTTGTCTATTTCTTTTTTTTATTTTGTTTAAAAAAAAATATATTCCTGTTTAGTTCACAGTAACACATAGGATACTTTTTATCCTAGTATTACGTTCTTGTGGGATAATTTCGGTCTTCACGCGGGCGAAGCCGTTGGCAAAAGGTAGTGTGAAATAAAACTCATAGTTGATGATATAAATGAGACGTACAGAATTCAAACTACAATGACACAGACATTTCTCAATTGACTGCTATTCTGTCTACTGTTCCTCTGTATTAGCTCTTTTATTTTCCTTGTCTTTCGTTTATTCCTTTGTGAAGCTACAGGGTGTTGTATTAAGCTTTCTACTTGAAGTACAATCACGAATCAAAGGCAGAGTCGTGACTGCTTAGTTCCCATCGCCTTAAGGCTTGTTACACTGGCTTGTGACGTAATTAATACAAGCTTAGGCAAATGTCTCCTTGTATAGTGAGATTATCTATATCTGGAAGCTAGTTGCGGGATTTGTATTTAATCGTTTGTAATGTGGTGGTGTGGTGGTTGTGTGGTTCCGTAGGATGCCGGACGTAAAGAATAGCACTATCCCATTTCTTCCCATGGGTGTCGTAAAAGGCGACTAAGGGACTCACTAGAGAATGGGAAGCAGCGTTCTCTATGTGTTTTACCACCATACTGTGATCGCCAATCCTTCTGCCAAGTGCTTGTGGGAGGCCTATATCCAGCAGTGGACGTCTTCGGCTGAAATCATGATGATGATGATGATGATGATGATGACTGTGTTAAAGTTGTGAGTTTATGATGCTATAAGGAATCTAATGGGAGGGGCTTGTTGCTAAATAACAATAGCTGCACGGGTCGATCGACCAGGTTAAGCTACGCTTGCCGCGGTTGGTCCGTGGATGGGTGACCATCTTTACATACCGAGACCCCTCCGTGCCTCGGAAAGCACGTTAAGCTGTTGGTCCCGGCTGTCATTTGTGGATGTTTGACAGGCGTTACGGGTCGTCAGAAGCCCGAAAGTCCGACAACCAGTCTTACCAAGGAGTATCGTATTACCCAGTAACTGTGTTGTGGAGGTCAGATAGGCAGTCGCTCCATGTAAAATACTGGTATTCAGTTGCATCTGGTTAGACTGGAACCCGCCCCTAACATAGTTGGGAAAAGGCTAGGCAGATGATGAAGGAATCTAATGCTCTATCTGTTAAAGCTGCAATTGGAATGTATCAATTATGTGATTTTCCTGCGACCGTAAACCACGATCCGCGGTCATCATTCACGTGCCCGTATACCACTTATTTGTGGTCGGCGCAATATGTAATTCTTTCATACTTCTCCCGCCGTCTCGGTAGTGACCCCCTTTCTATCATATCCATATCATCTTTCAAACAATCGATCCATCGGTTCTTTGGTACTCTCGTACTGTCAAAGTCATCCATAATAATAGATACCTACTCAAAACTTTTTGAATGACAGTTTCCCCATTCCTCCGCAACATTGACTAAGTTGTGTGAAAATCGGGTCCATGTGACCCGATTTTCACACAACTTAGTCAATGTTGTCACTGTCAGGATTCCTCGCACATTCTCATTTTTATTCCATTCTTTGACGTACATACATCCCTCTAATGCATTCTCATCCGAACAGCATGCAATTGCCTTTTTCTGGACAAATGGTAGTTATTTCCATTCACATTTAATATTGCACCCTTCTAAAGGTAACAGAAACTCATCGCTTTATACGCTTATCCTTGAACAAAAACATGACATTTCTCTATAACATTTAAACTCCTCAAACAAAGCCACGACTCCTCATCGCTTACTAAATAACTCGGCAGGTTCGAATCATTACATCAAATACCTCAATGCGATCCCAATCCATTGAACTTTATTTCCTTGCTAAGCAAATCCACGATTGGAAATGAGTGAAAGGCCTCAATCTCGGGCGAACGTTGTGTTACTGTATAAGTGTAAAACAGTAACTCAACTAAGCTTTGTTAGTGATAATTAGGCATCTTCGTTTCATTGGGATTTTAGGGCTGTCAACTATAGTTATCTATTATAATTCTGTGTATTGTAATTCTGTATTAAAATACAGAACAGAAGAGCAAAGTGTTCCCACTTGCTTTTTTTAACCGACTTCAAAAAGGAAGAGTTTATCGATTCGGAGGTTTATATTTTTTTATGTGTACATAATTATGTTCATGCATAACTCCGATTTGCAAAATTCTTTTTTGATCGAAAGGGGTTTATTCCGAAATAGTCATAATTAATATAAATCTGATGATGAGTTTCGCAGTTAGACAACGTAACTCTTCAAAAAATGACAGCTAATCAACCGCGATTGCTGCTGTCGCATAAATATGCATTGTTTACGCAATCACATAACATAACATTCATTCATTCATTCATTTCTCCTATACAGTCGAAAGGGTTAAGCAGATGGATTCATTATAACAGGGTACACCCACATTTTCTAACTGTAGTGGTATACGAATTGGTGTAGGGTCGGTACCATAACTAAAAATCAAGTAATTTTTAAGTTTGTAGTGTTTATTCGGAAGTCAGTTGTATTTTTTTTTTTGTTTTTATCCTGCATTTATACTAAATCTATTCTACGTATTATATTATACATGTTAAAGTTTGGGTGTTTAGATGTTTGTTACTCAATCACGCAAAAACGGCTGAACGGATTTTAATGAATTTGGCACACAGATAGTTTATAACGTATAAATATACAATGTTAGTTAATATAAACGTACACATATCAATGACTAATTAGAAAAAATATACAAGTATAGAAGAGTGCAAAGGTAGTTTCGTCCTGTGTGTGACAGCCATGGTCTTACTGCATTGCAAACTCGGTTTAAATCTTCCAGCAGTTTTCTATGGGATGGTAGGGCAAATAAAATTCAGCATTTATCTTAAAATTGCATATTATTTAAAAACTATACAACCTGTTTGTAAGTAACACAACCGATTTTCCAGTCAAAACAAAAACTACATCACGTCTTGCCTGTATTCCCTGAAGCATTAGGCAGAAGTAGTCCTTCATTACACCCACTTTTTGCACATAATGTTTAAGTTGCATGTAATAAGGGGGCGACAGAAGCTATTTCTCCAATTAATAAAAAATAATATCAATCAGTCTATTGTTTTGCATCTAATGTAGGTTCCATTAAAATACAGGTGAAGTAGATAATAAAGAGTACATTACATGTACTTTTCGCCTGGAAATACGCCAGCAAAAAATCAAAAAATTGTGACAGATTGTTAAATTGTTAAACTAAAAAAAAAATACAATTTGAAATGTCACAGTTAGACGTTTTATAACTATACACACTAATATTGAAAAATTTCAAATTTAAATGTTACTGTTAAGTCCATATATTCAAGATAATATTAATTATAATTATTTATTTTACACATTGCTGATTAACAAGTTTTTAACAATACTAAAGCTTCCTTCTGGATTCACAACAAAGAAAACATAAAGCCTCCTGCTCAATTATTCCCGACACGTATTGGTGAATCCTTCGATTAGGACACTTTTTCGTAGTTGTCCTACTGTGTATTACAGTATACAGTGGTTCCATCGTATTGGGATCCCGTAAGCCTTCCGTAATTAAATGGCCGTGTTCTTTGACAGTTTTCCTGTATGCACATGTATTTGTCAATGGCAATCTGTTCGGGAATTAGGGGCGGAATTGAATCTGGTTTGATATTGGTATTCAGTGGAATTTGCTTTGTAGAACGTCATAATGAGAGTGGTACGGGGGTAAATCATAAGATGGTTTCTACTGAAAAAAAAAACGATACAGTGCTTTTGTTGACCTCATTTGGACAATCTTTACTCCTGAATTTAAAAAGGCATCCCCATAATATTTTAGTAACAACATCATCAAGTGCCATTATTGGCTTTCTTTGATAAACCCGATAGCTGAATCAATGTAATTTGATAACGTGAAACTATAAACCCTTTTCCGTTCATGGTCGCGAAATAGGTTTCTCGTTGCGTTAAAAAACAAAATCAAAAGTCATTTATTCAAACTAGGCTGGTGTCAGCAATTTTTTACGTCAAAATCATAAAGTTCCTCATAGAGGAAAGTTTTCCCGTTATAATTGTTGGCAGTGAAAGGGTTGAACACTTACGGCAGTGATATACTGCAGTTTTATCAACATTAAACTTTCTATGTGCGTAGTGCAAAATTATTAACTTGTTACTTTACCTCGTTGTTCTAGCGGTCACAAGTGCCAATGCTTATCATGTGGTCCTGGGTTCGATTCCCAGGTCAAAGTCAAAGTCAAAGCATTTATTTCAATTAGGCACTTAAAAGGCACTTTTGAACGTCAACATTTACATGAAAATAGAATTGATTCTAGTCGCCCATTCCAAAATGTAGTATCATATGAAGAAGAACGGGCAAGAAACTCCACCGTTACTCTTTTAAAATGTTTTAAATACAATTTAACATAGTACATTCATTGTATTATTATGTGTGAAAACGATGCACCCAGAACAAAATTATCATACCAAAATAGGTAAAAAATAATAATTCAAGCAATACAGATAAATGAATTTTATGATAGATACATGGTGCTCACATATTTTCCTAGAATCTTAACAAGTAATAAGTCAGTGTGTGAGTTAAAGTAATCACTGAATTTAAATCAATGTCATAAATATAATTATTTATACAATTCAATTAGCAACCAGTTTGATTTTGTCTAGACTCTAGATTGTCCTATGGAGTAGGACCAGCATGTTTCCAAGCATTCTTATCTTGGATATAATTCTCTAATTTATAATCCGCTGTTACAAAGTTTACTTTTAATATGAGTTTTAAATTTCCTTTCATTTAATTACAATATATCACAAGGTATCTTGTTATAACATTTAACACAGTACCCCATAAAAGATGAATGTATTTTAGCTAATCTGAAAAATGGTTGATCTATTTTGTCTTGGTCAAGCAAAGTGTTATTGGGTGTTTCCATCTGGATTTCCAGACTCTCACTTCTGGAAGTGTGCCCGTTTGATGGCATAAGTTCGCCCCATATTACACGTCACTTAAACATAACTCGCGAAATGTGGGTGCACTACCCATAGGTACACCTCTGCCCAACTCTTCGGAGAAATATGGCGTGATGTTATGTACGTACTTTATTGTTAAACGCTTCCATGGTAACAAGATTTTATCATAATTAGAAGATTATACACCAGGGTCTCGCGAATAACAAACAACGCATGTAGTGCAACACAATACTACGAAATATTTTAAATTATGAAGAAACTAGCTTTTCCAGCGGCTTTGCCCGTATGGAGGTCGAAAATTATCCCGCGGCAACGTATTACCGAGATAAAAAGTATTCTATGTGTTAATCCAGGTCATATATAGTCTAATGTGTGCCAATTCATCCAAATACGTTCAGCTGTTGTTGCGTGATTGAGTAACTAACATCCAAATATCTAAACACACAAACTTCCACATTTATAAAATTAATAAGATTATGTAATAGTGCACTAAGAAAGTGTTATTAATAAGTCTACCACAAACGGGATTAACGTATGGGAATAGTTAGTTAAATCATTACGGAAACTAGAACATCCCACCCATAACAATATATTCTCAATATAGTATACTTTGCCGCAATCTCAACCCATTCTTTCCGTCCTAGTGATAGATGGCTGAATAATTACTAACCCTTGCCACAAGAAAGTAATAAATATTAATAAACTACTGCCCAGTTATCTAGGGCAACAAGCGAGGAATATGCGTTAATTTGGTCTGGACAACATAATATGTCCTTCAGTGAATTTAGGTGATAAACTGGAGGACTATAATAATATCCACCACTATAGGCCTCTTCCCATACCTAAAAGAACGTGCTTTGATTATAACCAGTGATAGGAATAGGTAGTGGCTATTTGCCTAAACTTCGAAGAACAGAGACAAGAAACGGACACTTGCTTAGGACTAAATTTTTTATCCCGGGATTTGGGAAAAATCTTCAGTAAGTTAAAATTTGCGCACTGGATAAAACTTATCCAGTATAAGCTATTTTTAACTAAACTTGCAATTACCAAATTTTCGGGATTTTCTAGTAAAATCCCGAAATAAATAATCTAACTATAATTCATGTATTCGAATTATATTTACGATCCAACTAACCGTTGTATTTAATCATGAATTAAAGTTAGATTATTTATTTTGGGATTTTACGTGAAAATCCTGAAAATTAGTTGCAAGTTTAGTTAAATATACGAGTAGCTTTTACACATCTTAAATAAAGCTTATTTTCAACTTACTGAAGATTTTTTCCGAATCCCGGGAAAAAAATTGTCCTAAGGAAGTCTCCGTTTCTTGTCTCTGTTCTTCGAAGTTTAGGCAAATAGGCACTTCTTATTCCTATCACTGATAATGACGCTTCCAAACTGATGGATTTTCTCAGGATGTCTTGCTCTTCGTAAGTTACAGCTTAGACGTAGACTGGATAATACATGTTACGTGTAACGTCAGCTTGCACCCGTATATGAGTGGATACTACCTCTCCTTTCGTTTGGCCGCCCTTGCGGCCTTAGTCACAAGGCCGGCTCTTGCATTGCCACGCCGCACTGCTATTTATGTGCGGCAGCTGGCAAGCCGGCCGAACACCGGGTGGGAGCAAGGCCTGCGCTCCACCCGCCGAAGCCAGGGCCCAGCGCAGGGGCAAGCCCTCTGCCACCGCCGTCACCGCCGCAGCCGCCGCCACTGCCGCCGCCGCTGTCGCCTCTAACGTCGTCGTCGCTGCCGTTGGCACCGCGGCAGGGCCTTCACAGGGGGCCCCGGAGGAGGCTAATATGGAGTGTCAGTGACGGCTCCATTACGCCTCCTCCAGGCGAATATCAACCACTGCGCCGCCGCTCAGGATCTGTTGATCCAGAGCATGGCGCAGTGGTCGATTAACATCGCCGTGGTCGCTGAGCCGTACTTTGTCCCGCCCAGGGATGACTAGGTGGAGGACCTGAGCGGCTCAGTGACCCTCATTTCGTCGGCCGCCGCTGGTACCCCGACCCTCGAGGGTGTCAAGAAGGGAAGGGGTTGCGTGGCAGCACGGTTCGGGGAGATTGTCGTGGTAGGGGTGTACTTCTCCCCGAGCCGAACTCTCGCCGAGTTCCACAACTCCCTTGCGGAGTTGAGAGACGTCGTCGTCGGGTTTCGTTCCCTCCCCGTGCTCGTCCTCGGGGACTTCAATGCCAAGAGCTTGGCTTGGGGTTCCCGGCTGACGAACGTGCGGGGCAGGATGGTGGAGGACTGGGCTCTGGAAGCAGACCTGTTCGTCCTAAACCGGGGTTCTGTCGCCACGTGTGTGCGGATGCGGGGTGAGTCGGTGGTTGACATTTCGTTCGCCAGCCCCGCTCTGTCGCCGCGTGTCATCGACTGGCGCATCATGGAGGGGGTGGAGACGTATTCCGACCACCGGTACATCCGGTTTGACGTCTCCGCCCAGACCTCGAGCGCGCCGGTCCGACGGGCCCCGTGTGGTCCGCGTTGGGCGTTGAAGCAGCTGGACCGGGAGCTTCTCCTGGAAGCCTCGATCGTGCAGGCCTGGGTGTCATCACCGGACAGGCCTGCCGACATAAACGACGAGGCCGAGTGGTTCCGGGAGACCATGTCCGACGTATGTGACGTGGCAATGCCCCGGGTCCAGCCAGGTCGTGCTTCACGCCAGGTGTACTGGTGGTCGCCGCAGTTGACAGCACTGCGCGAGGCGTGTGTTGCTGCGCGACACCTTCACTCCAGGCACCGCAGGCTCCGTATCCGCCCTCCGGATACGGTAGCCATTGAGGCGGAGCTGTACGAGGGGTACAGAGTGGCGAAGACCGCCCTGCGAGACGAGATCCTGCGGGCCAGAGTAGTGGCCCGCGAGGAGTCGCTGGAGACTCTGAACAGAGACCCGTGGGGACGCCCCTACAAAACGGTGCGGGACAAGATCCGCCCGTGGGCTCCCCCGCTGACGCAGAGTCTCCGGCATCAGCTCGTGCAGGGCGTGGTGAGCGCTCTGTTCCCCTCGCGAGGGGAGCACGCTCCCCCGCCTATGGCTCCGCCTCCTGCGGTGCCCGATGCGGACCACACCGACGACGACGACGACTCTCCAGAGGTGACCGAGGTAGACCTGAGAGTGGCGGTACGTAGGCTGAATGCCAAGAATACCGCCCCAGGACCCGACGGCTTGCCCGGCAAAGCCTGGGTCCTGGCCTTGCAGGCTCTCGGGCCTCGACTAAGAGGGCTCCTAAGCGCATGCTTGGAAGAGGGCCAGTTCCCACTTCGCTGCAAGACGGGGAAACTGGTCCTCATTAAGAAGCTGGGGCGCCCAGCGGACTGTCCGTCCGCTTACCGGCCCATTGTGCTGCTCGACGAGGTGGGCAAGCTCTTTGAGAGAGTAATTGCAGACCGCCTCGTCGGGCGGCTGGTGCGGGTGGGGCCGGATTTGGCGGAGAGCCAGTTTGGTTTCCGCAGGGGGCACTCCACGGTGGATGCCATCATGCGCGTGCGAGCCCTCACGACGGGGGATGCTGTGGCCCGGGGTGGGGTCGTCTTGGCGGTGTCATTAGACATCGCCAATGCCTTCAACACCCTGCCCTGGGGTTGCATAAGGGAGGCACTCCGGTATCACCGGATGCCGACCTACCTCTGTCGTGTGGTCGAGGCCTATTTGACGGACAGGGCCGTCATCTACCCCGGTCACCTCGGAGAGTCGGACCGGCGAGAGATGTCGTGCGGTGTCCCACAGGGATCGGTCCTGGGGCCGCATCTGTGGGACATCGGGTACGACTGGGTGCTGCGCGCCGACCTCCCTGGCGGCGTCAGTGTAGTTTGCTACGCTGACGACACGCTGGTCCTGGCGCAAGGGAGGTCGTACCAGGCGGCGGCCGACTTAGCTACACAAGGGGTTGCGACAATCGTCGATAGGATCCGGCAACTGGGACTCGAGGTGGCATTGCACAAGTCCGAGGCCATGTAGTTTCATGGTCCTCGGAATGCGCCACCGACGGGTTCCCAGATAACGGTGGGAGGGGTTCACATCGGCGTCGAGTCGACGATGAAGTACCTGGGACTCGTCCTCGACAGCCGGTGGAACTTCGCGGAGCATTTCCGCCGTTTGGCTCCCAGACTGGAGCGGGCCGGGGCTGCGTTGAAGCGGCTCTTGCCCAATCTAGGGGGGCCAAACGCCTCCTGCCGGAGGCTCTACGCGGGGATCGTGCGGTCCATGGCCCTATACGGGGCGCCGGTGTGGGCGCCTACATTGAGGCGCCAACCAGCTCGCAAGTTGAGGGCGTCCCATAGGGTCATGGCGATCAGAATGATCCGAGGATATCGCACGATCTCCGGCGAGGCGGCGGGCCTCCTTGCCGGATTACCGCCATGGGATCTGGAGGCAAAGGTCCTCGCGCAAATATGGGAGTGGCGCGAGGAGGCCAAACGCCGGGGCGTAAGTCCGCTGCCGCGGGAAATCGCGGCACAGCGGACAGAGCTCCGGCGGGATCTCATGGTGACATGGAGAGAGCGATTGTCGCAACCCAGTGCTGGGCACGCCACGATTGCGGCGGTAATTCCCCTCTTTGAGGAGTGGCTTGAGAGGCGGCATGGCGTCCTCACCTTCCGCCTGACGCAGGTCCTCACCGGACACGGTTGTTTCGGGAGGTTCCTGTTTCGGATAAGGCGGGAGGAAACGCCCGGGTGTTTACACTGCGAAGATCGCCCTGAGGACACGGTGGAGCACACGGTGGCAGTCTGCCCTGCTTGGGAAGAGCACCGCCGTGTCCTCGTGGAGGCGATCGGCGGCGGCGATCTCTCGCGTCCGGTCCTGGTCCAGGCCATGGTACGGAGCGAGAGGGCATGGGGAGCCGTCACCTCCTTCAGCGAAGCAGTGATGCTCGCGAAGAGGGAGGCGGCGCACGTGAGGGAGAGGCAGCATATGCGCCCTCGCCTCTGCGAAAATTATATACGCCATTTCCCATGAACGCATAGATATAGACGCTGGCATTAATTGGATTCCCACACAGATGAACATAACAAATAGAAAAGGGGTAACCAATTTACGCACACCATGCACGTTTATCCGTGGTATATAAATCTAGGAACGAGGCCTAGTGTTAAATTAATGAAACCCATCCCAGACATATGCAAATACCCCCGAATGGCACAAGTTTACTAGGGCAAATGCATGAGTTTAACGGCAGCAGCTGCTTCATCAAGTAATTCAGGTTTTTGGACCCGCTCTGGGCACTCAAGTAGCCATATGTTGCATATGCTTTGCATAGTTTCGCGAGGTTGCATGTTCATAAAAAGTTCAATGTTAATCCGTCACGATAATGAGATGCTCGTTAAAACCATTCATGCCCCGTTTCTTATACCTATTAACCAATGTTAACTCTTCACTGCCAAACTGGGCGGGTAATTACATAGATTGCTTGTTTGAGTAACTAAAACTAGGTTATATTACTAAATGATGCATGATTAATTTTAGATAATACAATGAGAACAACTTGTGCCAATCACATTCATGCCTTGAATATTTTCCCAATTTTTTCTTAAACTTTATTCATACACAAAGTTGTTGAGTCTTTAATAACCGATTTTTAGAAAAATAAATTCTGATTCTCTTATAATTTTCAATTTCTGATGACAACAGCATTTTATTCAAATTTTCCAGAGCCATGAGCTCTCCCCGCTTTAGAAAATACCAGGACTTCAGATACAGCAAAGAGTTGACTCCGAACTGAAAGGAATGAAATCCGCTTTCTTCACAGTGTGTGCCTTTTCACTTCACTTTCAATCAAGAAAAGAGAGACTTTCTATACTCAACTTTTGTCGTTTTATTTCGTTTCAAAGTACAAAGAACATTTTAAAATGTTTTATAAAAACTTTGCTTTGGTGAAATTTTACGTAGAAGTAATATTATTTAGTCTTCAATTTCAGTACCTATATGTAGATATAAAAGATACCGCTATCATATTTCATTAAAATATCTGAAAAGAATCAATCTTTAGATGCATAAAGTACTCTTTCGGTGTAAGGGGGCACATTCACCATCTCAGTGACCCAAGTCAACCTCACCTGTTGAATAACAAACGAGGCTCTGACAACCGACAAATGGCGGGATAACCATTCTTAATACTTCGCAGCTAAATGGCGCAGACTAGCGACGGGCAGCAGCGTCACTAGTGCGAAAAGCTGGGATCTGCGATTGCCAAGCCGCATGCCCAGCGTGGCGATTATGGGCAAACCCTTCAATGGCAAGCCAAATTCAACCACGGCCCCCAGTTCCCGGTCGCCTTGCTATTCCTGATTATAGCGGCGGTCACGGTAACGGCAAGGTAGGGGAAGAATCCCCGGGTTACGAATGGCCGCCAAACTCAACTGACCTTGGCGACGTATAACGGACGCACGTTACGGCTCGACGAACACCTAGCGCAGCTAGAGGAGGAGCTCGGAAAAATAAGGTGGCACATTCTTGGGTTGAGTGAAGTCCGAAGAGAGGGGGAGGACACAATAACCCTTGAATCGGGCCATCTTTTATAGGGAAACCAGGTATCCCAAGGCGGAGTCGGGTTCTTGGTCCACAAATCCCTTCGTGATAACGTTGTAGAAGTCTCTAGTATCTCGAACAGGGTAGCGTACCTCGTAATCAAACTAACCAAACGGTATAGCCTCAAGGTGGTTCAGGTTTACGCACCGACCTCGGCACACTCGGATGACGAAGTGGAGGAAATGTTCGAGGACATTTCCAAGGCCTTGTATTCCACCACTCGGGCCCACTACAACGTTCTCATGGGGGATTTTAATGTATTTTTTTAAAAGTGGGAGTACAGAATTGCAACGAATCGGTTGTAGGATCCTACGGGTTTGGAAGCAGAAATCATAGAGGGCAAATGCTCATCAACTTCCTTGAGAAACAGGGGCTTTTCTTGATGAATTCCTTCTTTAAGAAACAGCCCCAAAGGAAGTGGACGTGGCGAAGCCCCGACACTATGACGAAAAATGAGATAGACTTCATCATAACTGATAGAAAGCATATATTCAGAGATGTCTCGGTGATCAACAGGTTCAATACCGGCAGTGATCACAGACTTGTTTGAGGCTCTCTGAATATCAATTTCAAGCTCGAGCGAACTCGTTTGATGAAGTCTAGGTCCAAATATGCTCCAAACTATGTTAGGATCTGAAGCGTTCCAGTCAGACCTGGAGAACCGATTCGCTGCCGTGGAAACCACAAATGACGTTGATCAGGCACTCGACCAAATGGTGAAAATCCTCAGGGAGGAAGGTATGCGATTCTGAAAAATGCGGCGTACGGGCAAGAAGTCCAAACTTTCGGAAGAGACTCTGGAGCTTATGACGGAACGACGTGAAAACCCACCTGTCACTTCGTCAGAACAACGGGCACTCAATAATAATATTAGGACGTTGGTACGACGCGACCTCCGACGCTCCAATACACGCCTTATAAAGGAAGCGATTGAGAAAAATCTGGATTCGAAAGTGTTCGTCCAATCACTTAGGGAGGAGCCACCAGACGAAGTTGACCAAATCTAGTGAGGATATCGTCGTTTCGAAGCCGGAGATCCTTTCGGAAGTCGAAAACATCTACAACCAACTGTACGCATCGCATGCATCTCAACCTGACCCTGAAAATGAGGATTCCAGAGCCACCTTAACCCGCCACTTCAAGGAAGACCTGCCAGAAGTCAGCCAGGACGAAATCGAGGTGGCTCTTAAACAGCTTAAAAATGGAAAAGCCCCAGGGGAGGATGGGATTACGACCGAGCTCCTGAAAGCGGGAGGAAGTCCCGTACTGAAAGAGCTTCAGGAGCTCTTTAACTCTGTCCTGTTCTCTGGGAGAACTCCAGAAGCGTGGCAAAAGAGCGTGGTCGTACTTTTCTTTAAAAAGGGGGATAAAACCCTTTTAAAGAACTACAGACCCATTTCGCTTCTAAACCACGTATATAAGCTGTTTTCAAGAGTCGTCACGAATCGTTTAGCGCGGAGACTCGACGAGTTTCAGCCACCAGAGCAGGCCGGGTTTCGAGGAGGATACAGCACCATAGACCACATTCACACAGTGCGGCAAATTATACAGAAGTCCCAAGAGTATAATCGGCCGCTGTGTCTAGCGTTTTTGGACTATGAAAAGGCTTTTGACTCTATCGAGACCTGGTCTGTTTTGGAGTCTCTGCAGCGATACCAAGTCGACTGGCGATATATCCAAGTGCTGAGATGTCTTTATGAAAACGCGACAATGACCGTCCAAACTCAGGACCAGCGAACTGAACATATCCCCTTGCGCCGAGGAGTGAGAAAAGGGGACGTTATTTCCCCAAAATTGTTCTCCAACGCATTGGAGGATGTGTTCAAAACGCTAAACTGGGAATGCGCGTCATTCCCAGTTTAGCGTATTAATATCGACGGCGAATACATCTCAAACTTGAGATTTGCAGATGACATCGTCATACTGGCTGAATCGCTGCAGGACTTGCAGCTGATGCTGAACGACCTAGTTGATTCTTCTGTACGCATTGGTCTCCGGATGAACTTGGACAAAACTCAGGTTATGTTCAACGAACACGTTACTCCGGGACCGATTGCTGTCAATGGCGGTGCTCTCAAGGTTGTTCGAGATTACGTTTATCTCGGGCAAACTCTGCAGTTTGGTAAGAACAACTTTGAGAAAGAGGCTAACAGAAGAATTCAGATGGGTTGGGCAGCATTTGGGAAGCTTCGTCGAGTCTTCTCGTCGCGTATTCCACAGAGCCTGAAGACTAAGTCTTCAACCAGTGTGTCCTACCTGTTATGACCTACGGAGCTGAAACGTGGACACTCACGGTACGGCTGGTCCATCAATTCAAAGTCACTCAACACTCAATGAACTATGGAACGAGCGATCCGGAATGAGGTGATCCGGCAGAGAACCAAAGTGGTCTATGTCGACCACTTTGGCTCACAGAATTAGCAAGCTGAAGTGGCAATGGGCCGGCTATATTAGCCGTAGAACCGATGACCGTTGGGGTAGACGTGTTCTTGAGTGGAGACCGCGAATCGGCAAACGTAAGGTAGGACGCCCTCAGGCTAGATGGAGTGATGATCTTCGCAGGGTTACTGGTAGCAACTGGATGAGAGTTGCCGAGAATCGAGCTGAATGGCGTGCAATTGGAGAGGCCTATGTCCAGCAGTGGACTGCTGTAGGCTGATGATGATGATGATAAAGTACTCTTATACAACATAACAAATAACCAACCGTAAATGTCAACATTGAACTACAAATACAGGTATTAACTTTGAAAAGTAGCAAACAATCCACGCCCATGAGAAAATGTCGTTCAATCATGATTCAAACGCACATACATCACATACAGACAAAACCCCTAAAAACCCAATGCAAATACCATAAAAAGACCCTCAAAAAGTTATAGGATCTACTTGTTGAAGCTCTAAAAATGCACTTTCGTCCGCAGTCACGTAAGTTGCGAGTGGCCCCTTACTAGGACAATAGACTGGCCGACAATGGGCCGGCCCCTACAATGGCCGCGATCAAACGACTGAATACTCGGCCAAAAGCATTTTATATCTGGCAACGACCACAATAACACGACAGCCAATTTTGTCACAACTAATTGGGCCTTATCTTGACCACGAATCCGACCCCTACTTGGGAGTACCAATATGTTAAACAAAAACCGCATCGTAACTATCGTAATACATTGCTTGTTCCCCGAACAATAGCTTTTAAGTGCTGCAGTATAAGAAGTAATGTACATGTGACGCACAGAAAGGGTAGCGACGTAATAAGAGGCTGGGAAAGCGTGCCAAAGGAAAAAATGCCCATAACTAGGCTGCGATCGTCGACATAATGCCATCTTATTTATTTCCTAATAGCAAAGAAAACAACATTTCAGGGTAAACCGTGCGGGATTTCAGCTGAGATGTATGAGGGACGTAAATAGCGCCTAACTCGTGACGAAATTGCCACATTTAAGCACAACTAAGGCCATTCAAAGAAATAGTTTCTCTTGTAATTTTAGCGTAAGAAGGTACTTCAAAAGTTTGAAATTTTCTGTCTGAGAAAGGTAGTACAAAATTATAAAGAGGATTTGTTTCAAAGATATTAAATATCAGAATAAACAAGACTGTTTAGAAGTTTATCCTTTATTAATATAGCAGTGAGTTTGGTATTAATTTGGAGTAGTCTAGATAGGTTGAAAGCATAAATTCCAATGAAGTGATTTATCAGGTTCTAGGAAATAAATAAAATAATCCATCTCCTCAATAATTAGTCTTCTTTGATGACACTAATTATGATATAATTAGAATTGAGTTATAAGACATTGATAAATGGAATATTACACATGTTCGAAACAACATGAGATATGAAACAGTCATTCATAATCAATCACAGACTGACGTCATGACCTCTTAAAGCACCTATCCCACCGCCGACACTTAACTAGAAGCTAGTAGAGCTAGCAACTAAAAAGTAGGCGAGCAACGAGCAGCAAATGTTTGGCCTCCCAAGCGAGTGTCGCTGAGCGAGATCTTCATTTAATAGCTCTTGTCCAGCGACCATTTAATCCAATAGTAGTTATATGGTCACTGCTCTTGTCGTTGCAAAAAACTATGTTTGCCGGCGGTGTGAACAGTCAGCGATCAACTATTACCTAATAATAAAGTCTCTTTTCCAAATCAAAGGACATTTATTCTAATTAAGTCGATAATCAACTCTTTTCGAACGTTAAAATGACGAAAGTGAGTACCCCAAAAACGCCCGCCCTTCACCACTTCCTAGTGCATTAGGTTGGAAAGAGAAGATGCTCAACAAACTCCCCAGCAGCATAGCTGTCTGTTCAATTATATAAACTTGATTCTACAATAGTAGGTATGCAAAGCGATTAACATTACGACACACAGAACAAAACCATTTGCCATAATATGTATGTCAGCAAGCCATACCAATTTTGAACACGTACGTTTATTGAGTGAGTAAATAAATGATAGCTAGTCGCTTCTTCGTCATCGGTGGGACGAGTGCCTTAAGCAGCTTCATCAAAGCCTTCAAATGTTAACAAGCTGAAACCCCACTCTATCAGCATTAAACAAAACAAGACATGCTCCAGTAAAGTAAGCATTATTCGGACGTCCCAACGAGCCGGAACGATCTCTCACTCAAATAACAAGCGCTAGAGGAAATGCGCCAGTACTTGGCAGGACACCAAAAAATACCACTTGATAATTAAGTTGATATAATGTGCAGTTTAATTAACTGAGGATACCCAAAAGATGTCGTTCAGAAGGAACACTTTATAAAAAATACTGCAACTGCGGTCACCCCTGCTTTAGTTTGCTTACACCTAATGATTTTATTTAATTTTACAGGGGATGCCAGTTCTAGGGACAATGGATTCCACGATGACTCCATCGTCTGAATCGTTGAATACATTGTCCCTAGAACTGGCATCCCCTGTGCATATTGCAACATGTAAGTGCTCATACACAAGAGCGACGCGCTTCAACGGCATAGCAACTGCAGCTGTCGACAACTTGCCGCTCGTGTATTTGAGAGCCGTACTCAAATTTATCAGCTCGAGGTTGTCTACTGCTACAGTTACCTCTGCCGTTGACACGTGTTACCCGTGTGTATGCCCACTAACCCTTTAGTTTATAAACGTGTCTCAAAGTTAAGTTCATAGTTTCATAATTACCCATACAGGTTTATGTGAAATAAAATATTTGATTTGATTTGATTAAGGTGAAACAAGTCCACATTTTTCCCATACAAACTTCGGGACGGTTTTACTCCACTGTTTGACAATGTACATCAAAACTTAAACATGATATGGTTTTCTCTCATTATTAATATTGTCGGTACGGAAACAGAATACTAAAATAACAAGCCATTAAAAAGTTATGAGCCAACGAAGATTAATTTTTCTTGACAATTTAACGTAACTTTGGACATGTTTAAGTATTAAATAAGTGTAAAATCTCCAAAACTAAGTCGATACCGACAAAGTTAAATTATCGAAAAGTTCAATAAACTTAATTGGTTATTGATTTATGAACTGGTTTTTTCAGAAAACCCGATCTTCCGAAGGACATTTCTTAATTTTTTACGCGCCTGTTTTACTATAACTGATCCTGCAGCTCACTCAATAATTTTGTGCGTGTAGTCTATCGTCTAACTGCTCATCACTGATACTACCTCTGTCGGGCTCGAAGCCTGGTGAGACAGCGTGCTTTTTAGCTTGGCCCACCAGTGAGTTCGAGCCCGCGACTAGTGTACCCTTAAGTACTGATTAACGTCTGTTTAGCTATATGTTTTTGACGCTTAAACATCTCGTAACTACATATGTATAAGCAACGTTTTTAAATAACGGGGATTCAGATTCCATCCTCTACCTCTTTTCTCGTAATTGTTTAAAGAAACATTTGTTGTTGTGTTCCTGTCAGCTTAGTTTCTTGTATCTGAATGCTTAACGATCTGATAATTGTGTCTATAAGCGCAACCGTGGTTTAAGATGATAGTGTTGGGCAAAGAGTAGAACTTCTGTATTTCACTGTAACATGTTTTTATGTACTTATGTTAGTAGTTAGTGGCTATATTTCTTGTGTGCTGCAGTTTTGTATTACATTTAGAACACAGAACTGTCTTTGTCTGCAAACTCCGTGGTCGGGGAATTAGAGCTAATTTTGATAAATGTGAGTGTAACCAGAATATATTAACTTCGTATGAGGAGTGCGCTGCCTGGTGTATCGGCTATGAATAATAGACTGTGCTGAGATTTCCCGTAGGTGCCATAAGAGGTGAATAGAGGAGTGTTAGGAAGTCTTAATCATGTGTGTATACGTATTTGTGCTGTTTCTTGTGTTTCCCGACAAAAAAATGGTCATACCCAGGAGTACCGTAAAAGAACAATTGGTGAATCCGTCAAGAACGTAACCTAGCAACATTCAACGGACATGGAGTACTTGATACCTTTCTGTCAAACCCTTCAAACTGTGATCACCAATCCTCCTATCACTATTTCGATCAATTATCTTGTGACAGTTCATTACACACTTATCAAGTAGTTTTGTGTGTTAAGGAAAATCGTACTGTTCTGCATCCAACGTAATAAGAACAAAGATTCAACTAAAGATACTCTTTTATAGTCTGCAGTAAATCGTTCCAAGTTATTATCAAAAGGCAGTTATTTTCCAATGCGATGACTCAGATTGCATAATTTCTAAGAAAGTCCACTTCTTCTTGTAGAATCTGCCGGGTCATGCAATCCTTTTACGAGTAAATCCTATTTTTAGCTGCGAGGTTACTTCCCATCTTAAATTTTAAGGATTTTCGCATGGTTGGCAGATTGTAAGTCCTTGAGCCTGTTACATCTCGATCATTTCCGACTCTCTGCCATTAGGCGAGGGGAACTTGAGAAGATCCATCAAACCATGTATTTACACGCCCTTCATAATGTATGTACATATGTGTGTACTTAATTAATTTTCCCCAAACCTTTTTTGTGTCATTATTTGAGTTCCCATGTAGTAAGTATTTTCCATGCTTGGTTGACGAATTGATGATCAGTTTGTTCTGCAACTTAGATTAGATTCAACATAAAAACTTTTTAACAAAAAATTAAACCGCCAAAAAAACTGGCAAGTAAAAAATAATAAACCTTTTTTGTTTAACCTTAATAACGAAGTTCGGAAATCGGTGACGTTCGATATGTATTTTAATGTCACCGCTTTCCGAACTTCGTTATTTTTTAATTTTCAGTTTTTTGGCGGTTTTACTTTTTGTTACAAAGTTTTATTTTATAATTTTTTGTGGCTATAATCTACCAATTACTATATCCTTTATTTTAGTTTACTTTTTGTAATACACAACTCAGCATTAAAAAATCTGTGAGTGAACAATTAATCATCCCCTGTTTTCCTACCCTTAGGGATGGTTCTTTTTTTCCAAATTTTTATGGGACCAACTTCGGGGTATATCGTATATCGCCCTTTCCAATAAAAAAAGAAATATCAAAATCGGACTACTCTGAAAAAAGTTATGCGTGGTCATACATAAAAAAAAATATATACGCGTCGACTTGAGAACCTCCTCCGTTTTTTCGTCGGTAAAAAATGGCATAATCGGCATAAAATGTTCCCACAGCTGGGACACGCTGGCCCAGTGCGGGTTAGTAGATATCACATGTCTTCGTATGTTTTGGCTCTAAGACAAGCCGGTTTCCTCGCGAGGTTTTTCTTCTCCGTTTTTGAGAGCAGTGATGATGATATAACTTACACAAAGTAAAGCGCCTGTCAGGTTTCGAACCTGCTACCTATAACTCGTAAGTCTCAACCATTAGCACAGGGCCACCACTGCTCTCAACTAGGCCGCCATTGCTCCTGGTTCGATATATCTAACTTCAAATTAAGGGGCAAAGACGAGCGACACGTCCGTGTAAAAATCTATCGAAACCTGCTCCCTAAATTGCCCCCATCTATTATGTAGGTCGCTTTGCTAACCCGGACCGAGGCTAAAAGTGCCAACAGTTTCAAAACATCAATACCAACTAATTTCTCAATACAAATTGCCCAAGCAATTTTCGAGGAGCTCAGAAAGTTCCTTGATAGATAATCGAGTTAATGAAGTTCCACATAATGGGTATTGCAATCAAAACCGGAGGCTGTGCTAACTAATGACTAGGAGAATTGAGGTAGCATTGAGGTAAACAAGTGGTGGTTGGAATTATATTGCTTGTTATAAGTTCGTTAGTCTAATGATTATGGCGCTGCTAAAGACCCGTTGTAGTTTATGTTATCCTGGTACCTCAGATTAAAAAGAGGTGGTGGTGGTTTCCTTTCAAAAGAATTTAAGTGAGGTCAATCTCGTTTATTCACGTTATTAATTAATATTGGTGTTACTGTTTTGTATTTGTTTTAACTAGTTTGGTCCCTACATGTCCTCCATTTATGAACTTACAAAGCATGTAAATATAGCTAAACGAAAGTACCTAAACATAAAATATCGACTTTTATACAACCGGAAAATTGCATTTTTCCGGGTGTTGGTCATTCGAATGGAAATGAAATATTGCACTGATAAAAATAAAAATGTGTATTAACACACATGGGGACTCCACATGATATATTAGGCCGTTGCTGAAAATAGACCTATATAGCAACTCCTCAATCACGAGGAGCCTCTAATTTCAAAATCTTGTGAGAATATGAATTTAAGTATCATTCTTAATGTTTGAGTGACATTAATCATGACAAAGGACTTATAACTTTATTATTTCCTAAACAAAAGCTTGTCCATTAAAGTCAATTAACCCAATTACGTTGGTAATATATACCATATAGGTATTATATATCTATATCTATACTATTAATAAAGAGGAAAGATTTGATTGTTTGTTTGCATTGAATATGCTCCGAAACTACTGCACCGACTTGAATAATTATTTCACTGTTGGGAAGCTACGCTATCCCCGGGTGACATAGGCTATATTTTATCCCCGTATTCCTACGGGAACGGGAACTACGCAAGTGAAACCGCGGAGCGCTGTTAGTTAAATGATAAATTACAGAGACTGAAGAAATGATTTGAACAATCTATACACTTATCCAACCCACACGATTTAACACCAGAGCCTTTGTTAAGGTGCTGGGTACCTTCTGTAGTTCAAAAGTAACTAGTAGGTAATGTTAGATGGAATCTATCAAGGAATCTCATATCCTTCCTGCCCTTATTTCAATCTATATTATGGGTCGGCAAGTCTTCTTCTTCCACACGTTTCTATTAGCCGCCAACACAGTAGTCCGACCCTTCTGTCTTATCATTATTCACTCAACCCTTCCATCGTTTCTTATCTTGCATCTTTCGATTTTCACAGTCTCACTACAGTGACGTCAATACACGTTAAATCTTAGAGATACTTTTAATACGTACAATTAAAATTAAAATCTTTTCGCAGCAATTCATCCAATTAGAACCCTAATTGATGAACCAACACTAGAGGCTAACTCACAAATGACTGGGGCTAAACAAGTGATCTAAACAATGTGTATCACTAATCGACACAGTAAATCGCTCCAGTATTAGTGGGTTAGGCTCAACTCGCATCTATCGCCACGACTCCACCACAGAATAAATAAGATTCAGAAGGCTGGCTTCATGCATCGAGCGATAACAGTCACACACACACACACACACGACGCAGTAGACACGTAGTTACGACGCACGGCAATCTCAAACAGATGACGGTTGCGAGTGCGCTTGTACTTGCTGTAGGACATAAACTCGTGTCTATGTGCGCATGCCTTTTCGTTTGTTGTATGAAACCAAACTTCTGTACCTGTATATTTTGTGACTTTCACTATTTTGAGACTATGAAGCGATTGAATTTTGTGGCTTACTGTGTGTATGGGAATATTTCACGTGAGGTTGTAGTTTGTAGGTTGAAATTAGAAATTCGGATTATTTGAAATCTTTAGGTGGGTTATTTTATTGTGAAGAAGAAAGTTACACAAACTCATTCAAAATAGACTTAACACGCAATATAATATAGACAGTATGTTGTTATGCTACGTATCTACAACAGCACTTAGTGTTGCCACTGTGGAGGGATTACTATGTAAAAGGTTGGCCAACAAACCGGCTGCCCGGTGGGAAGTGGTTACCGCCCCTGTAGTCACCATCAATACAACCTAATGAGATTACTGACGCGCGACTTGCCAATCAAAAAACATTATGATTTATTTAAATGTTAAGATCTTCAAAGGTACAATACAAGGATACTATATGGGGGCAAATAGAGGTACCTGTCCATTCTCAAATTTGCCTCTGATTAAAAAAAAAAACATGTAAATTCCTTTGTTCACCAACCTCTTCAGACCATCCTATCATTCACTAACCAAAGTAATAGTCTGCCATTCCGTGATGTAGCTGCACTCTGACGTCACTCCGGAAACCGCCGCCGCGTCCGGCACGGCCCCGGCACCGGTCCGGTTCGAACCGCGCCGGATCGAAGCCGACCGCGCTATGTATCACATCCCTAACACCCATTTGATTTACTATCGGCCGCGTGACACACGCACACGCCGCA